>VNJN01008029.1:0-171675 GCA_008042485.1 Drosophila mayri
TGAGGTACTGCGCCTGATCAAGGCCTTCCAGTTTGTCGAACAGCACGGAGAGGTATGCCCGGCCAACTGGAACCCCAAGACGAACCCAGCCACCATCAAGCCCGATGTGGAGGAGTCAAAGAAGTACTTCACCAAGCACGGCTAAGAGATCGTTTGATACTTTCTTAACACACCGGAAGAAACATTCACCACAAACAAAAGACTCCAAATAATAAAGGGAAAAATATTCTAGATAGAAGTTTACAAAGTTAATTCTAGACAGGGCAGAACGTATCTATTTATTGATAAATCGTTATTTTAACGTTAAGATATGTACAATATCTGATATACCGCTCAACTATGATGGGAGAAAGAGCCAAAATTTTGGATTTAACATTTCCATACATCCAAATTGATGATTTTTTTGGCTATATATCTTCTCTGAGTGTGTCTCTCGATGCACATACTTTTATAGGTTTATTTTAAAATTTGGTTGAGCTTTAAATTTTCTCCGTTAAGGGAATAATTTTCAATTTGCAATCCAGGGTCAATAAAATTCCCATCTAATTTTAATTAGATAATGAACTATTTAATTGCGTCCTTTATTTTTACAAATTGTTAAATACAAATTAGTTTTGTAGGTTTATCTCGATATCGAGTTGTAGGGAAAGCGACTATATAGTGGTCTTGGATTAGGATTAAATATTTAATTGATTGCAGGGACAGTCTCATGCGGTCATCAGCAGCGGCGACTTGATCTTTCCTAGATTAATCCCAAAGCTCAAGCGGAGGGCGGTGGAGGTGGCGGCGGCTGCGACAAGCTCAAGGCTGGTGGCGGAGGGCCACAGGGTGGAGGTGGTGGTGGCGCATAACCGCCGCCCCAGCCACTGTAGCCACCACTGGCCCACGGCGGCATGGGCGGAGCACTTGTGCCCGGGGGCGGTGGTATGAGCGGTGGCAATGTGCCCGGTATGGGTGGATTCAGCGGCTCGGTCGCCGGTGGCGGCGGCTGCGGTGCGCTCATCCATGGCATTAGCGGCGGCGGCATGGGGGGCGGCGCTTGTGTGCCTGGCGCTGGCAAATACGCCGACATCGCATGCTCCATCCCCACACTCATGCCGTGATCCATCCCTGCCAAGCTGTGAGCGTGCTGCTCCATTCCCATACCGTGCTCCATGCCTAGGCCGTGCTCATGCCCCGTTGCACCCCATCCGCCCATGTCGCGCTGATGATCTCGCGATGAGGAGCTACTCGGCGGTGACTGAATTGCCTGCAACTGCGAAGGCTTTTTATCAAAGATGCTGTAGCTGGCCCGGTGCAACTGGGGACCACTGCTGGCCGGAGGATCCGGTTTAGCAGGTGCTGCTGACGGCGGCGGTCCCTCTCCTAGCTCTGCCATCAAGCTCATGTACTCCTCGTCGATCTTCGCCTGGGTATCCTCACACGCCATGCCCGGTGCTCCGGATCCCGGACGCTTGTTGCGACAATCCTTGGTCAGATGCCCCGTTCCGCCACACGAAGTGCACACTATGGTGTTCGTGATGATTGGCTTGTCCGGACACTGCCACGACTTGTGGTCGGTGGAGCCGCAAGTACACCGTTGGATGTCATTCTCGCGCAGCGTTCCATTGAGCTGGGCCAACTCTCGCAATTGCATGCGCCTGAGATCATTATGGCCCTCAGGCACCTCAATACCCTGTCGTATTACGTCCTTGATCTTATCCACCGCCTTGCGCACCGCCTCCGGATTAGGTGCGGTGATGAACGCATGCAGGGGCTCGTCTTCGCCCGGCAACGGTTGACCATCCTTGCGACCCACCTTGCCCTCTTTCACTGATCCCTTGCCGCGAATTATTATCTTGGCGCCTGTATCCTTCTCCATAGCTTTCAGTGTATTGCCACGCGGTCCGATCAGCAGGCCCACGAAGTTAATGTCTGGATGCTGTTCCTGCGGGATCAGCACCTTGTCGCTGACACGGGTCACTGGCGGTCTGGATAAATTGGGGAATCAATTAATATAATAATCAATGGTGACTACTCTGCACTTACTTGTAATCCGCCGGTGGCTTGAACTCAGGATTGACCGTCTGCATTTTAACGATCAACTGATGTCGCTGTTCTTCCAAGCGTTTCCGGTAGCGGAACTCACGGGTGTTCAGCCGTTTGCCATCAGAACTGTAAATGGGCTCCGGAGAGGGTGACCTGCGGACGAGAAGAACAGAGGGAAGAGGCGACTTTGGTGAGAGGGATCTTGAGCCTGGGAAAGTAAAAGGGTGCTGCTCTTGGCGCTAGACTTAGTGGTCTTATCGTAAAATACTAACTAATAAGGATAATCGAGAATATGCTGTAAGTTGCAAATCAAATTCATTAATCAAGTGGTTTATTATTAGCGTTGGCAGAAATCATTAATTATTCGCTGAGGAATTGAGAAAAGAAGAATTTTGATTAATTCGTTCGATTCGGTAGCTCTTTCTATATTGTTCTGTGTCTGTCGCACCGGATTGGATTTCTCTGCAAGAGAAACCCGAACTACTGGGACGCTTATTGGAAGAAAAGAAGAGTGGACATTAATGATAAATGTAGGATCTATTCCGGTTATCTCCAGGCGCTTACTTATTGGTTGCCCTTTTCGGATGGAAATCAATCAATCATTGTTTCGATCGCTGTCTCTAGAATCCCTTGAAGAGTTATCATTAGTTTTCATTAATTAGTTTCGTTATCAAATTAGCTACAAGGATCAGCTTATACTCTGTATGTATGGGATTTTTTCGCATTAAACTAAAATTTAAGGATTTAGATTAACATTTCTTATAGTTTTATCTCGGATGTCCCAGACTTATGATAATACTGTTATGTCATTCATTGTCATGGTTTTAAATTCAATTAAACTATATGGAAAATTATTACTTTAGATGCTTTTACAATATATGAGCTAACGGTAGAATTAAATTCCAAAAGCAATAATACATATTTTCTTTAGAAGTCAGAATATGATTCATATTGATCAAATATGATATTTTTGTATATTAAAAGGTCGATATATCAAAGCTACGTAGTAAATCTAATAAATTTAATAGTTTTAATCATACTTTTATACTCAATTTTCATAGAATTTCAAATATAAAATTGAATTCTGTGACACTACATATGGTTTACAGCCACTTTATAACCAATCAATTCCGAATGACACAACACGTAGTGGAGTTTAGTCTACAAAAAAAAATACAAGTGTGGAACCCTGCAGTTCAATGGCATGTCACAATGAAACCTGTTCGACTTATGACTCATAATCAGCACCAATCCCGACGATGACGACGGCATCCGCGACATCCTTCCGGACCGGACGCTGTCTTTTTCATTCTAGTAGAGTATAAAGTGCTGCTTGGTGGCTGGTGTATTCATATGGGCATTTGCAATAGCATTGATTGAGAGGCTCGGTCAGTGGAGGGGAGAGAGAACTGTTTCAAACCTTTCTTCCGGATTCTGTGTGATTCCCAGGTCGCCGGTGCGCAGCTTGCGGCTGATCTCCTCGATTTGGAATTGAACTGCAATTAGAAGGCGTTAGAGAAGAAGGAAGAAAATCGAGCGCAACCTCGACATTAGTAAACGTCTGACATGCTGATTGTCTAAAAAAAAGGGGAGAGGAAATATGCATTAATTAAATTTTGGGGAATGGACAAATGATTTTGTGGCTATTTGAGACTTGTATCGCATTCGTGTGTCCACTCCTAAACTAACTGAAAATGCTGTGTACGTTACAATTGAGTTAATTAATAGTTGAGTGGGGATTAATTTGATTAGTTTGACTGCGCATTAATTTCTGCAAATATATAACAGCGCAATAGCCATATAAATGTTCTGTTCTAGCCGTTTTGGAATGGAACGGAACTCTTGTCGGATCGTATCGTATCGAATGGTATGTGTGCCACGCCGGAATCCCTTCAAAAAGAGAACGAGAGATTATTATAGATTGCTCAGTTGCAGTTTGGTTGGATGTTTTAGGTTGCTTTACGATCTGTGGACGTGCGCTGCTCATCCCCGGCGTCTCTGATTCTCAGGTGTGGCTCTGTCTGTCTCTGACTCTCTGGTTTCGTTCATAATTGCTTCTCATTAAACTTATTAACTAATTTTGCAGTGCTTAAAGGCTAACTTAGTTGCAAGATCGCATGCGATCAGCAGTGGTCGGGGTTAAACTATTACCTAGGTAGGCCTCCTGCTGGGCTGGATCCAGTGTGGACGGCAGGATGGTGGGCATGCCCGGTATGAAGGTCTTGTCATTTTCATTTCCACCCCAGCGCGACTTGCGTTTCCTTTTTCGTTCCGCTGCACTGTCCACTGTAATCGATTTATTAGATTATTATACATCTGATCATTAAAGCTGAATTTTATATATAATATATACGCACGCGAGTTATCGTTAGCGCCATTGCTATTGGAGTCATTGCTGTTCTGGTTGTTAAAGAACGAGGCGAATCCTTTGCTGCCCGCACTGCCCATAAGCTCCTGAATGGTCTGCGTCAGATCAAATCTAGATTCTCTAGGCTCCTCCCGTATGGTATCCAATCCCTGACCCTGCCTCTCAAACAGCGAGGGAATTCGGGGATGATCTTGATCCTGGTTCAAGGAGTTCATCGTACTCCGACTGCCGGAAGTGTCAAAAGGATTGACGTGGGTGCGCTCTCTACTGCTCCTTTGCGGCGCCTGATCTCTCTGATCCCGCTGTCCACCTCGATCATTCCGCCGACGATCATAGCTACGACTGCGCGAGCGCCTGCGGCGATTCCGGTCGCCATAATCATCCCCACCACGTCCACCACGCGAACTGCTGCGCCTGGAGCGGGAATCACGATCCCGATCTCGCTTGCGATCACGATCCCGGCTACGTGAGCGCTTCCTCCGCCTGTCATGATCGTCGTAGTTACGTGAACGGCTTCGATTCGAGCGGGAGTCCCGATCCCGGTCGCGGTCACGATCATGATCCCGATCACGATCCCGATCGCGATCCCGTTCACGATCTCTGTCGCGGTCGTCGCGCCGCCGACTGTCTCGGTCTCTGCTATCCCTGAAATATTCGATTAAAATATGAAAATTATTAAATTAAAGATACAAATAATTGTCCTAAAGAGACGAATTTTTACAATTTCTTAAAAACTTGTTAAAAACCACAATAAATATATGTATCAAATCCAACTCACCTCCTCTTCTTGTCCCTATCCTTGTCCTTATCCTTGTCTCTATTGCGATCCTTGGACCGCGAACGCTCCTTATCAGCGCCGCTTCTGCTGCTGCTTCCGCCGTTCGCTGCGGCTGAGACTTCTCGGGCCGCCGTCGCCGCCGAAGAAAGTAAATCCGGCGGCGTTGCACTCATTTTTGCTTTAAAACTTTGACGCCACTCTCCAGGTTAACACAACCACGTACAATAAACAGTATTTCGACCAAGTATAAGCAGTTTTTAACAATATAAAATATTTTTTTCAGTATGCGGCGTTGCGTGTGAAAATTTTTCAATGGCGACCAGAGTGCAAAAATATCGACAAATATGTCGATACTATCGGCTTTTCCAAAAGGCGATACATCGGCTTTCCAGTGTGTTTTTAACTTCATGGCGAGTTACTATTTAGTAATTTAATATTTAGTAATTTAATATTGGGTTTTATGAGGTCAAAACTGAAACGAAAAAAAAAGTGTTTTCTTAAAAAAACAAAATTAAGAAAATTGTAAACAATTCATAATTTTCGTGCAATATTTAATTAATTGAAAAACATCGATGATTCGATAGTAATATCGTTATTGCACGTGTACGCCGCACTTTTGTTTTGCTTTTGCTCATGAGTTTTATTTATTAAATCCGGCATAAAATATGGGGGCGAAGAACAAAAAGGCCAGCGCAGATGCGGTTTACGCCAAGAAGACGGTAAAGTCGGCCAATCCCTTCGATAACACCGCTTCTCAGACCAGTAAACGCGGTCAGAATCCCTTCGATGTGCACGTGAACAAGGAGAAGTTCAAGATTCTGGGCAGGATCTGCAAGCATGACAGGGGAATGCCGGGCGTATCCAGGGCGAAGGCTCTCCAGAAGAGAGCCCAGACCTTGGGACAGCAGTTCGCGGTGAAGCACAAGACCAACAGGTTCAAGGATAACCGTATTGGGAAGCACCTGAGCGGGGACCAGCTGACCGAATCTGTGATGAACGCCCGTTACCTGGCCGAAAAGATGTCGCAGGTGCGACAGTCCCAAAAAGCTGAGACGTTCAATCTGAACGATGACGAACTGCTGACGCACAGGGGCCAGACTCTGGAGGAGATTGAGCAGTACAGAGACGAAAGATCCGATGACGAGGAGCTTGATGACGAGGGTCTGGATGGTGAGTATACGGATTACATATCTGACGGACATAAATTGAACTGGGTTCCATTTTAGCTGATTTCACTGCTGCTGCCCACTTCGGAGGGGATGGAGACACTGTCCAGGATCGCCAGACTGCCATCGAGGAAATGATCGCCGAGCAAAAGCGACGTAAAAACGAAATCGTCAAGGAGAAAGACGAGGTGTATGAGCTCACCGAAAAACTGGATGCCAATTATAAGCTATTGCTGCCGCTTGTGGCCAAGGCCACCAAAGATGAGCAGGACGCCAAGCCGCCCCCAGATGCCTACGACAGGCTTTTGAAGGAAATGATCTTCGAGCCGCGCGGCAGTGTCACGGATAAGCTGATCAATCCCGACGAGTTGGCCAAACAGGAGGCCGCTCGTTTGGAGAAGCTAGAAGCGGAGAGACTGCGGAGAATGCGTGCGGATGGCGAAGAGGAGGAGGAGGCTTCCATTACTCAGCCCAAGCATCGGTCAGCAGACGATCTGGATGACGGCTATGGCTACTTTGCTGGCGGAGATGATGAGGAGGATGATACCCTGGCGTATGATTTGGATGGAAATCTGGGCACCCACCTTAATGGCAAAAAGGAATTTGCGGAAGAGCAAGAAAATGCCGAGGAAAATGGAGACGAAGAAAGCGATGGGGAGGAGGAAGAGGACTCTGATGAGGAAAGCGATTCCGATGTGGATAATCTCAGCGATTTAAAGGAATCGGAGAGTGAAAGTGAACCTGAAGCTGAAACTGAAAGCACTTCCCAGCCAAGTAAAAAGAAACCTCAGAAGGAAAAGCCATCTGTCTCCTTGGACACTAGCATACCTTTCACCATAAAAATGCCCAAGACCTACGAGGACTTTTCGGCACTTCTCTCCAAACACGCTGTTCCCCAGCAGGCAACAATCGTGGAAAGGATAATCAAGTGCAATCATCCCAAACTGGAAGGGGTTAACCGCGAAAATGTCGTCAAGTTGTATTCTTTCCTGCTGCAGTACCTTAAGGATTTGTTTGAAGATGCTAGCGATCAGGATATCCGGGAGCATTTCCAACTGCTCTCACAGTTAATGCCGCACCTGTATGACTTGACCCAATTGAATCCGGAACGGATGTCCAATACCTTGCTAGAAGTAATCAAGGAAAAGTATGGAGAGTTCAGAAAAAACCACAAGACATATCCGTCACTGGACACTCTGGTTTACTTTAAGCTCGTGGCCAACTTATACTCCACCTCGGACTTCCGCCACCCGGTGGTCACTCCCTGCTTTATTTTCATGCAGCACATCCTCTCCAGGGCACGAGTTAGAACGCGTCAGGAGATATCCATGGGACTGTTTCTGGTCACGGTGGTCTTAGAGTTCGTATCCCAATCCAAGCGACTGCTCCCAGCCGTATTTAACTTCTTGCAAGGTATTCTGCACATGTCCATACCAAAACGGGACGTTCAGCAACTGGAGATCACACCACCATTTGAGAGGGATGGCCCCTTGAGTAAACTTCTGGCCCTTCCAGCAAATAGTAAAGAATGCAAGGATTTGGAGGCCCAGCACCTGCAGTCGGTGGATCTAGTGACCCAAACAATCACTTCGGATTTCAAGGTGCGAGCATTGGATGCCACACTCCTGCTGATCAAGGAAGCCCTCCAGTTGGTCGAGGAACACGTTGGTGCCTGCTATCTGGCAAAACCCTTCCTTAGATTGCTCGTCCGCCTTCCACTCGATTCCTATCCCGAGCATGTCCACCTCCATCACAAGGAAGCCACTGAACTGGTGCAAAAGCTGGCTGAGCAGAAAATGAAGCGTTTGGCCCCAGCGGAAAGAAAGCCGAAGGCCCTTCGGCTCTTGGAACCGCGATTTGAGGCGGTGTACGATGATAAGCGACGGCCCAAGATGTCCAAGGCCAAGGAGGAGCGTGCCAAGTTGCTGCACAAGATCAAGCGCGAGAAAAAGGGCGCCATTCGAGAGATCCGCAGGGACACAGCCTTCGTCCAGGAGCTCAAACTCAAGCAGACGCTGCAAAGGTGTGTGTTTTTATAAGAAATCTAATAGTTTTTATTCGAATTAAATATAATTTGTTCTTTCATTACAGCGACAAGGAACGCCACGAAAAAGTCAAACGCATCTACCAGGAGGCATCCATTCAGCAGGGCGAGCTTAATGAACTGGCTCGGGCCAAGAAGAAAAAGAAGTTCTAGTTGCTCCCTTGTTCCAGTTAGGCTGATTTTGATTTAGTTATTAGCTAGGCTAGTCACTAAGCTTCTGAAATTAAAGAGCAGTGCTGTGCTGCTTCCATTTTAGTATCGCAACATCGACCTTCACATTATTGCGAATCATGCTAACCTAGATTATGGCATCAATAACGAGGTGAGTTTCCGTAGAACGATTGAAAATCATATTTATAAACTGAAGATCTAAAGATTGTTTATAATTAGAAAAGAAGCGAAACGAATCAATAATAATGTAAGTCCCGTTCTACTTCTAGTTTACAATTTTAATATTAATTTATTACAAGAATCGGCCCACCCTATTGTACATAATGAATCCTATGTGTCTACGACTTCTTGCCCGAGATCTGTCGGCATCGCAACGTCGCCTGCTCCACCGCGCCAGCCACCGCAGCTCGAAAACCTGCAATCGAAACCAAAGGTTGAATTGGAGGCGATAAGAGAGTGCGTCATCCGCGTCATTATTTCGATTTACCTGACAGTTCGAGTTGTCTGAGGGCTGCTGCCGTCGAACCCGCGGGACTTGTGACGCCATCTTTGAGTTGTCCGGGATGAATTCCGCTGTCTCGCACCATATGACCTGATCCTAGGACCGTTTGGGAGGCTAATCGGTAAGCCAGATCCCTGGGCATACCCATATGGACGGCTCCATCCGCTAACGCCTCGATCATCACGAATACATAGGCCGGTCCGCTGCCACTGAGAGCGGTTACCACATCCAATTGGGACTCATCGACCACCTCACAGGTTCCCACAGATTGAAGGAGTCTCTGAGTGATTTCTGCATCTGCACCTGTTGCTTTGGTTCCCTTAACATAAACCGAACAGCCTGAACAGACGACGGCTGGAAGGTTGGGCATCACGCGGATGACTCGAGCTTGGGGAGACAGACTGGCTTCGATGGTGGGCAGGGTGATGCCCATGGCAATGGACAAGAAGAGTTTGTTGGAGCTGATGGGCTGAATCTCGGCTAAAACCGTGGGCACCACTTGTGGCTTCACGGACACAAATACTACCTCAGATCGTTCCACAACTGGGGCGTTTTGTGTCACTGTCTCAACTCCCAGTGCCTGGAAGGATTGCAGGGAGAGCTTATCTGCCGGATGAACACTGGCAATCAGAGTGCTGGGCTTGGCCAAACCTAAAAGTATTTAAGAAAATGAAAAAATACTATACAATTATGAAATTTTAAGGTTTTCAAGCAATTAATTACACGAATTTAAAAGGATTTATAATTTTTTAGATGTATCTCACCTGCTGCAAGAAAACCCTTGGCCAGAGCCTTGGCCATATTGCCACCACCCAGGAAACCGATCTTCCCTATCGCTGTCATTATGGCTTCGTAGGAGTAGTCTGCGAACTGAGGACTGCACTTTGTGCTGGCGGAGCGGCAACTGTTTGCCGAGTGCTGTCGGCGTTGACCAAAAACAACCCGAGTGGGCTGATAAGAAATCTGGCTGGGTCCGCTCCCCCACCAACCCCCTGCGATGGGCGAACAACATGCCCAGTGATCGCCGCTTATCAGGGGGAGTTCCTGTGTGTTGGTTTAAGGCACAGTCGCGGTCAATGTATCTATTTAATTGATTAAAAAATTCATTTTTAAATTGTCTATAACTAAACCAAAAATTATCAGCACATTTTAGCTTTTCATTTAATAATAGTATTTGAATAAGATCAGTTTTATAAAGAAAGTACTAATTTTATGTCTACAGTTGTAAAGCCTTTTTATCAACAAGAACAGCCAATTGTTCTATGGACTGGAATTCATTCACCCATTAGAAGGCATGACAAAGGCCTAATTTATTTCAGATGCCCTGTAATCCCTGTAATCGTTCATTGCCTACGTTCTGACGTTTATTCGAGTATAAACCAAGCGAGTCTCTTCGGCGCAATAATGTTTACCAAGATCCGAAAACATTCCCCACTTAATAAGATTACGTTGGTTATCAGTTCAATGTGATAACAGAAACGAGTGTGTTTGAAAAGTGTGAGAACAATTATGAGAAACACTCATTAAAACCAATACTTAAAGGATTAACACAAATTGTTTAGTTGAAGGTTTAATTCGTGACTCGTCTATGTACATATTATATGTAAAGGGGAAAACAGAAATTTAAAAGGATGTTTGGAAAAATGTAGTAGCATTTCATCTATCTTATACCTTAAATATATATTTTAAATACTTCTAATTGGTCTCAACAAAATTTTGTAAATTCTCTCGACCGTAAAATATTGAGTGGTACTATTATAAGATTTTAAAAATTTAAATACAAAGTCATTCACAATTTCAAAAAGTTGTGTCTTTTTAATTAGAGATCCTTTTAATTTAAATTTAATTTAGCTTAAACTAGATTGATTAAAGGACAGATAATAACAATATAAAAGTATTATTTAATAAAGTTAAATAAATAATAATAATTAAAATAGAAAGGTCTTATTTGTAATTGAAGAATTTATGTTTAAAACTTGAATGTATTTCAAACTGGAAGTTAAGGAATCGATAATTGTAACGTTGAAATAGATTTTCTCTGACAGTGTTACCACCTTATAAAAGTAGAATAATCCAAAACCAAGTTCATCTGCCTACGGCCACACTGCTGCTCTAGAACGAAATCGGGAGAAATTTTTATCAAATTGCAATTTTGCGCCCCGCACCGCCTAAAACCCGCCCACGTTGTGTTCTTATACAATTAAACGTAGAAGACAGCTGAGGATTGTTCCCGTAGTTATACCAAATTCCAGCCCTAATTAGCTGTCTCGACGAAAGTTGTGCGTGTGTGCTGGCTTGTGAGGGTGTGCGAGTGTGAGTGCGTTGTTTTCACACACAATTTCGCTGCAATTTACAAAATTAACAACAAAAGCGCAGTAACAGCAGCGAGAACAACAACAGCAACCGTGCCAACTATAGGAAACGAAACGCACTCGCGAGGCTAATTGTTTAAACAAGGGGCATAAACAAAAGTATTAGTATTAGAGTGGAAATCGCATGCCAGGCGGACGACTGGTAAACAAACCGAAAGGCCATCGGTAGTCCCGAAATTCTGAAGGCGGAGGAGGGTAAGTATTACCCCATGGGATAATAGATAGTGACTGCCATTTAATTGATTTGCAAATTACTTCCAGGGCCACGTCGCTATCCCTTATCAACGGCAGTGCACTGCGAGAAACACGTCAGTTGTGTTCGATACTTTTCATTAAATTTTCTGCGTGTCGTTATTTTTTTACTAACTGTCCAAAGTAAAGGCAGAATAATGTCGTCCTCGTCGGCTTCCGGCGGTCGCAAACAGCCCACGGCCGTCTCGCGCATGAAGCAGGACTATATGCGTCTAAAGCGGGACCCGCTGCCTTACATCACCGCGGAGCCGCTGCCCAACAATATCCTCGAGTGGCACTACTGCGTCAAGGGGCCGGAGGATTCGCCCTACTACGGCGGCTACTATCACGGCACCTTGCTCTTCCCGCGCGAGTTCCCCTTCAAGCCACCATCCATCTACATGCTGACGCCGAACGGACGCTTTAAGACCAACACGAGGCTTTGTCTGAGCATATCAGGTAAAACAGACGCTTCTTCATTTGGGTAAAGCCCTAAAACTTGCTTAAATAATATCAGACGCATTTGGAAATATGCTGACATACATATTTAAATATAATTCAGTTCAACTTTTGAACTATTTAGAGTAAGAAATAGACCTTGTATTAGAAGTATAAGCTAAATGAATGCAAAGCATTGCATAAATTCAACATAAAACTAGAAAATTAAGTGAATTCAAAATATTCTACATTTAATATGACAAGTAGTTTAATTGTTTACTTTACAAATTTTAGCCAATATTGCAGGGTCAACTTTTTTTTAAAATAATATTACTAATATTTTACATTGAATAATATCAACATTTCAAAGAATTTGGTCGATTTCCGCTAATAGAATAGAAATAGAAATATATATGTCGACATCATAATTATATTTAATGCAAAAGCCTATAAACGTACCTTTTTTCTGAACAAAATACACACATATATCATATTTTGGAGCTCCGAAGTTCTTCCGGTTACAAACGTTTTTGAGATATGAAGTTAAATAATGGAAATTTCTTGTCTTATCTTTGATATACTAGAAAAGGCTTATTAAATTGCTATTATCACTTTTTTTGTGATTATATGTATATTTATGACTATTAAATTCCTGATTTTATTACTTTCTTTGCATAAATTCAAATACTCAATATTTTAATTTAATGAATACTCTCGGAGTAAACCATAATCATCAGCTAATGTGTTTTTCCTTTGCAGACTTCCACCCAGACACTTGGAACCCAACTTGGTGTGTGGGAACCATACTCACAGGCTTGCTGAGCTTCATGGTAAGAATTTCTCTAACTCCATGAAATATAAGCTATTAAAAACAAATATCTTTTCTAGTTGGAGAGTACACCGACACTGGGATCCATCGAATCATCGAACTATGACAAACAAATGTTTGCTCAAAAATCCTTAGCATTTAACCTGCGCAACACAAATTTCTGTGAGCTGTTTCCCGAAATGGTCGATGAAATCAAGCAGCGACTGCAGGGCACCCAAGCGGCGGCAGCTGCAGCGGCAGGAGCCACTGCCTCCACTTCGAGCGGTGCGAAACGTGCAAATGGCCTAGCCAATGGCGCAGCCCTGGGGGCGGTAGATGCTAACCTGGCGGCGGGTGGTGCTGGTGGCGGCCATCCTCAGAATGGTGCGGACGGCATCGATGGCGGAGGAGCGGGGCAGGCGGATTTTGCCAATGGCGGCGGAGCGGCGGCGCTACAGAACAGTGCTCGCAATTCCTATATGAATTGGCAATCCGTGTATTCCAACCTGGTGATTATCATCTGCTTTGCGATATTTGCCCTCATTGTTAATTACGTGATCAAGAACCTGAATCAGGAATAGAACTAACTCTACGACACAGCCTCTATATTTATATACGAATATACACATCCGTGTGCATGTGCATATTTAATCTAGTTTACTCTAAAGTAGTCGTCGTGGTTTCAGTACCGCTTGAGAAGTATTTACAGACCTGCTTGGCCACAGCCTCCGCATCCACCACCCGCTATTCATTCCCCCGGTTCCCACGATCGCTATTTAGTCTGAAAATATTGGCAATAACACCAGAACTAGAAACACAATACACACATCCACACACACACAATTATAAACTGAATTTGTGAAACCTATAAATTGTTTTGTTATGTATTCATTACTATTAACGTCTAGTTTAATGCAATGTGAATGAAGCCAGGAATAAATATGTTTGTAAATGAATAAAAAAAAAGGAAAATACGGCAACATGTAAGCTCGTGTACAAATTAACCAACCTATTTATGTCATTTTGCTGCTTATAAAATGGATCTTCATTTTCAGCGACCTTAAATTGCGTGATGTTGATTCAACTTATATAGTAAGTTGTAATTTGTAGTTGGCTTTCCGCTGGCTAAGCGGCTTAAGTGTGAACCAAAGTCCGCCGGCAGTCGCCTATAATTTCTTCTCATGTCAGATAGTGTGGGTAAATCCAATAAACTGGAGCCAGTCCAACAATGTTTCACATTTAAACCGCTTAACGCGGTCAGAAGTATCTTTTGCGGCTACTTTGTTGGTCATCTTATGCCAAAATTACACACATGACGCTTATTACTGTTGGGCTCTGGGCTGGGGGTGGCGCGAAGTTCGTGAGTTTAAGCGATTTATGGCGCCCGTTATAATAGCAAGATATGTATATGCGTGCACTGCCCGATGAATTAAATATACTTTTAAGAGGGTAGTTGTCTTTTTTGTATTCCAAAATGAATTTTAAAGAGATGTTTAGTTACTGAGAAGGAATATAAATAATTATCATTATTTTTTTGTTTCAAAATGTTTATTAAATAAGTAAATTTAATTGAATGGTGAATAGTTTTATTTTTTCAATTTATTTTCGAACAATTTATTATTTATAAGTTTTCTGTCTTCTAAATTTTATAAGTATTTATTAAACCTGTCCTTGAATTTATATATGTAAATGTTATCAAAGTATTATCTTTAATAGTTGACTCTTTATTGTCTTTACAAAAAAATAAACATTAAAAAAAATCAGAAAACATTAAGTACAAAGTATGTCGAAAGGGTCCTTCTGAATGCAAAATTAAAACTGCATTTAAATTATTAATGTACACAGTGCTTTTTTACTGTACATTGGCTATGACTGGCAGGAAGAAAGGGACTTGCCCGCTTACTCAGTAGACTCAAAAACTTCTTAAAATAAACGCATAAAGGATAGACTTCATTTTGTGATGAAAGTTTTTTCGCCAGACGCCAAAGTTGATAATTTAACTAACGTAAATTTCAAGTTCAGGCAGAATGGCAAAGTTTCCCGAGTGCGGCTGGCACTTGCAACTTTTCAAATTTCGTTGTTTGTTTTATGAACTTGCAACAGTTTAAGCCAATTTCGGTTGCACAGAAGAAGAAAAGGGAAATACTACAAAAACAACATCAGCAGACACAACACTAAATGATATCCCGGATGGCAGGGAGAAGAGCCCACAGACCCCGTAACCGAGACAACTCTGCCGCTGTCATCAAGTATTTTTATGGGGAGTGACGATGGGCGGGGATTTGGAAATATGAGTCCGGTAGTTGGGGAGCTCGCCTCTCTGCTTTTTGCCCAAAATGTATTTGAGTGTTCCCCCCAAGATGGCGACGACTGGCACTGGACTCCAAGTCCATCCAAGTTGTCTCCTGCATTTCCGCTTTATCCTCTTCGATGCTCGGTCGGATGTGCAATTTTTGCTCATTTGTTCTTGGCATTTATAAGCTCCTGGTGCTTCCGAAAAAGAGGTCAGTGGAGTTGAGTTCATTGTTCAACCGCCACAGGATAGAAATACGGAATCCCCGAATGTGGTCAGTACTGGCGGGGCTAGGATTAAATGCCCAACAAATGGCTACAAGACATTAGTTGACGGCAATAAATGTCGATGCTCCCGGGCTAAGCCGCTTAGCCAGGGAAATATGCGCGACTAAACCCACCGAAACAAAATATAAATGGAATGGTCAGAGTCCTTTGGAAGGGCCACAAAGTCCGTGGAAGTCGGCAGAGGCCGTCTGAGCCATAAAAATAATGGCGAAAACAAAGGCGAGTGCCCACGGCCAAGGCGGCCGGGCAGATAAATAAATATAAATAAATAAAAATAACAAATGCAATAATCATTAAGTTCGCCTCATTGGTGGGCATGTGCGCCCCAAGTCCGATGGCCATCTGGAACCTGGCTTCATGTCCTGGGTCCTACACAGCAAAAAACCGTGGGAATATAATTATAAATTGATTAGTTCCGGAAATTATATATAACTTTTAGAAAATATATGAAAAATATTATTTATATTATAATACATTTTAATTATAACTTTCCTTTTATAATATAAATAAGTGTCCTGAATTTTTTATTACTATTTTTCTCTGTGTGGATTTTCTTGACCAGTCCTCGGGCCATAAATGTTACACATCCGCACAGAGGAAAACCCACCCACACACACACCCAGATGCGAATATAAATGAAAATGTTTGTTAAATTATGTGGGCAATATACGTTTATGCCTGTGTCAGTGTGCGCAATAAACGATAAAACATAAACCTAATATGCAAAGGCCACGCGAAAATAGCAACAGACGAAAAGTATGCTACATATTCGCTGAGCTCGGGATGTTTGCTTGGCGTGGGTGCTTGAGTGTGTTTGTGTTTGTATAAATGTATGAGTGTGTGCGGTGCCAAGTGAGCATTCTCTTTATCAATGCATAAACAAATGGTCATCAGCTGTGCGCAAAGGATTATGGCAGGATTGCAAAGGGATGATGGTGCCGTAAAAATAGGTTTCCTGAGTGTGATCGAATTTTTAGGCAGAGCCAAATAATTCGGACTTGTTGAAATTTTTAAAACCTACAAATTTGTTAGATTTAAACAATTTATATTATGTATTGTATTGTAATTTAATTTATAAATCATAAATAAAATAGTCAAAGGTTTTAATACTCCAAGAAACTAAAATTCAAAAATATAAAAAGACATTCCATAATAAATCGGTAAAATAAAATCATATTCTTTAAATTAATGCCATTTTGTTTAAGCTATAAATTAAGAGACATCATGCAAATCTAAAATATTTGTATATATTTTTTATATATATTGTTTTAACCTTATTTTACTTTAAATAATATTAAAACCTACTTGTAAAACAAATAATTTTTCAATAGGGAAAATCTAAAGCTAAAAAAGGTTAACTCTCGTTAACGTTGATAATAAAAATAAAATCTTTAAATTATATATTGTTTTACCGTTCAATCTATGTACGTTGCTATAATGGCCTTTCGTCAATATAAGCCAATGTAAAGATATTTATTATTTGGAAGGAAAATTTGCATAAATCAATAATTTTCCATATAATTTAAGCGATGCAATGGCCTCGCATGTGGACACATTGTATGAGTCTATGTATGTATACATACAAGGATGTGGGCTAAAAGGACAAGTGGTTGGTTGGTTGCCCACTGGACAGTAACTGGGGGAAATGGGATGGTCAATTGGAGAGCTGGACAATCGTTAATTCAGCCTGTCAACGGTCTCGAGCTCGTTTACTCCCGGAAACCGTGCACTTGGACGCTAATGTATTGTGCTTTATGTGCTTTATCTGCTGCACTGCCCCACTTCATCATCATCATCACGATCGTTGCTGTAGTCGTCGTTGTCACCATAACCGGTTCCATTGTTGTCCCTCTGTGTTGCAATTGCATTATGCGATATTTTCTGGTCGCCTCTAATGCGACCTGATGTGGGGGGAAAAAGTTAGCACCCCACCACTCAACCGCATCGCCATAAATTTCAATTAGTGCGGATGCATTTGTGTATTTGCGTGCGCAAAATTTTGAATTATGAACTCTGGATTTGGCGAAACGGCTAATTGCTGATTGAGTTCTGGGCTTTGGCTGGATCTAGTTTGCTGGATCGACCAATCAATGTCTGACTGCTCTGTTGCCCAGGCCGGTTGCGGGGCAATTGGGTCACAATGTTGTTGGAAAATTGTGCGAACACCAAAATTACAAAAACTGGAAGGGAGACTCAAGGATATAGCACACAGAAACAAAAACTACAGAAATGTTTTGATATGGTAAAGCTAATAAATATTAAATATTGTTATTCAATGTCTAGAAATTTGTAAAAATAAAATTCTTTGGAAAAATGATAACAGAAATTCTTGGTCTTTAAAAAATAATGATTGAGAAATATACTTTTAATTAATATTATTTAATTTTCAAACCAGTTTAAAGAGTTCTAAGAATAACCAAGTTTTTATTTGGTGTGTGAGGACTACTCCCTCACCCGCTGGCTGTCAGTGCCAAGTGGTTGCTGTTCTAACTCCAACAAATTATGAGCACAATAAAAAGTGGCAAGAGGCGACACAAACGAGTGCCACTACACGAGCGGGACAGCAACAAATGCAACACGCGACACTTACACAAGTGGCAGGCACTTCCGGCCAGCAGATGCTCCACATCCACTTCCACTGCCAATGCCCTTGGTCCAGTTGTTCCTGTTCCTGCTCTTGCTCCTTTCACTGCTCCTGTTCCTGCTCCTACTCCTGTTACTGTTCCCCCTCTTTAAGGCTCAAGTGCTTGCTTGTTGGTTTTATGGGAATGTGTGAGACTTTCGCATTGAATTAACTTGAGTGGCCGGCGAGCGAGGGCGTTCGTGTGGTCAGTGGCTGGCATTTATGGATCAGGCTGTCAGAGCTAGCACATTTGTCAAGTGTTTTCATTTACTGATGGATCAAGCTGGATAAGCAACTGCCATGCAACTGGAAGAGGGGAGTCTTAAAGGACTCTTAGTAGAGGAAAAGTAACAAGCCACAAGATACAGATATAAATGTTTGTGCTTATGGTAATTTTGAGATCTAATGCTAGTATTTATAAATGAAACCTATATTAATTTAACTAGACCTCCAAACTATAATCTAAATATTTAGTAATAATATTTGTAATAAATAAACAGCCCTTGCAGTGTACAGCTTAAATTGTATTATTCGTATTTGTGCCTTATCATTTTCTCTGGCAGGCTGCCAGACGCTAAAATTAAGTTTCGCGACTTTGCGCCGACTTTAAGGAACCCTCCGCGACCCCAGTTCCCACCCAAGGAGTCATCAAAGGGAGATACGCACGGAAAATGCGCCACTTGAATATGCAAAGCAGCCCGGGGAGGACGGTCGGTTTAAGGGCAGGATATCTTTATGCCGGCTGGAGCACTTGTTGCTCCGTTTTTGCAGTGCGAGCACGAGTTGTTGAAAAGTAAAATTATTAAAACTTTTTGAATTAACAAAGCGCCAACAACGAGCTAAATGACGCCGACGATGTCCGCGCAAAAAGTGAATTAAAAGCGAATAAAAAGCGACAAAGTTAATTTATGCACAACTAGATACACGAAAGAAGTAGCAGGACAAAAAGAGAAAGATACGCACACACAAAAAGAGACAGAAATATGGGGGAGCGAATAGTTGAAACTGTCGCTTGAACTGTGGAAACGGAAAACTGAACCTATATTAGATTCAAATGCATTTCCCTGTCGGCCGACACCTCCCGTTTCCGGTAGTTCTGTGCGCGGTCCATCCCTTGTCCCTTTGCCGTTTTACCAGGCCCTGGCTTCCGCTTTCGCAACCGGAAATGAACAGCAAACTTTTCAATTGAGTTTTCCGCCTCTGCAGTCGGTACAGGCCACGATAAAGTTTTGGCATTATTTTTTGTTTATTTTCTTGTTGATCCATAAAACACTGTCGCAGAAACACCAGCAGAGCAGAGGCAGTTGTGGGCGTGGCCAATTTGGCGGATAAACTCTCTAATGGAGCCTTACATTTGGCGGGGGCAGTTAACATAAATTGCCAAAGGAGGACAAGGGCGGCGAACGTTAATTAATTTGCGGACAAATCTTTTCTAGCACAACTACAAGGCAGCCAGCCCGCTAGCAATCAAAGCTCATAAATTCCAAAACAAATTAAGCAGTCGAAACTTGGTCCCTAATCCAAGTCTCAGCTGGTGTCCAGCGGATGGTAATGATGGGTATTTACCAGCCAACCGGAAACAGGAAAACAACAGCAAAAGCAAAGGCACCGACCGACAAGCCCCACACACACATCAATGGCAATCATGAAAATTGGACAGCTAAGTTTGGGCCCAGAACAAAGGAGAAATAGGAAAAGGCCGATGGGGGAAACGGAAAGAGGAAAAACAAAATAAAAGCTAGAGAAAATATATATGTTAGTATATGTGTATCTGGTGTTTTCGGGGCCTACGGAAAGTGCCGACAAAGCGAACAGAAAATCAACAGAGCCAAGCAGGCAATAAACTGCCTGACAAATGAAAATAAAAGCCGGGCGGCGGGCGCTCGCAATGAGCCAAAGAGCTACAAGATACAAAATACAACCTCCGACCTACAAGATACATTCTCTGCCAAAAGGCAGAGGCGAAATGAACAAGCAGCAGTTGATGTCCTTCCGTTGGGGCGCCAGATCTCCGAGCATCGAGCTCGGCGCACATCCGCCGCTGGTCATTTCAATCAATTTACCCGTGCACACACACACACGCACACAACAGCCAACACTCTCTATGGCCAACTCCAGACGGATGAGCCCATACAGGCTTGGCATCTCATTTGCACCGAACAAAAATGTCATATCAAAATATATATTAATAAATATAAATCTTTATTGGAAATAATATTACAAAGTTTTTAACTTTAAATTAATTCCAACTTCCAAAATTTAATTCGTATTTTTATTTTAAATGTTGTATATTTATGTGTTGAGGTCAAATCGTTTCTATCTCTTCCCCTCCTGGTCCTTGGTGAAAGCCAAGCCGCATCAACAAAATTTAGTAGCGTATAGGAAAGTTGTTTTTTGCTGCCCACAGACAGAGCCTCTCATTTAAGAGAGATTCTTTGGTTTGTAGATGAATATGAATAATTATTATTTGTAAAATCACCTTACAAGTAATTAAGTATAATTCTTATTCATGGTATTCCATCTTAAATTAAGAATCTGTTTTTCTGATCGGTCAGATTCTGTCTGAAGGAAATCTATGTTTACAAGTTTTAGAATAAATTCAGTTTCTTTTATTATTTTCTGTACTGTAGATAAAAGTTTCAGATTATATTCCTTGACAAAATAAACTCACCGCACTAATTTTTCCTTGTGCAGGCTGGATTTGACTTCTTTTTTTTTAATAAATGTTCGGTGGGGGAACTGTGCTGAAATTCGCTAGCCGGAAATGGCAGCCATGACGGAAACGAAGACACATTGTTGCTGCGGCCCCGAGCGAGTGTGTGTATGTGTGTAAATGGTTAGACGCATGTGTGAGGAAATGAGGAAAAGGGGGGCGGTGGAGAACTACATACATAAGCAGTTATTTGTCATGTAGCAAACTCTCAAAATACTTCATTTACTCACACACACTGTGCCGTGCAATACAAAGCAATGTTGGCAGCTCAGCAAAACACCGGAAGTCGTAAAAAGTATTTCAATTTAGTGCAAAACGTCCTTGCCACCTCCTCCATCACCTTCTCCGTCCGTCTTACATCTCCGGCTCTGCGCCGCTGATTGAAGACATGGCCAGTACACTTTTTCCCCTCTTATTTCTTTTTTTTTTTTGTTGAGTCGCCTTTTCCTGTGATGTTTTTATGTGTGCTGGGTTTTTCCGGCATAACCCGAAAACTGGGAGGCGGCGGCAGCAACTATGTGGTAGCAGAGCATTATTGCATTAAAGCCATACGAAGGCGCACAAACTAAAGCGCAGGATGTCAAAGAATCCCGGAATATTAAGACAAAGTCGGGTCATTTTGATGGGGTTTAGTCCAGGGGGATTTCGGTAAGACTTATTTTCGGATAAAATTGTATCAACATTCGGGGGACTTTAGCTAGAAACTACATATTTGCGAAGGCTTTATTGGTAGAAATACATGAGCTTTAGGATAGCCAGCGAAATTGCGTGCAAACCTCCAAGAGTTGCTTCCCGACTGGAGCTGCTCTTCCTCCTCATCGGCCATGGAAAAGGTGCACTCGTTGTCATAGCAATTTCCGTAAACAGCAAAGGGTTCCATTGGAAGCAGGATATTCACCAGTGAGTTGGGGCTAAGCAGAAACTCCCGGGGTTCCGAATAAGTAACCTCGATCAGCAGCCGTGTGAAGGTCAAAGGAGTTTGCAGGTCTGCCCTCATTGAGCAACTTTTCACAGTCATCGATGGAGGGCCCAGAGCAGGCAAACAACCCACAGTTGCGGATGTAGTTGGCATCCACAGTGTCGTTGGTGCGCCAGCCTTCGTAGGTGCCCAGGCGGTAGCTGTAGTAGCTGCCACTCTTAGCTATCAAGGATGATCTCCATGCGATTTTGAAGTGACAGCAGAGGCTGTCCTGGCATAGAGTCCGGCACTTCTGCGGCCGTGGTAGATGCCGGATCCACTATTGCCAACTAAAGGATTACTGGCTCCGGCTGCCATTAGGTTCACATCGTTGGAGTACGCTCAGCATTCTTGTACTTGAACAGCTGGTGTAAAGAAAAGGAGGATTCGCAAGTTGCATCCACCTTCCAAGGAGCTGCCTCTTTGCCTCACCTGTTAGAAAAGGCCACTGGGAGTACCACATGGCCGGGAGGATAAAGTTCGTCACACCCTGCGCCATGACGAGCTGGTGGGCTGGTGTGCAGAAAGTATATCAAAGCAGATAAAGTAACCAAAGGTGACCCGAAAATCGGTCGGAAGGTGATCAATTCCGGCAGGTATATAACTTTTTTTTCACCTAACACATGCACCTTCCGATAGCGAGACACCAAGGCACCCTGACGATCAAAGACCACATTAGTGTTGTAGCTATTAAGGTCATTGGGTGCACATGGTCTCGTATCCTCCGACACATCCTCGCATTTTTGATTACAACATATTTGCTGGCATTGCGGGCTGCACACGACATGGTTACCAGGAACTTTTTATTGTAAGTAGCATTGGGATCTTCAGGATTCGGTACAAATGTCATAGAACCCCAGTCTTTAGTGCACGTTCTCCGTCACACTGAGCTCCGACTGACGGAACTCCACCGCCCCGGCGGTATAGTATCTGTTTCTGTCTGAGAAATCTTTAAACATGGAAAACTTTTTAAAAAAATAACCAAACTTATGCTTGATTAGTGATGCTTTCCACTTTCCACTCACCTCCTGACTCATGTTAAGAAGTGAAAGAAGAAGTCCCAAAACAAGACCATGTTTTAGTTTCTGCAATGGGTTTATAACTAACTCAATCCCGAACATAGCTGATTTTATAGAACTCGAAGAGGGGGTACTTAAAAATTTTATTTATTTATAGGAATTTCAAGTATTGATTCTCAAAAAAAAAAAAACAATTAAAAATAATACATAGGCTCTACATGCTGATTAAAAATGTATTTATAAGACAATTGAAGGAAACCAAAGGTTTTTAACGAAAGTAAAGTTGTTTTTAAGGGATGTCCAAATTAAATGTATAATTCATAGAAAAATAAAATGGAATCAGCAAAAAGTATATGAAAAATAGCTGATAAAACAGATTAAAGGTAAATTTTAATAGTGGTATTTTAGGATTTATTTTTATTAAGATCCAATTATTAATACGCTGGACTGTAAAAAGGCATCTAAAAACTCCTTAAAAACTCCCTACAATTTTATTCTTTTTTTAAGGGCACTTCACTGTTTATCCTGTATGTGTTCAGAATCTTCGCTTGTACCATTTCCATATCAAAAGACTTTAACTTCGTTGTTATCCCCGATTAGGAGCCAAGTTCACCCGCGTTAATCCGTGGCTTTAAGTCTCGCTGACCTTTTTTTTCAATATCTTTGTCAATCCCGCCTGGATATCTTCCATTTTGTAATCCCATCTTGCTGGCAGCCCGTTTTGCTCTAGCGACTTTTCCCTGTTTCGCCTGAGTTTTAGCCTTGGTAATATATTTCAGAGACACGTCGCCTGCTCCCGAATCCTTAGCCGTGCATCCTGCCGCTGCTGGGAACCGTTTCCCTTCGTTTCGCCTCGCTGCTCCGTGACTTTTCGCGGCCGGCGATTCACACGTTTCGGCTGGGGATAGTGGGGCCAATTTCAGGGTTTTCCCGGACCAACACCAGATACGGCAACATTTTTATTTGGAAGCTCCGTTGTCATTGGTTTCGGGGACGAGCCAACGTGACTATTAGTGCGGCATTTAACGCCTTTAACGTTTCTGTGAGCTGGTCGAAGGCGCCCGGGGCACGTAGTTAGTATTCGGCAGCTGCAATCCGTAATACAAATTAATGATTTTCGGCTCGCATTGACAGTGCCAAGACAAACAGAAACGAGAGTCCGGATAACAAACAACAAGCTTCCATACATATGAACATAGTATGTCTGTTTTCTTATTCGACAGCTTAGCAAAATATGCTGATGCCTGTTTGCAGTGCCGTGTGTTTTCTCCAGGCCAAAATAAATTGAATGGCCAAGAGTAAACAAGATGCACAGGGGGAAGAAGGGTAACAAAAACAAATGGAATTTCAATTGAAATAGTTGAATATTTCGAATGTAAGTGTCTAAAGAGTCCTAATAATATTGTATTTTAATATTTTATAATCACAAAATAATCTTTTTTAATCTTTGTCTACTTTTAAGAAGAGTGGTATTCAAGTAAGATTATAATTTTAATCGTAAGTTTTTTTTCTTGAGTGCTAGGTTTATAAAACAATTCCCGATTGCCGAGTGTATATGCCAGCCTGTTGCTAAAATATCAAATATGTTCAACATGCTACCTAATTTTCCATTGTGATTTATTTTCATCTGGGCTTCTGTCTCTCCTTATTGTGATTTTGGCATCGTTCGTCCATGATTTTAATTAATGCGTTGGATAAAATCTATTTGCAATATGACCGAACGACCGACTCGCCTCAAGCTTCAAATTAATGTCTGTGCTTCCACTGCCATAGAGAATTTCTCCTCGTTTAGTCAGCTGGCTTAAACGAGCGCCAGCAGAAAACAGGATGGCTGGCAACGGTGCGTATGTGTGATCCGCAGCAGGTCGCGTACAATGAGCGAAACGTGCGGCTCGTTTGTCACGTGCCGAGTCAGTAAATTGCAATAAGCGCCGCAGCAAGTCGAAATAAGTGAGAGGAAAGAAAGCCAGCGAAGGGAGAGGTTTATTTTTCACGGCAAACCAAATAAAAGTTGCGCATATCAAACGGAAACCGCCACAAGAGTTGTCCCATCAATTGCTGGCACCTTTAGCTGTAGGGGGAAAAAAAAACAATACAAAGTTATATTTGTTTTTCGTTTAAAGCGGACTTATTGCAGGGAATTTTTGTAACTTAGGGATGACTATATGTACATATATTGCGATAAATTAATATCGTTATGTTACCTTTTGATCTCTATAATGGAAATATTTCATTATAGGTTTAAGACCTTTAAATATTTACCTAACAAAATTAACATGGTGAATAAAAAAAATAGGGTTTTAATTATTTTATTTAATTATTTAAATTATTTAATATTTGTTTTAATGGGAATTTCTTATATTATATTATATTAAATGGCAATGCATTATTTTAATTAAAAGTATTTCAGTGGTATTGTTAATCATGTTTTAATATTAATTTATTATTAAATTTATTAATTTTAATTCTACACAAAATTTCGGTTGTTTCAAAATCACATTACCACATTTCCGATATATTTACATAAGTACTTCGCTAGCATTGCTCCCCGTTGCAAAATAATTCTTGAAGTATAATCTCAATCTTGGCAATTTCCTTTCCCTCATCCCAAAAGATGGGAAAGGAAAAGAAAAAGTTTCCTGCCAGCTCTCGTTTATCATTTCACTCCGGCACGACATTCATTTCGGCTGCCTGAACTGTTTGCACGTTTTTTCATTTGTATCTTCGGGAGGTGTCGTTGGCTCACATAGATTTAAGTGCTTTCCTTGCTGCCACGGCTGGCAGCAGGGCTGTTGAAATAAAATTGAATTAATTTGCCATCAGGACGTTACAATTTAATTATCAGCGGATACGTGATATCTGGGCACTTTCCGTCATGCCCAGTTAGCCGTTCGTAGTTGCGGTTCATTCAGTTCGCATTTGTGCGCAAAACGTTTATAATTGTTATTGAATACCATTAGCGCTAGCCATGCAAAACATTTTTAAATCATGGTCGAAACGCAAGTGCTCCACATACATACATAGTATGTGTTTTTGCGATCATCTCCGTTCGAATGGCTACAAAAATAGCAAAAATCCAATTATGCCGAAGCACGTATTTTCCATTAAGCAAACAGCAAATGGCGGCCAGCCGACAGCAGTCAGATAGCCACAAGCACATTATGGGCACAAGGTACTCCACAGTCCCGTTCTCGATTCCCATTCTGGTAAGGATTATTCGAAAATTCCAGACAGATTGTCGGTTGGGGTAGACTTGCTTATATATGTCTTAAAATAATGTGGAGACTAGTCTTCGAATGGTTAAATCGGAAGGTATAACTACAGAGTAATTAAAGTTCCATAAAAGACTCTTTAAACTACGCAGAAAATTTAAAATCTTATATAGTAAAATAATATATATTCTAGCTTTAGCTTTTATTTCATAAAATCTATAAAACTGAATTACCAAGAAAGTTTGTTTTAATTTACCCAGCAGACCCAGAATTAAAATCGTCTTTCAACTGCTATCGCTTACTTTTTAAAAACAATTGCAAATGGGAACAGGTCTGATAGTCTCAGCCTTTTAATGAATCACAGCTCCTGCTCCTGTCCCAGTTCCTGGGCTGGTGGTCCTCCGTTTATTTCCAACAATTAAACCCATCAATGGCAGCCTCAGCTGATGCGCTTAAGCCAGCCTCGAGACCATTAAGCCCAGTTTGAATGCCGCGAATGCTGTGGAGGCTGGGAAAAGCGGGAAAAGCAGGAGTGCCTCAGCACACATGGCAGTGCACACTTGACATTTCAATTTCCGCATGCACCCCGAGAACTCACAACAAAGGGGAGAAACAGAAACAGCAGCAGCAGTAGCTGCTCGACTACAAAAAAAGGAGATTGTAGCCAATTCCATGCGGGCAACGTCGCAAAGTTGCTTTCAATTACCCAGTCAGGACACGCTTGCTGCCTTTTGTTTTTTGCATGCCCGGCACGCCCCCTGAGTCCACCGCCCATCGCCCACAGTCCACACTTTACTCCACCCGCCGGCGACAGTTGTACAGTTCTTCAGTCTATTCACATTTTACGCTTTGTTTCTGGCCCCGAAACCTTTGCAGACTGCCTGCCAATGCAGTTTATTAAGCTGGAAGAAGTTGAGGTAGTATTTCAGTTTATTAACTTTGTTTATCCTGAAAACTCTGAAATAACTAGTTTAATTTGGAAAACTATACTGCTTAACTTTATCATATAATGTCCAGTTAGTGATTTGCGTGTAATTATCACATTCATTTATTATTTAATCATAAAAAAAAACAAATCCAAATATTATTACATTTAAGATCTATTTCAACTATTATTATTATTAAAAAGGAGCTTAGCCAAGTCGGTGACACCGCTGAGAAGCATGATATCACCTTAAGTTTAAAACAAGTCGGCAGAGCGGAGAATGCGTTGCAAGGAAAGATGGGGGTGAAAGAAAAGGGATAAGAAGAAGGTGGTGGAGAAGGATTGCAGGTGACCCGGCCACTTCAGTAACTTCAAGTGGACAGGGCGAAAAGCTGTCAAGTGGCATTAATAACAAAAGCCATCTCCAAGGTACAGGATAAGCAGCAGTGCGCACCTGAAGGTATGCAGCACTTGTGTCCGCTCCCCGGGCCGGCTTTTGCAGCTGGATAAGCTGCTTTCGATCCGATTGGCGGGGACGACGACTCTGAATTATGCTAATTTACTTTTATCGCTTCGCCGGCAAAGTCAATTTAATTGTAATTTTCCAACGCGCAACGCATTTTAGTTTCACTTCCGCCCGCACTTGCCTTTTCAATTTCAGAACGACCCCGGCGCGTCTTGCATTTTCATGAGAAATAATTTAATTTGCCTTTTCCACTTCGACGTCCACTTTTCAAACTTTGCTTTTGCCACTTCCTTTGCCGGGACTTAGTGTCCGTCTATCTATCTGTCTGTGGCTCCGTTTTCATGCTCTTCCACCGCCGTGTATCATTTGGAAATTCAAAGCTCGTACTTTTCTCCCTCATTATTGAAAGGGCGAAGACTCGACTCACAAAAGGCAAGGAAAAAATATAACAAAAAACCCCTGTTGGGGGCGAGCGCATAAAACTGCCATGGAAAGTAGCTGGCAGCCGGGTTCTTTGCAATAATGCGATTGGGGGCGCGAACTGCCACGCTTTGCCGGATTCCGGACTCCGGTCTCCGCTTTTCCCTCCGCCGCGCCCATCCGGTCCAGTCTAGTCCGGCCGCGTCCAGTCGCATCCGCCTGCGATGCCACTGTCTAAGTGGAAAAAAGGTTTTGTCACGGCTAAGCACTTTTCAAATTCACAAGGGTCGCCCCCAAACGCCAGCGGCAGCTGCTGTCCGCTGTCGGGAGTCCGAAGTCCAAGGGCCACAGGCCACAAACCGCGAAGAGGCTTTCGGCCCGGCTGGTTTTTTTTAACAGTCTAATCTGGGGTATATTCAATTTAAAGAATTTGAATAGTAGATTTTAAACATATAAAAAAATAATAATAAAAATAAAATATTGAAGGGAAATGCAATTAACATTCTTATATTTTTCATTCTTTAAATAAGCTCTTAAAATAATATTTGTAAGACATCTCGAACTAGCTTTAATTATATTTTTTATGGCTGGACAGTTAATTTTTTATTTTTCATATTTTACTGAATATCATTACGAAGAATTTTTTTATTCAATTTAATTAAGAATTTTTAAAAACATACAAAACGAAACAAAATTGTTACTCGGTATTCCTAAGTCGAGACTTTTTAGCTTCTTTGCTTATTTCATTCGATTTCAATGTTTTATACACAATTTTTATGGCTAACAGCATAGCTCTTGGCCGGGCTCTAAAGTTTTATCATTATAATTGCAACAAACTGAGTACTCCGGCAGCTATTGAAACATCTGGCCAAGGGCTAATGATAAAACAATCTACTGCGACTTAGGGGATAGCCCGCCGCCACCCTGAAGTGTTTGTGGGGGGCGAGGGCGTAACTTGAGTAAGCCAAGTCAAGTTGTGCAAGTTTTTTGGACTAAAGACTTAAAAAACAATGAAAAAATTGGCTATTATTGACATACTAATGCCTGCCTTGAAACGATAGTTAAGGCAACAATTGGGAACTTTACTTTGATTTGTGTTAAGTTTGCTCAGATTATCTTGAGAAACTTTTTGGCTTTTAAAGCTTAGTTTTCAGTTGAGAGAAAAACTTATGAGGGTTGAGTTTCTAAATGATATATGAAACAATTTCAAAGTTTGACTAATTTAAAATAATTAAAAAAATATTTTTTTTTTTAAATAACATTAAAAACTTGTCACTATTAGGGTAAGCAAAAAGGATCCAAATTAATTATATATTTATATAATTTGGTGACTTCTTGGAAACTTTTAATTTACAATTTATAGATATACGATATTGCTGAGAATCCCAGATACCGCTGTAATAGATTTATCATTTGTTTAATTTGTAAAACCCCAGACAAACACATGTAATTATGCAGCTCTTTAATTCCATGCGTAATGACCTTCCGACTCCATTGTTTAGCTTAGTCGCGGCTCAAAATTTGTTACAAATGCCACTTGATTTCCGAGGAGCCCTCATCCTGGGAAAACTCACTGCTGTCAGCGACAAGGAGCTCCAGCCTCGCTTCCCTTTACCACCCTGAGCATCCTTATCTGGTGCACCAACTCGACAAATGAAAGGGTCGTCATGACAACTCAATGAAAAAGTTAGGCATGCAAACTAAGGACCGGGATGTGGATATGGATGTGGATGTGACTGTGGAGAGCAGTGAAAGCTGGGACATGAAGTTTGATATCATTAAAGGCCACTTATGTGTCAAATGCAATGCAGCCGCAATGAAATTCGCCGGGAGATGGTACCAAGAAGTCGACGGTACACTTAAATGTCATTGAAATTGAAGCTCACTTGACAAGTAATGCTGGCGCAACACAGCCTTCGCCCTCGCCCCGGCCCGCCCCCAATTCAGGCACGACTACGCCCCTGGCAGGGGGTTAACTCAAGGCAACTACACAAAGGCCATGTCAGCAGACACTGACAGAACCGCCCCCGAAGGCAGGAAGGCAGCTCCGCTTTGTAAAAAACCCGGCTCTGTGTGCTGTAAAAAGTTCCCTCCTTTTCCTCCGATTAAGCCCAGGCAAGATTGACATTATCTGTGGCTCTGAGTGATTTGCCAGCAAATGAGAATAGGAGCCGGAAACAGAAGCGGGCTGCAGCAGACGCTGATTGGAATATCCTGACTAGCATATGATTTAGTTGTTAAAGTTATTTAAGTGCCAATATCCTGTAAAAATAATAAAGATCCCTCATAAAAAATATTTAATATAATAAAGATAAATTTATAAAATTTTATATTGGTTATTCTGTTTCCGTTCTAAAATGCAAATTGCATAGATTTATGGCTCAATTAATGTGAAAAGGTTTATACATATATACCAAGTTTATAGGGTATAAAGTCTCTACTGTACTATATTATGCTATATTCCTTTAGAAGAAGTGGAAAGATATGCAGAGCGATGGTGGGAAGCAGTTTTGCAGCGTTGACTGTCGCATAATTTTCATAATTGCATTGCCACGCATCAACGGAAATTGCGTGGCGCCAACAAGTCGATGTCAATAATTGCCAGGCAGTCAATGTGCTCCATCTTCCCCTCCTCCTTGTTCTGCTTCGCCTCCATCCATTCATCCATTCTGCATCCTTCACCCTTTTAACCGTTCCCCATCTCCAGCCGGGCAACGTGGCGTATGCGTAACCGCGCTGCATTCAGGCTGCGGCCGAGCAATTTAAAAGCCACAAAAATGCATTAAAATCCGAGTGTGCGCATAAATTATGGCAGTTTCATTAACAAACATTTTCGTAGCTCGCTCTATGCCAGGAAATGGCCAGCTCCACTCGTAATTAATCCCACGCCCAGCTACTCATATTAAATGTGGGCTTAAATGATTTATGGTTTAAACAATTTGCCATCGCCCAGGTAAGCGGAATGAATGACCAGACGCCATATTTTCCCAGAGTCCCAATAAAAGTCAATGAAGCGTGCCAAATGAAGTGAGACCGCCTCGATTTCCCAGCTCTAAGTTGAGCTCCCAGCTGAGCGAGCTCAGAAAGTCCTGGCAAAACCGATTAATATTGTGTGTGTGTAGAGGTGGGCCTGAAAACTTGCTCTGACCTACGCAGGGAAATTATCGCAAACTATATCGAGCATTTGTGAGTTTTGAAACGGTTGTAATCTGCTAACCCTTTGAAACTTCCACAATTAACACATTTGGCTTTTCCAACGCCGCCAGCAGCAACAAGTGCTGCTCCTTTGCTTTTCACAATGAACTTTACCCGCTGACTCATTGCCACCATGCACTGGTAAAAATTTGGTATGAAAAGTAGTATATATATTACCTCTTAATTTGGTATAATCATGTCGAATGTATTAGCTTTCACAACTGTAAATAATTTCGAAGAAATAATTCGAAATTTGCTCCGGAAACTATTACTATGAATTCTTGATTTCTAATTAATTTTATTATTTTTTCCTTTATAAAAGTAACATTTATTATATATGTAGTTATACCATATATACATATATATATTTATTTATTTATAAAATTGTGAATCTTATTTCGTTGAGTGTGCCATGACGTTGCGGAACTGTTGCTGCCGATGTGGTTGTTGCCGCTCTTGTAATATAATAAAACGCTTATTAAATTTTGCCGCCGTTATAACAAGCTGAGCAAGCAGGGCCCACAAAATTGCTGCCTGGGTCGCCGCAGCGCCACGCTTCCGATTCGTTCTTCATCTGCCAGTTGGCTCCTGGATGTTGGATGCTGGCTGCTGGATGCTGGCTGCTCTATTCCTTGCCTTCAGGATAATGATGCGGTTTTGTTATGGCTTTTTGTTGGCACGGCCACCGAGACTTCGGGCACGGGCCCTGGCCCTGCCGTCATCATCATCGGCACCATACCGTGGTGGCCCCCAGTTTGCGGTCTGCAGCACTCAACGGGCGGACATCAGGCCACCCGGAATCCGCCCTCTGTGGAAAGTTTTCGTGTACTGGCAAACACTTTTTCCCTGTGCTGCTCCTGTTACTACTGTTATTCTTGTTGCATTTTGCGGCGGCCAGGAAAAGTTCAGAGTATCCTTTTTGGGTATCCGAGTCTGTGGGGCGGCGGCGGAAAGTCAGCAGGGGGGATAAGCTGCCGGGAGGGAGTATTAGCATTGTGCCAGCAATGGCTACGTAAATAATTTGCCTATTTTTGGCTCTACTTTATTGTTGTGGTATAATTATATTTTAACGACACTTTGAGCTCAAATTATGACGGTTCACAGGCGGTGGTTTGTGGGTTGATTGTTTGGGTGGCAGAGATGAACTTGAAACGAGTTGGAAAACTTTTCCATAACCGCAACTGTGGGTGTGTTTTACAGTTAATTATCATTAGACAGGCCAACTTTTGGTGTGAAAAGCCAAGCAACAACCACAACATTTTTAGGGGATACAAGAAATTGTTTACAGTAAAGAGTAACTAATTTATTTAAAGGGTAAATAAAATATTTAAGGATTTGTAGTTTAATAGATTTCTTTTATTTATATATTATTGCAATAATACCCATAAAATAAATATCCTTTTTAGTAATTGCCTTTAAAATTAAAGTTCCCTTGCCTAGACCCTTTAATAGACCGAGTATCGTGCCTGCAACAGGATGATAAATAAATCGCTTTTTGGCCATAAAACTCCCGTATGCCAACTTGAGTTCTTCTCATTCAATTGCAGCCAGAGTTGGGCCTTCTGAGCCGTAAATCTAAAATTAAATGCCGAGATAAGCGGAGCCTACGTAAATTATGCCATTTGCCAAGGCCCAAGTTCGCAGCAAACAATTTCCGAGCCGTTAAGGAGCAAAAAGCGGAGCAACCCAGCAACATGCCACATTACATTATGATATTCTAGCAGCACAAAAAGCAACAGAACTGCGGCAAAAACCTCTCCAATAGCTGGAATCTTTATGTGCTGTGTGCCGCCGAATTATAACAATTTCGTAATTTATATGAGAGAGCCTCATAAATGGCCAAAGTCATTTGTTAAAGCACACATACATATATTAGGATAAGGAAACTGGTGTCCGGGCCCTTGTTTACGGGTGTCAGCTAATAATTCACTTAAGCTCTGCTGCATGAAACGCTTTTAAATTTAATTACAAAGCATTTTCCCCACTGAACACCGTGCGTATACTTGATATCCCTGGTAAGCAGCAAAGAGCATATATGCGAGACATATGTACCTTCGGCAGGCACTTGGCAGAAATATTAATGACAAGGCAAATATGTATGTTGGCCGGGCAATAGAGTTATGCAACTTCATTTGGCACACGGTGATGATTTATCAGCTAAAGCGGAGACACTGAGAGAAATTACTTATAATTGTACAGGAACTGTAAATATTTTCGGTATTTTATGATGTTAAAGAATTTATTATTACAAAGTTATTTTATAAAATAACCTAATACATGTATTTAATTATATTATTTATGTACAGGGTTATTTTTTGTAATATAAAATTAGAGTCCCTATAAAATTCCCATGAAATAATATTAATTATTTATAGGTTTCACGGATAATATCATATTATATATTCGTTTAAAAAACTGCTATACATTAAAGTTTTTTATATATTTATTCGTAATTCCCATATAATTCCACAGAAATTGAATTGTTATATAATCAAGCAAGTATAAGAATTATTTAAGTTCCCTTAAAACCCCCTAATTACTATTAAAAATGATTTATAAGCTTCAACAATATGTTTAAAATTGTTTTTGACATTTGCCGACACCTTTCCTTCTGTGTAAATCTCACCTGCCTGCGGGGCGGTGTTGGAAAATTGAGTTGATTCATCATTTTCCTGGGGCTGAGCGGTAACAACACAATAGCTTTCACCTTTGACGATAATGATGTATGGCGGGAGGGGCGGGCCAAACGTTCGCATTTGGCATGATATATGAAAATCATAATGCGCTTTGACAGGCCGCAGTCCTGGAGGGTCCTCACTCGCACGCATTTGTGTCTAAATAAGTGGCATTCGATGCGCTGGCTCGCTCGCTTTCCGTTTGCCCTAGGTCATGTACATTTTTGGATAACTTTTTAAGTCCTGCCACAGGACTCTCTCTCTCTATCTGCCTCGGTTGGCGTCGTAAGAGCGCGCTTGCGCCTTGACTTTGTTGACGGCAGAGAGTGTTCGCGGGGAAGCAACACGTGCTTGCCAATATTTCGCCGAGTGTTTGGGTTTGTGGAAAAATGAAGGGTAAACAAATAAATAAACAACAAAAACAATAACAAGACCGAGGAGTGTGTGAGCGCAAAACTGAATGACAGTTTACGCTAAAAGTCGCGTAGTAAAATGAAGGAAAAAATGTGCGAGTGTTGGTGGTGGTTTTATTTTATTTTTTCCCCTTTGCTCGTTGGGTGGCATTTGGTGCGGTGGTTTTGTTGGCATGTGTACCATGCTTTATGTAGCATAACTTTTGGCGCCAAACTGGCATTCGTGCATCGGACATTCGGCGTGATTTATGATGTCACATGTCGCCGCAGAGGTGATGAAGGGCCCAATGCAGTTGGATTGCTGCAAATGCGGTTTAACATTCAATGCGAATGCACGGAAATAAATATAAATGGAACGCTACATGATATAGGAGTTAGAAGTTTTGTTTATTTTTTTCTACAAATATCAGGCTAAAGAATTGTAAATCAGTTTTCGCTGTATATTCGCCGGATGGCCTGTGGGGAATACGTATGGTTCTGTAAAATATTGATGAACTTACAAAATTGTGATATATGATATCCCCCCTTAGGACATTGGGACAATCAATAGGAAACAAAGAGGAAAATAATAATATTATTACATTTTTTATAAAAATAATATATAAAATGAAACTCCAAGTTAAATATTTTTAAAATAATACAACAGTTTTGTATTAAAAGGTTTTCTTTTTATAAATTTATGTCTTAATTTACAGTTCAGCTTTAAAATCGCTTTAGAAAATAAAGTTTCAAGTCTGATTGAATTTAATTTATTATTATATTGCATTAAATTCAATAGATTTCAATACCCTTGTATTATTCAAAGTAGTATTAATAAATAATGTATATCAATTATTCTTATTTCCTTCATTAACAATTGTCCGCTTGGCTTTGAAGTCCTTTTGTTAGCCAGCATATAATTTTTTTAATTTCCATAAATATTTCACAATTCCCTGTTGGAGTGTGTGTGTGTGAGGGAGTCCTTTTCAGTCATTCACAAGGATGTCAACACAGCCACAAAGCAACAACAAGTGAACGCTCTTTTTACTCTCCGACTTCTCTTTTTATTTTCCCAGTAGAATACCGCTAGACAGATAGCAAAGAGAGCCGAGGTCCTGTGAGAGCAAAAAGAGAAATGCCAAAGGATGCGCTGGCAATGACGCCGACGCAGCGCCAGCGTCGCAGTCAGCGTCGTTCGATTGTGGGCCACGTGTGGCAACAGTTGCAGTAACTGCCTCCGGACTCCGGAGGGGCAGGCCGTGGGCGGTGGGCGGTGGGCGAATCAATGCTGAAGGAGGCGGTGTGTGTGTGTTTATGCTGAACGATTACGCTGACAGAGATAAGCCCAAGCGACAGGACGAGGGCAGCGCTGCAGCGACGCAGCAGCAATGCCGGCAGCGCAGGAGGATTTCAGGATTCAGTCATTGCCGGCGTTTCGAACTGTTTGGACGTGTCAAGCGGACGAAATCGGGATATATCGGGAACTGTTGCCAGCGGTAGTGTGTCTTAGTATTAGTTAAGCACCACAGGATAGTTGTTGCCGTATGTGTGTGTGCGTGTGTGTTAGGCACTATTTGGGGATTTAATGGAAAAAGCATTAATGGATGCTGCCTCGGGGAGTGACTGTAGTGCTGCCCTCGGTGATAGTAGTGGCCAGTGAATGTATGTGCTTCCCTGAGTGTGTGAGTGGGTGTAAAGGGATAAATACACAGAAAGAAAAATGAAATAACAACAAAGAAACTTAAGGATAATTTAATAGCAATATAGTTTTTTAATATTAAAAGTAGAAATTGTAATTAATTGACCGGAAAAGGTTCATAGATTAGTTAATAGAATTGAAAATCTTAAAAGAATTTGTAAACTATGAATTTAATAAATAGTATAGATGATTAAATATAGTTACAAGCTGAATAGAAGTAAATAATTTATAAAACTGGTTCGAAGTCAAACAATAATTATTAATATACTACTAAAAGTATTATTTTTATATCCATGATTTAATTAAATTTAATGTAATGAGATATTTTCTTCATTTACAGATTTTTGTGGCTATTAAACTCAAGTTTTAAATGCTAAAAGTTGTCAGTTTTAAATCACTTTTTTATTTATTACTGAAAATATTTTTATTTACTTATCGTTTTTAAATATTTATCCAATTTAAAATATAGATAGCATTAGTAGATAATGCGGCATAAAAATAATTTAAATTACAAATTTAAAAGCAAATTAAATCCTTTCTCTCTGTGTGCGTATCAATGTTTCACAGTTTTGTGTGCCTGCCGCAGCCTAAAACTATGCAGCGCAATTTTGTGAGCTGACATTTTGTTTGTTCACCCGCATGTGTGAGTGCCTGTGCTGGTGTGTGTTTGGGTGCGAGTGTGAGTGGTGTTTGGTTTTATCGTGGATTTTACTGACTTCACGGGTTATTTGTCCGCACGAATGTGTTCATAAAAAATGTAACAAAAGTGGATTTTCGCTGGCCCCCGAAAACGCTTTGTTAGCACAGGGGTCCTAACATCCTACGGAACCGGAAACGGAAGTTACTGGTGCAAATACAAAAGCAAACACACGCACACACACAAACGTAAATATAAAGGACTCTCCCTCCGCGGCAAGTGGATAAAGTAAATTGAATAAAAGGTGAAATAATTCGAGCGCTAAGCAGGCCGAATGTTGGCTAATGGAAAAGTGTGAAAAAGGTTGGCGCTGGCCAAGTGAACTCAATAAAAGAGAGAGAGAGAGAGAGAGAGAATGAAAAGCGCCGCGAAAATACCTTCGAAAATTTTCAATTTTCCCAGCGAGTCGTGGAAAAAATGCAAATGTAGCGGTGACTTTTTGCGGGAATTTATGGAGCGGCAAATTGAATCGAATGGCCACCAAGCTGTCAGCGCTGACGTGCCGTGAAGCATGTGCCGTGCGATTATCAAAGTGCGATAAAATGGCTGCAACAATGGGCAAAGAGAGACAGAGAGAAACCTAGGGAAAAGCGGGAAAACCCCCGAAAAAAACGGAGACGGAGAAAACACAGAATCGCTGCCTAGTCACAGTCCATAAAAATTTACCGTCTATGCACTGCGTATAATTTATGGCCGCGATTCGTTTCCTTTCTCAACGGTTTTGTTATTTTTTCCTGCTTTTTTTCCTTCTACCACCTTTTGGCAATTGTTGAATGCAGCCGCAAAATATGGCGTGAATCTTTTTTTTTTCGCCATCTAGCATGTGTAAGCGGCCGGACATATGTGTTAGTGTTCCTGGCAAGCTGCCAAAAATAATAAAATCACAATCCTATGCCAGACAACTTCATATAAGTGCTGCTGCTGGTGCTGGCGCTGGATCCTGCATCCAGGACGTGGCCAAGATAACGAGGTAATTTCACTGAATGATTCGCAGTTTTCTCAGTGCTTGTGTTTTTGTAGCTTTTTAGTCTAAGCAAATTGAGTTGCCGCCGGTTTGGCCAATGAAAATCGCACAACATCGATGCTTTTTTCGGGCACTTTTGTTATCTCCCTTTGGCTTTTCCCTCTGGTTTTCCACAAGCTGTTGAATTATGCATTGCCCGGAGATAAGCTGGAAATGTTGCACAAGTCTGCCAATTCGACTGGCCATCAGGGATTTGGGGGCCAAAAGAGGACCTGGACGAACGGGGTGTCCATTAAATTTTAATCTTCGAAAATATTTGTATGCAACGGGTGCGACTGCAAAGCCAATCTTGAAAAGTTAGCCGAGATGGCGAGCTCTCTCAAAGGGAAAACGGAATGTGGTCAAGGGGAAAAATTTACATTTTATTGGAAATTCTTTTCGATTCGTTGGCGTTTCACAAACACCTCCTCCACCTCTTGTATATTTCCAAAGGTGTGCTGCTGCATTCGGTTATTCCATTCGATTCCTGATATCCTTGTTAGTCGGGGACATTGTCAAGTTTTTTCGATTATTCAGGAAAGTATTTACCTTTGTTGCTATATTGAAGGTTTCTTTTTTTTCAACTTTAAATTTTATTTAAAAAAATTAAGTACATGTTCTCGAAATTATATGATACTCTTTCCTGTATATTTGCAAATTGCCTTAATTCTTACTTTAAATTTTAAAACTTGAATACCCAAACATGGGGCTCTCCATTTTCCCTATTTTTTATCCAGACCACTGAACTTCCTAGAAGACATAATCGTTGCTGTCATTACGACTGCATTTAGCGGTCCCATTACATCTGCGTGTCTTGCCAACGCTAAATTACTTCCCCATCTGACACCTTCAACCGCTATCAGGCGGAAAATTTTAAAGAGTTGGGAGCAGAGCGAGCTGCGAGCTGTTGTACCAATTAAATTTATTTGTTAGACCAGCGAGCGATGTCACCGCCATGGCCAACGTCCTCGCAATACACTCAAGTCAACTTTATTCATAATAACAACAAGAACCCCATGCGGCACGACATCAGAAAAGGACACATGAAAAAATTATACAGTTAACAGGTGACATTTGATAGATAAAAAGAAAATACTTTTAGCTAAATGCGTTCATTTTTAAATTTTAAATTCTATCAAATTCTTTAAATTCTATCTAAAATTATATTTTCCAATTCACTATTAAATTCTTCTATTATTAAAAGAGAGCTTTAAAAATACTAATATTTATATTTAAATTAAAGTTTAGGAAGTTTCTAATTAGAGGAAATTTTAATGCATATTTTAAAGACTTTTTAAAGAATTCTGTAATTAACAAAACATGTTATTTACATTGTATTTTTATCTTATGAAATCTACAATGCAATTAAAATTTTAATAATTCCTAAAGTGTCGTAAGAAAATTTAAAACTAATTTTGCTTTATGAGAATACTACAATTAATAAATGAATTTAAATAAATTAGATTAGATAAATTATTGTTTTCTGTGCTTTCCGTGCACCAACAGCATCTAAACAATGGCACTCGAAAACGCCGGAGGGCCACGAACAAAGATAAAGCGGCTGCCCCAGCAAGCTCGGGGGTTTGTCAATGTGACAATGCAGCATCTCCGACCGAACCGCTGGCCTCGGATCCGGATCCCCCCGCCCACCTATCCCGCCTAGTCCAGATATATATGTAAGTATCTGGAGAATCCGGATCCCAAGGGGACTGGCTGCAACGGCGGGGCGCCGAACAATGGGAAGTTGCCATGGCAGAAAAAATATGCGCGCCCATTACATTTTGTTGCCGTGCCTCATTTTTCTTGTTGCCCTTCTAGACAGGCGCTCTGTTGTGCCCGAATTGATGTTATATAAAAGGTGGCCAAACATTTGTTGGGACACGCCAAATCGGAAGGGGGATGGGCGGTGGGCGGCAACAATATGAATAGGTCGAGCCGGGTCCTGGCACGGCACAGCGAAATGTTATTAGGTGGTCCGTCGCCTTTGCATTTCCGGTGTCCCATCCTCGCTATCATTTATCCTAATAGAAAGAGAGACAAATCTTGGCAAAATTTAAATTTTCATTGAGGTTTATATTTATTTTTTTAATATTAAATATTATTTAAAGAAATTTTTAAAAGAAAAAATTCTATAAATAATACAAGTATGAGTTTTATGACAATATAATCGTAAAAATAAGTAACGTTATTTCATCAGAAATGCATTAATTATATTTATTTTAATAATATATACAAAAACCTATTTCATCTGTTTTTTAGATTAGTTTAATCATTCTGGGTAGAGTTTTTTTTCCTAGTGCAGTCTTAGCCTCATTTAGTTGCGGCTCCTCCTGAACTATTGTCCAGGTTGGGAGTACATTGTTCCAGTGTCCGTTTTGTTTTCCAGCCGTAGTCCTAGCCATAGCCGTAGCCGCAGCCGTAGTCCTCGCAATGGATTTAGCCATTTACGAGTACGTGGCCCGCGACGGATGCTCTTTGACTTGCGGCCAAGCCCTTTGTTGGCTCGAACCAAAGAGTTGCACTTCAGGCCGGGGGAGTGCAAATGGATATATCCATTGTTAGGAGCATTTCGCATTAGGGCCTCGGCGAAGGGTTCAGAAGTGGGTGCTGCCGACAGGAAATTGCCGGGCTTTAAGAAAACCTTTAAAACGAAAAACCCTCTGGGTGGCAGCAGGATGTCGGGCATATAAATTGCCAAGCTGTCAACCAGCGCTAAACGCAAACACATCCGCCCCAAAGTGCTGCGAATATGTACTGTGTGCAGGACCTTTTGCATGGAAAAACAAAAAAAGAAAACAAACATTGCAGGTGACGAGCATTAAAACGATTCAACAGCTTCGTCTCAAAGCGAGAAAAATTATATTGCTTAACGCCTGCACCACGTTCAGGCAACCTTCCCTCCGTCCTCTACTCACTTCCAATTCCACGCCCAGTTCATCCACCGGATGAGGGCGTGGCAACGGCGGATGCAGCAGCGTTTAACCTCAGCCCCGATGAGAGAGGGCTTCACTGGGCAAAAAATATTGCAGTTTAAAAATAATATCCTATATTTAAATGCTAAACAAAATGGAGAAATTTGATTAAATACATTTTTATATAAAATTCCATTATTTTTTCAGGAATTTTAATCATTTCCGCTTCCGTTTGTGATTTATTTCATTTTTATTTAGTTGTTCTTTTATCATCATTGCTTAAATTATGTTTTACTATATTTTATCTCAAGAATAAGTATATTTCTACCTTATTAATAGAGGAATACTTTCCTGCTACATGATGTTTTTCCACTCCGATTTTACTGGGTAATTTATTTCGCTCAGTGCATTTGGGATCAGGGGTGATTTGCGCTCGACTGCCTTTGCAACACATGAAGGCATGACCATGTTGCCTTTGAATTGTTGCCGTCGCTATTGCTTTTGCTGTTTGTTGTGGCGTTCCGCACTTAAAGCCTTTCAGAGCCAACAAAAACGGGGAAAAAGGTGAGAAATATATTGGGTAGAAAATAAAAGGAACCAGCACTTGTGAGCTCAAGGTGCATGCTGAGCTAAGGACCCGACGCCCAAGAAGTATCCGTTGCATTGCCCAGCTGCATCCACCGGGAAGTAGCCTCTTTTCGGGCATTTCAATGTGCAAGATTGATTGCCCTGCTCCCAAATTGTTTCCACTTTGCTGGAGATGAACCAAATGTACGTAAATGGATAATGGATAAGTTCAGTGAGCGAAGAGTAAAGAGCTTTTTATCACCTAATTTGAGGAGGAGGAGAAGAAGGAGGACAAAGGCAAATTTCGACATCCTTGGGCTTACATTTTAAGAACGCCTCGGAAGACTTACCTTACTCAATGGAGAGCTTAGCAGGAGTCGGATTTAGGCTGACATCTTGGCAAGGGAACAAAAAATCATTGGAATATTTAAGGATATACCCTGGGACTTTATGTCATTAAATATTTTTTGTTTTCCTTTTGAATATTAAATACCTTTTTAATTTATTCATTGTATTGCTTTATAATTGAGTTTAAAACTGATTTACTGTATATAATTTAAAACTGCTGATCATTTATTGTATAATTTCTTTAAATTAAACTCCCATAAGTGGATTATCAAAACAAATAAACAGCTATTTTAATCATGGCCACACATCACGGTAAAATAAATAAACAAGAGCTCAACGTGCCCCAACAAGGACACGCAGTTACAAAAAGCCCATTTAATCCAGAGTGACACCAGCTGAAGCGGCGTCCACATATTTAGTGTCAAATTTGCTGACAGCTTGCAGTTATGACACCAGACACAGACATTGGGACAGACACACAGAAGCCAAAGTAATCGCTTTGCGAGGACGCAGAGGGGGACTCAGGATGTGGCCTGTATCCTGTCAGCTGAAGCTGGCCCCGCCGGCAGATCCGCTGGAGAATCCCCCAAGTCAGACAGTTGGACGGCACAAAGGCGTGCAAAATAAAAACTCATTAAAAATGAACGAGCTAACACCCACACGCAGGTTATCCCAGGCACTGTAAGGACGACGCCGTCGTCCAAGTGCTGTGCAAAGAAACGAATTGCTCGTGGCAAATCGCTCAACAAAAGACGCTGCTAAAATAAACAAATCATTTTAAATTCTCAATTAAATGCAAACAGCGCTGGCTGCCTCCGCCCATATGTGCCGGCTGAAAAGGTGTCAAGTTGCAAACATTAAAAGGAACTCTTCTGTGTGACCCTCAGCGTCCACATTCCCGCCCCCTCGATAGTCCTTTGCCCGCAGAAGTGTCAAAAGTACAGAGAAAAAACACTGTTAATTTTTTAAATTTAGTATTCCATTTTTATAGACATTATTTGAAGGATATTGCACTAAGAAATTCTAATTGTTTACTGAAATATTTAAAAATTGGCACGAATACGATTTTGTAAAGTTAAAATTAAGCTTTTAATTTATACATTAAATAACATTTTTCCCTTACTAATATAATATATATAATTGTAAATTTATTCCGAATTTAATATAATTTCTTCTCCGTGTACGATCCAAAGCCTGTCGATTGTGTGTAATGGGTGTCATGATGATGTTTATTTAGTCGCTAAGCTAAGTGCCCGACTGTCTAAGGAAACGAGAAAATCCAGATGGGCGGGAAAGGATTCTGCTGAGCTTAGTTTTTTTTTATTATTTTTTCTTTTTTTTTTTTGGGGGCCTGGGCTGTTGAACTCCTGCTTCTCGACCTCAAAACATGTTTATGTCTTCCTCATTGTAGTCGGTGCGCTCGTGTGTGGGGGAAACTTGGCCCGAGCCATTCCAAATAAAATTTAATGATGGCAAAAGTCATTCATTTCGTATGCTCGCTCATAAATACTCGTTAAATGTATTTACCAAGGGCTCTACAGCAATGCAAACGCCGGATTGCTCTCGGTTTCTGTGAGTCCCCGTTCGGACTGGAATGGGATAGGGATGTGTCTCTGCGTCTGTGTTTCTGTTTCGGGGGAAGTCCTGGCATAGAAACCTCCCGATGCGGAGGACTCATGTTGATTTCTCGCCTCTGTCGGCGTGTGTTGTCGGGTTTTGGCATATTTATATAGCACTTTGTGTACTCGGTATTCAGTATTCTGTGTCTCGTATTGTTGTAATTCTCGCATGGATTGTTTGCACAGCACCAAATGCGAATCGCTGAAAAGCCCCTAACCCCTACATCGAAAATGATTTGAACTTGACATGCAAATACTGAAATGAAAGCGGCATAAAGTCTTATAAATGCGAAATTGTTGAACTAAGCTGAACGCAGCTTGTAAAGTTTAATATTTCTGATTCTAAAAAGGTTTTACTTTCAATAATTGCTTTCAGTATTAAATCCCTGTTTCCCTTAGAAGTATTTAAATTGTGTTTTATATTTACCATTTATGTAACAATTTAAGCACTCATCAAATTAATTTAGAGCAACTTTACAAAACCAAACAAAAGGATAACTATTATAAAGCAACTCATTTAAGCGTATTTATTTTAACTAGACTTTCTCCTTTCCAACTTTTCCATCATTTAATTGCTAAACAAACTTATTTGGCTTTGGAAAATGCACAGTTTTACATTTTTGGCAGGCAAACAATGAACAGGAAAATATTTTCCTAATGCATATGTATATTAAAATGCTGTTTTCCCGTTTCCATGCATTTCAGGTGGCTGAGCAACATCTGAAACGACTGAAAATTTCCAAATAGAACCAAGCAGCAAGAACAGCAAGACAAAAGCCAAACATCGGGAAAGCCACGCAGAAGGAGTTGGATATATGTATACATGTGTATATATGTATATATTCATATTGGAAAAATAAACAAACTGGATACACGAAGCTCCTGGAAAAATAAACGAAACTAAACTTAAATTTCTCCAGGCCACACATTGAATTTTCATGCAACGAAATGAGTTTATTAGAGCTTCCTTGTCTAGACATTGCCAAAGGTGAGTTCCAAAGGATACCTGGTCTTTAACTGTTGAGGAATTTTTATTAGAGATTTACTAAAAATTATGTTATATAATGGACAACCTGAAGGAAATCTTTATATTTTAGCTATTTAATTTAATATTGAACTTGCAGATTTTGTTATCGTAGATTTTGATTTTATTTATTATCTATTTTTAATAAAGTATTAATTATATTGCAGTTTACAATGTAATTAGAAATTTTGTGTTTGTGTATTAAAAAAAATACAAAACTATATTTACTTAACTTATTTATTAAAAGTCTTTACCATTTAATTAAAAAAATCTTGCCATGGATCGTCTCAAGATCCTAATTGAAATAGTTTAAATTTAATTTAACAAATTACTCTGTGCATTTGTTTTACTACTTAAATATATTTTTTCCCATATAGAAATTTAAAAATATATATTATTGGGTATATTCCAGCCGTTAAAGTTGGTTTATATCCGCCATGATATCGTTGTTATTATTATTGTTATTGGCATTCAGATGCTGTAAGTTCTTGCAGTCGTTACATCACACACTGCCTTGCCACATATGTACCATATAAACATTCATATATTCATACATATATCAAAAAGGATGTTGCAACAAACAGCTGCCTCTTCTAATCCACCATCCAAGTGGTCGGGCTCAGCAGTCAAGTGCCGCCTAAATGCGACTGCGAATCCCGAACTGAATCCGAAACTGAAAACGAACCGAGTGCAGCTCGCTGGCGGATCCAAATTAACCGCATTTATGAGTTGCACTCGAGGTCCTCGAAACACACAGACTGCCGGCAGCTGTGGCGGCATTAAAGTTTTAAACAAACTACATAGCGACAATGTTGGTAATTAACCTGTCGCACGGCACCCTCTCTGTTCTGCCCTTTTTCAGTGCTGCTGCTGTTGCTGGCGGGCCTGCCGACCCCCCTTCTAGCCACAAGCGGCTTACGGGTGCCCACATTCCTGCTGGAGCCCGCACCGCGCCTACTCTTCGGCAATGATACCGGCGCCCACGTGACCTGCACCGCTCACGGCAGTCCGCCGCCTCTCGTGTCCTGGGTGCTGCGCGACGGATCGCTGGCCACCCAGGTGCCGGGCCTCAGGTAAGTCCCAGCACTTCTGCAATCCTGCCTTCATTCCCGCAGCAATGAGCCTGGGTTATAATAAGCGGATGTCGTTGTTGCACTGGGGGAAAATAACATTACTATTATTATTTTTGAAGGAAAGGTTCACTACTTTTGTCACCAATTTATATTTTCTTAAACACTTTCATATATTCTTAATTAGAAAGTTCAACAAGTAATATCTAATACAAAACAGTTAAACATTTTGTTATTAATTGTATAGTCTCCCTTTCAATATTTCCAAGTGTACTACATAAAGTGTTGAGAGTTGTGGCCATAAGTATGTGTCGTTTGGCTTCCTGTCGGCGGTTTCGGAAGTCACATTGCTGTGGCTTCAGTTTTTACCAGCGGCATTAAAGTTATTCCCCGACACATAGCTTCGTCTCAATTGACGTGGCGCGAAAAGACACCGCCGAGGAAAGCTGTGAAAATCAATGTTAACAGATGAACGCCACCCCATTCCCATTTTCCCATTTCCCCGATTTTCAAGCATCCTACCGCCCCTTCCCTCCTTTGTGGCCACAAATTTCAATGGAAATGCTTGGCTGGCAGCAGCAACAAGGACACTGCGGGGGAGGCAGACAAAAGATGCGCTTTTTGTTTGTTGCCTGAAAAGGCCAAAGAAATTACACAAAAGTAATGCAACCAAGTTGCAAAGACAGCAGTTTTCAGACAGCAGGGGACAGAGAAATAGCACAAGAAGCAAGTAATTACAATAATAAATAGAGCTTCATTGTTAGCTTTAATATTAGAATAAATTTGATTTAAAAGGTATTTAAATAGATTCATTTTTCATAGAGTAGATACTCCCTAGTGCTATTATTTTACCCCCAACTGTTGACACTCCCTCACAGCGTTTTCTATCTATTTCGTCTGTTAGTGAGTTGTGTGCGAGAGCATTTAACATATTAAAAACGCTTCCTTTGCCGGATGACAAGTTGAATGCAGGATGCTCACACTCGTCTGGCATTAATCAAGCCGAGTGTACATTTGTTGCTTCGGCAAATAGTACTTTAATTTGCGGTTATTTTGCTGGAATCCATTAGTCGCTGCTGAACACAATTAACGCACTTTGTAAGCGTACTTTTTATTGACTACCTCTTTGTTTGAATTAGAGCTTTTTTTCAACAAACTGCTGCTGATCCATCCCCCTATTAAACGGATTATTATATAACCCAAAAAAATGATAAGCAAATACATACTGTCAGAGCTGTGACAGTAAGAACAAACAAATAAAGCTGATAAATCGTAAAAATAGCGCACTTCCTATGGCGGCACGACCCAAAAATAAATACGGGCATAAAAATGTATAGACTCACGGCACAACTCGCCATGCATGTATGGCAACAAATTTACTAAAAGAATTTTTATGTTTCGCAAAATGAAATGTCATTTCAAATACGTGATCCGGCACACATACACGTCCATAAGCCCGAGGATTCCATGTGCATGTACGTCGACGACTGTCAGTCTGGCAGAGCCGAAAAAAAAAATTGTACAGAAAATCCGGTTGCGACGGCAGTCCTGCTACTGCATAGAAATGAAACAAAATTTATTTTAAGCTACTAAAGAGCATAGTTGAGTTCAAGTGACGACTATATAGGACGTGTACTTATCTGCTGCAAAAACTGGCGGACAAACGGACAGAATCCGGACAGGGGAAAGCGGACAGGGAGCACGGAATCCGGAGTCAGCCAGCTCTCTTTTTTGCCCTGTGCGCACCCCAGGCAAACGCAATAGACGTAAACAAATTGCTGGCACTTAAACATTTTTGAAAACAGCGCTTGATGAAGTTTTCCCTTTTTCGGTATATGCTGCCCGCCGCTTGTTGTCCCAGGCATCAGCATTCAGTGCGCCACATCAGGAGAAGTCAAGCCAAATCCCATCTAACTACACTGTGCCAAAAGGTCGACAGGATCAGATAGGTGTTTGTATGATTTTTTAGACCAAAACTAAGTAAAACAGTATTTTATAGTATAAGCAACTTATTTAGAAGCTTGATGGGTTAAGTTTGCTATATAACTCCACATTTTAGAAGTCGTTTTTTGCTGTGTATATTTTTTCCCAGTGCTCCCATCTCTGTCGTCATAGCTTGTTATCCCAAACTGCAGCTGCAGTTGAGATGATTAGCGGACAGGAGACGGCACTGCAACTGCACTGGCAAGCTGCGTCTGCCACTGGAGTGCGGACGAGTTGGGAGCAGAGGTTGGATTGCGGACTGAGGCCTGGAGCTGCTCCGGCGGCCTGCATGACTTATGTGATGGAAGGTTGATGGGTTTCGGGCTGCTCTAGAGTCACAGAGCTAATCAAATGAATTAAAGCCCTGCGGGAGCCTTTAAGTTTGATTTGGCAACTCATGTTTGGGATTTAAGAACAAGCCACAGAACAAAGGCCTTAAGATGATAGCAAAACAACTTGTGTTTTAGAAAATTTGAACAGTTTGACTTTAGCATAGCTTTTAGCAATAATTCAAAGATTAAATTGTTGTATTTAATTTTCCTTTTGTGGATCTATTTTGATATTTTCTATAAAGGTAAGACTTTCCCAACATTGCAACTGAAACTTAGGCTGTTGTGCATCATTTGGGTTCAACATGCATCCAAGCGGCATTAAGCTTATTTCATTTTTATGTAAATTCACACTTTGCCTTCCATGTACTTGCTTGGTGCTATAAAAATACTCGCCAGCAAATGGCAGCCACTTTGCTGTCGCTTTTGTGGAGCAAATTGTTGTGTGCACCACGTTCAGCCATCCCCAAATGCAAATAAATAAATAAATATGTTGGGAGGGAGACCTAAGAAAAGAATGCGCCCACTAAAATATTGCATTTTGCCGTTCGCTTTTGTGCTTTTCAGGAAAATTTCTGGCAACGGCACCCTGCACTTCCCACCATTTTTGGCGCAATATTATCGCACGGATGTGCACGAGGCCACCTACAGATGCCGGGCGAGCAACGAGGCGGGCACCATCCTCAGTAGGAACGTTCAGGTGCAGGCAGGTGAGTGTAATGTACTATGGACGAGTACGTCTACGAGTATGGGTATGAGTATGGGTATGGGTATGAGTACGAGTGCTCCTGCTGCGACTGTGAGTAGCCAAAGTGGCTGAGCGTGGAATGCGCTGCTCCCATTAACAGTCTTGGAGGCGAAGAAAAAAAGCGTTGTCAACTTGCCAACTTGCAAGAAATTGAGCCAAGACCAGCACTCAAATTTCAAGAAAGCTACAAAGAGTTTTAAAAGTAATATAAATGGTAATAAATTAATAAATAAACTGTCATTGCTTAACAAAGAATCACAGAACTCCCTTTGATTAAATAGAAAATGTTATCATTTCTTCTTTATAGTTTCAGATTTGAAAGGAAATATAAACTTAAGATCAGTAGCAGCCTTAATTGTTTACCATTAGACATTAGACTAAACACTTTATTTAGACTGTTTTTTGCCTAACATACTCTGGTTCCTTTACTGTCCTAAATAGATTTTAAAACATTATGCTTTTTGAATATTATATAATGCCAGATTTTTGTTGAAATCCCTTTAGATGCCAGCACTGTTACCTAGAAGATATAGGGCCGCATTATGTTGACAACATTTTGAAGCTGCTCACGTTCGCTGTGCTGGCATTCTTTACGATTCCGCTTGCTGGCAGCCCCTGGGATGTCACCTGTGCGCCACTTTTTCTTACTTTTCGTCCTTCTATTCCACTTCATATAACATTAATATCCTGTGAGCTTCCTGCCAGCTCTCGGGCTTTTGGGCTTGGACTCTGTGATCGATGCAACAACAAACTTGGCGCGGCTGCAGCTTGCTCGAGGCACTGAAATTAAGTTAATTATTTTATGCACTCTCCCTGTTTGTTCAGGCCCCTTAATGCTTGACCTCGAAAACGGGGCACGTCGGCTGTATTTGCTGAGCCCGGCCCGGGCCTTAAGTAAACACAGAGTAGCCCCCAACAAGCTCTCCTCTTTGCAGAACGAGGGAAAACCAACGTTGCATGATAGTCGCTTAAAATCTCATTCAATATTTACACTTTGCATTTTCCATGTGCATCAGTCCTGTCACTCTTTTTTTCCCCCCCCCCATTCTTTGCTCCTGCTCCTGTACTGTGGTCCTTCTTCCTTCGAGTATTTTGGCTGCTCTTCAACTTCCGTTTTGCATGTAATTTCGAGCAATTTCATTCATTTAAACGCCAGCCATTCCGTATTGTGTCCCGTTTATTGGGCCGCTCGGTGTTGTTCCCTGTCGACAGTGTCGCCATCGGATGCCAGCTCCAACGGGGCTGCGATTCCTTTGCCCGAAAGCGTTTTATGCGCTCATCTGTATGCGCAGTTTGCGCCAACGGGCAGACAGTCCCGTTTGTTGACTTTTCCTATATTCCTCCCTGAATCACAGGACCCCCTGTAGCCACAACAGCGGTCAGTGGAATAGGAAACCTCTTTACTGAGAGCGTATCCTTAATTAGCACAGGATAAAACATTTTTAAGCTAGGTTAAGCTATAATTAAATCATGCAAAATGTGGGGATCTACTAGATTAAGTCTCTATTAAATTAGTATTAAAATATACATAAAATAACCGAAACTCCCTGTACTATGTAGTATATATTCCTATATATATTCGTATACCACTAACAATCTTTCTCTGAATTCTGTTACTACTCTTGTTTCGTTTTCTCGTTTTTCTTGTTGGCCATTTCCTCTTTTAGTGGTGCGTCGTCAATTCCATGTGCACGTGGAAAACACCGAAGTCTATTTGGGAAATTCGGCGTTGATTAAGTGCGCCATCCCGGAGTATGTGCGGCCCTATGTGCGCGTGGCCAGTTGGCATCGCGGCGAGGAGATACTGCTCCCGGATCTGTCGGATGTCGGTGAGTGTTGCCACATTTTAACAGATCCACATACGAGGACGCGAACAAATGGTGGGCGGAGGAGAGAGTTTATCGGCTGCTGAAATTTATGTGCACACGATTCATTTTTGTTGCCTGAACAGCAATGAAGTTGCAGTTTTTCTGCAGCTCAGCTCCAAGAGGCGGAAGTGTGGGTGCGGCAACGGGGCGGATGACATTTATTGGAAAACGTTGCGTATACGCAGCGGGGGCCGGGCGCCGGGCGCTCTGGCGCGCTTTGATTTTCCTTTTGCTCAGCAATTGTCATCTGTGTGACCTGAGTTTATGATTTTCCCAACAGCGGGTCGCTATGTGGTCCTGGCAGCCTCTGGGGATTTGTATGTGCGCTCCGTGCGCACCGAGGATGGACTGATGAAGTTCAGTTGCCTGGTGACCAATACGCTCAACGGGGAGCGGCAGCGCAGCGACGCAGTGATGCTGCAAGTTAAAGGTAAGCTCGAGAAATGCCCAAGAGGAATTTGTTAGTTTTAAACTGTTTTAATCTAGCATTTGTCAGTGAGCTTATAATTATTTTAATATCATTTTTATAGCTTAACTAGAAGATTAGCTTCAGCTTTGAGAATTTGCTAAATGTATTGCAGATGGTTGTCTATTTTCTTACTTATCCCACCTTTTATTTTTCCCACAGAACTGAGCAAGAATCTGGCACCTCGAACCACCCAAAAACCAGTTATGGAGATTCACGTGGAGCGCGGCAACGATGTTCATCTGCCCTGCAACATCCAGGGCAATCCCTTCCCCATATTTACGTGAGTTAACCGAGTTCCTGGGGCGAGTAGGCGTAGCCCGCCCGTATCTGTATCTAAGTATCTACGCAGCTGGCAATAAAATAACATCACGAGCTTCCGGGACGGAGATTATAGGCAGCCCTTAAGTGCATTCGAATGTTTGCCTAGGGAGGCTGGCTTTATTGCATATTAGGGACTGCTGTTTTAGTGCTAATTAGGCGACTCCATGGAGGAGCTGGGCCGCCGTGGCCATGTGCTAACAGCAATGGGATATCTGGCGGTGGAAAAACAAACTAATAGGGGTCAGAAAGCCAATCTGTACACCCAACTGAACCTAATCATCTTGTTTACCCACTGAAAACGGATCGGCTTACGAAAGCCAAACAATAAAAAGCCATTTCGGTGCGAGAAAAGTTGGGCCAATAACACATATCAAGTAACCAACCCCATGACGCGAGGCCTTCACAGATAATTAGCAAAATAAAACAGTAAACATGGTGGCTCTCCATAGGGTAGCACAATTTAACAGTCTGTTTCACTTAGCAGAGCTTATTAAAATTTCATGCAGTTCTAAACACTTGAAGAGCCCCACGCACTCATATAACTTCGTATATATATATATATACCTATATAGAGGGACATATTCGCGACAAGGACCCAGACAGCTGGAAAAACAAAAACACAAGACAAACATAACACACAGAGAGCAAAAGTTCTCGGTGGGAAAACATAAACGTTGGGGCCAGACGGGCAAAGTGTCTGAAATATTTCACTTTGGGAGGGAATTTTCCCCAAACTGATTACAATAAATGCTTAGGAAAGGCGATAATTTTGTTTTCAGCACAAGTTTAAGCGTGGCTGGAATAACAAAATAAGCTAACTGGCTTTTATTGATTTCGTGTGTGATTCTGCAATTGATTGAGTTTCTAGTTTCTGTTTGTTTTGAAGAGCTAAGCCAAGTTTGAATCAATAAGGGAAAAGTTTTGCATACAACTCTGCGTATGAGTAATATTTTTGCGACTTGTACAAACTGTTTATTTGGATTGAAAGTTAATAGTAGTTTGTAGTTAAACTTTAATTGGGAATAATAATGCTTGACAGCTGAGTCATTAGATGTTCAGAAATCTTTAAATTAAAACCATCTGAAGCATTTAGTTTCTTTTATATATCCCAGGATAGTTAGGTATACCCAACTCTTTGTTCGGTTTATGTATCGACTTTAGTGAGATTTCGTAACTGATGCAGCCTCCGGTTTCTGCAAACAAAAAATGTAAATCAATAAAGAGTTTGTGCCTTAAACCGAAAGCACTACCAACTGGCAACGAACCCTGCCTTATATATGTATGTATGTGTGTATCTGTGTGCTCTCTGATTTATAGCTGGTATCGCGTTTCCGACTCGGCGGCCCTCTATCCCATACCCTCGTCACAGCGAGTGATACTTTCGCGCACACTGCTGCTCATCAAAAATGCTGACGAACGCGATGCGGGCAAGTGGGTAAGTAAGCGTCAAACAGCCAACCGCCGGCAATCCGTATATCTGGATATATGCACTGCCCTGGAGCACTGTACAGTCGAGCTTGGATAGAGTGAATTTTGTTAAAAGACAGCCAAGGGAAAGTCAAAGTTGTATTATGTAAAATCGAGCTGTTCCTGAAGTAGTCGCTAAATAAAAGTGAGTTTAATAACTGCATAAAGTCCTTAAATTATTAGTTTATTCACGTAAATAGTCCTTGAGACAAACCGGAATCACTAGAAAGCTCACATCCAAGTTCGACTGTATTGCCCGGAGCCTTGGGAAATTTTAGCATGGAAAAAAGGACTAACAATTTGCACTAACTGCCCGCACTCTCGTTGCAGATTTGCCAGGCATCGAATCAGTTCGGGGAACAGCGCATCGAAATACGCCTCAGTGTCAATTCGTATGTGTCCGTGCATATATTGCCGCAAGTTCAAATTGTCAATTCGGGCGGAACGGCAAATTTCAATTGTACGACAACGGGTTCAGCGATCGATGCCATCGACTGGCTGCACAACGGCAAGCCGCTGCAGGCGAATAATGCACTCACCACCGGCAGGGATAAGTAAGTATGCCAAAACCAAGCTAGACTAGGATTTTATAGGAAGAAAAACAAGCATTATTTTGAGGGGTTTTTAACTATAATATATTTATAAAAATTTTTGTATAATTTATCTTTTATAATAAAATAATGAACTTCTGGCGAGCTTTATTAATTTACTAAATTCAATAGGAGGTGTTCAAGAATTTCATTTATGTAAAAAAGAAATGCTTCGAAAAATATATAAAAATTGTTTAAAAAACTGCTGGAGCCATCGTCAATTAACAACCCTATCCATCATCGTACAAGACTTATTTTTTCACTGTGGAACTGGGCTTGGGAATGGCAAATGGGAATGGGAATTCGGGCTGAAATAGGAACAACAGGCAGGCAGGCAGGCCGAGAGACAGACATGCAACATTGTATAGCCGATTTCGATTTTTATCAGTTTCGCCAGTTGCGAAAAGCCTTCCGACCTACCGAAAATATTAAAAAAAAAAGAGATACAAACCAGAGTTCGGGGAAAAAAATCCATAGATTACGCTACGCTGTTGTTAGGGTATTTCGTCTGGTGAAAATGTTTTATTGCCATTGTTATTATTATTACTATTGATGAACGTGGCTGGCAACGAGCGAGTGAGCGAACGATTTTTGCATTTATGCAGGAATTCCCTGTACTTTTTACCCCTTTTAACCAACATTCAGCTTTCGGTTGAGTTCGTTTCAGTTGATTGTTTAAAAGCTTTGGCCCGGCTTGGTCCCGATAAAAAAAGAGTCCCAGATTGAGTGTAAGGTCAGTGCCCAAAAGACCCTGATTGCTGGCATTGATAATGCATTTAAAATAAATATTTTGTGGATAGTTTTGTGCTGATTGCTTTTACAATGTCCGAGTGAAATTAGTATTTATTCATTTTTATAAGATACCTCCTGCGAGCGCACTGAACGTAATATATATGAAAATCCCAGAGTCGCACAGCTGGACTAGGCCTCGGGGAATCCTTTTGCTTTGTGCATATATTCGCCTGAATGGCCCAGGACGCATCTTGATAATTTAATGCAAATTACACGAAATCAGCATAATACGGGGCCAAAGCAAAACCGAAGGCAAACTAAATTCACACGCAAAATTTGTACAGCAGCAGCTGCCAAACAATCCGGCCGGCAAAAACAAACATCCTCTATATACGTTTTGGCCATATATATGAGCGTATGTACGCACATATGTACAAACATATATACCTATGGCCGTATCTACATATGTAAATATACGAGTATATGGGCTGGTGTTTGTGCGATGGCCAGCTGTTGGCCAAGGAAATGTGGCCCGAAGGATAAGCATGCGAAATGCGAAATGCGAATGGGGAATGCGGAGTGGGAAATGGGAGACCGAGCAAATCAGCATTACAAATCAAGCAGAAATTTTTATGCTTATGCTAATAAAATAAATAACAAATTTCGCTTGAGCGAACAAAAGGCTACGAGGAGCGTACAAACAGAGAAATTTCATCGACACTTGGGGAAAATATATAGTTAGATTTTAGGCTGAAAGGGAGATTTTGTTCGAAATCAATTAAGGATTTATTATACAACTTTTAAATTAATAACTTTGTTTTTCTTTTAAAAATTTTATTAAACAACGAACATTCTTTATAGCAAATAAAAGAAAATAATATTTTTTGTAATTAATTAAACAATAAAAATTGTCTTTGGTATTAATATTTAATAATGAAAATTCCTTATAATATAAAACGAAGAATAAAAGATAATTTTTAATTTATTTCAATTCAGACATTATTTCAAATAGTTATATATAGGAAAATGCATTGAATATTTACTTTTTTTTAAAGGATCGATTAAATTCTGCACTTAAAAAGTACCTTAAATATTTTTTCCTTGTATTTAAAGAACGATTAAGATTATAATTTAAAATATTAAAATTAAGAAAAAAGATTTTCCCAGGAAGAATTTTTCCCAGTACATGAATATGCCTCAGTGTGAGTTTATGGCAAATTGTGGGACCCGCTTTCATTTTTCCGCAACGTTTTCAGTTTTCAGCAGTTGAAGTTTACTTTGCCAAGCTCGGCATTTTTAACACTTTTTTCCACCCTGTATTCTTTGTCCTGTGTTTGTCCTGCGTCCCTCCACATGGCTCTTCTACCCCGCAACGGCATCCTGTTAACCCCTGTCCTGGGTCGTCCTGGCAGCATACGCTTCCTGTCGAAGAGCTCGCTCCTGGTGCAGAACGTCGGACGACGCGACCGCGGTGTCTATCAGTGTCTCGTGGAGAATCAGCGGGCCAGTGCCCAGGCGATGGCCGAACTGAAGCTGGGCGGTGAGTTGACATGTCGATGTGCATAGTTTATGAGGCGGAGTTTTGGCATCTATCAGGGACTCGTTAACCACTCTACCCGATTTCCTCGTTGCCACCATTTTCTCGTTATTTCGCAGACACTGTGCCGGAATTGATTTACACCTTCATTGAGCAGAACGTGCGTCCCGGGCCATTAATATCGCTTAAGTGCTCCGCCAGCGGCTCGCCGCCACCGCAAGTGAGTAGAAGCCATTCTCAAATGTTTTATTGGCCATATTATGCATTATTATAACGCACAAACAAGCACTGGGGGAAATTGAGACTAGTTTTGCTTTAGGAAAATTTAATAAATAACTAAAACATTTTTTATAAATTATAATCAAGCCAGAAATTATATTAATTGACAAAACAATTTGATAAATAAATAAATTTTTATTTACTTTTTAAGCGTATTAGATTTAAAATGATTATTTAGTTAATAGGTATTAATAGGTATTTTGGAGCTTATTTATTTTATTATTATTTTAAAATGTCAAACATATTTTTGCGTAATATTTCAAGCCGTAAAACATGAACTATATTAGAGAAATTTTTCGTTAAGTGCACTTAACCGAAACCCACACATCCCGGCTCCGATTAAGCCCTGAAATTATGACCTTCTCGTTGCTACTTATTGATTCTTGGTATGCCCATTCCCATCCGATTGCAGTTCGCCTGGCTGCTGGACTCTCAGCCCATTATGGACGTCTCACTGCACCATCGGTTTGCGATCGGGCAATTTGTCGATATGTCTGGCGACGTGATAAGCCATTTGAATATCTCGCACGTGCGACCCGACGACGGGGGTCTCTACAGGTGCGTGGCGACCAACTCGATGGGCAGCGCGCGTCACTCGGCCCGGCTGAATGTTTACGGTAAGTTGATAAATTGGCTCGGAAAATCAATTACCCACACCATGGCCCCTTAATTGTGTCACATAAATGGGTTTCTGCGTCCGTTTTGTTATCGAGGGGGGCCCGTGGAAAGCCGGCTTTTGTGCTCTGGCCAAACAATGCAAATCACAAAAGAAGCCGACTTCAGGCCATGAATTTCGTCAGAGCGAAGCAGAAGCTACACAGAATCGGCAATCGGCAATCGAAGCGTCGGCGGCTGATTGGAAATAATGCCAAGGCAACGAAACAAAAACATCGTGGCGAAAGGAGTGTAGCGATGTGTGGGGAAAATAAGTCCGCTATTCAGCGGAAAATGTTTGGTTGCGCCTCAAAGGAAATCTCCTCAGGCAACGACGACATCAACAAAAGCAACAACAAGAAAGCCGATGACGACGATGCTTCCATTCCAATCATGCCACACGATATGCAGCCGAAGCCAACACCGTGACAAATAGTTGAGATAAATCCTCTTATATTTATTTTTAGAAATGTAATATTCTTAATTAGAAATAAACAGAAGGTTTCAGGGATTCCAGTAAAAGTCTAGAGTGATTTTAATGATGAATAAATTTAGTAAATATTTTTCTTTTAAATTTTTCCCAAGTGAACTCACTTCGCTAGCAAGTTTAAGCGTCTGGAAGCCTGAAACTCTGTCACGAGAATCACTGTATAAACGTTACAAATATAAAAATGTCACTCAACCTTCTTTTGGAAAATCCTCAACTTTTCGTGCTCTGTCTGGAAGTTTCTCTCCCTTGACTGCTGAGCTTTTGAGTATTGTAAGCAGTTGCGAAAGCGTAATCTTAATGTGTTAATAATGCATAAGCGAATGGATATGTGACAGATATAAATCATACGCCCCGTACGCCAAATGATTGATGATGGCGCCGAGGCAGCTCGAGTTTCTGTGTGTGCGTATACTTGATATTTAAGTGGGCGTGCGTATTGATGATAAATGATGGTATTTTGAATGCTGCAGGACTGCAGGCTCCAGAGGACTGAAAATCAAATTAACCACAGCTACTAGCTAAGGCTTATCGGTGTGTGTGTATTGGAAAATGTGATTGAGTGAATGAAAATCGAGAAGAGGGAGAAGTGGTACAAATGTCTATTATGAGTTCTACTAGAGCGGTCATTCAATAGTCCATCCTCTCGGCTGTGGTGGTTAGTCTCCACCCCTTTAAGGATTTTTGCTGGCATCATAATCGCAAAATGATTTCGATTATGAACAGCTCTGGCCACAAGCCAATACCCTCACCCACCATTCCCCTAATCACTTTTACCGATATCTGTTGGGGTTACACAGCAAGAAAGTTCATCAATAATTATAAATTTTAATAGTAAATATTTGGAATTTTATAAAATTATAGTTTTTTTATTTCAAAATTGGAGACTTGAATAAATAAAATAATTTATATTCCTTATCTACCTTTGGGTAGTTTTCCCAGATTAGTTTAGATAGATAACCCTTTTTATTTCTTACACTTTTTTTTGGGTGCATCTGTGGGATGAGGCGTTTTCAGAGAGAGCTGTCGAAGCCGCAGGCATCGGCTCGCCTGTTTAATTATGAATATTGCAATTTATGCAACGCATTTACCCATGCAACGAGTTGCATTAGCAGCACTAAAATTGCACACTAATCTTGCGGCTGCAACTGCATTTCATGCATTAACGTCGCATGTGCGCCAAATGAATATAATTGGAATTATTCAGCATCCATTCGTGCCGTATTCCGGCCTAATTGCATTTTGTAACTAATTTAATAAATTTCACAATGGCCCAAAAATACGCACAAACTTTAGGCTTGAAGGCAGAAGGAGACTTTGAAGTGAAATATATTTTCGTTAATTGAACTTGTTGATTTTATTTCTCTAAATTCTACTTGCTTAATTAATAATAATTTCAATATTGATACTTAAACTTATTTTGAAAGGAAAGGCTCAAAGAAACATAAATATAACATAAAGATTTTGAGTTGTAATTAACACAAAAATCATTAAAACAAATTACTTAAATCCATGTTCATACATATAACCAAAGATATTGTCGTTTTGTCCCTGCAGGACCTCCTTATGTGAGAGCCATTGGACCTATTAAAGCCGTCGCTGGCGAGGATATAATTGTGCACTGCCCCTTCGCCGGTTATCCAATTGAGCAAATTAGATGGGAGAAGGCGCACCAGGAATTGACAACAAGTAAGACAAATTGCACAGGGGCGAGTCCTGCGGGTTTAACACATTACTGTCCTCCCCAAAAAAAAAAAAACAGACAGCCACTACGAGCTGGCTTCAATTGCCGACGGAGGGCATCTGGTCATCAAGAGCGTGGAGCCTGCCCGGGATCAGGGCATCTATACGTGCATCGTGAGGAGTCGCGCCGGCGAGGAGGCTCGCCGGGACATGCAGCTGAATGTGAACAGTAAGTAGACAGAACGGGGAGCGGGTTGACGGGAGTCTGGACTGTCAGCTCCTAGTCCCCGTTTCTTCTTGGACGACATTAACGTCTGGCCGCCTGGCGGCTAATCGCTCATCAAGGTCCGCCCGTCATCGAGCCCTTCAAGTTTCCCAAGAATCTGCAGGAGGGCGGACGGGCCCAAATCACCTGTGCGGTCTCCTCGGGCGACATGCCCATCTACTTCAGCTGGAAGAAGGACGACAGCACCATTTCCAGCAGTTTGCAGGTAAGACTGTCACTCCGAAGTGCATCGAATAAGTTTCGCCGTATCCTTTTGTTCCTCCTATTCCTGAGGCACCCAGTGATTGTGGAAAATAAATGTGTATTGGACATAAGATATTCTGTAATAAGTATTTGTTTAAGTTACTAGTTTATTATTTACTTTATTACAACTTTTATCATTTGGGTTTTGAATTTATTTCCCCTTTTAAAATAAATTATTTTAAAGTTTTTGCTTTAATAGAGGATATATACACGTCGAATAAGCACTATAATCAGCCGTCTTATCTGTGTTTCTTTCCATTTACAAGATTACCGAGAAGAAGGAGGAGTTCTACTCACTGCTGGTCTTCAAGGATATCACGGCCCGGCACAGTGGCAAGTATACCTGCTATGCCAGCAATGCCGCCGCCAAGGTGAACTTCACGGCGGAGCTCCAGGTGCGAGGTGAGTAAGGGGGAGGGGCGAAACAAGGGAAGTAGAGAGCAAAGTCTGGATTCCAGACTGGTTGGAATGCGATGCGATGGCACAGGGACGGCAGAGAATGGGATGCTGTCTATTGGAGCGTTGCGCTGCTGTTTCAAAATAAATCACACAGGATTTGTGCGCCAGTTGCTCCCAAGTTTGCCCTTTTTTTGGGCTGCAAAACAAAGATACACATGCACACACGCCGCCCGGATCGAAAGTTGTTAATTTTGTTGCCCTTTTCGTTGTTCTCGATTCCATGCCATTCCGTTCGTTACGCATTCGCCCTGTGGCCCGGTCACGTTTCAGTGGCGCCTCGCTGGAGCCACGAGCCCATGGACACGGCCATCATGCTGGGCAATACAATATCGATAAATTGCGAGGCGGAAGGATATCCGATTCCAGCTATTACCTGGTTCAAAGGGCAGGGTAAGTTTGCCAATCCCGATCCCAAGCGGCCAGGGGATTTCGATACACAGTCAGAGTTCATCAGAAGTACCATGCCGGTGGGTTTAAGTGGGGTCACAATCCGCCGCCCACTTTGGGCTTATCAGTTAACATTTCGGGACGTGTACTTTGGGTTCTTCGTATTTAATATCCTTTATTCGGGGTACAGGCAAAGGCTCCAAGGAATTCAAGCCTCTGAGCATGCGGAACCATTCGCTGCTCCTGAATCTGGCCACGGATAATGACGAGGGGTATTACATGTGTCAGGCCACCAATGAAATCGGACCCGGGCTCAAGAAGACCATTCGCATCAATGTAAATGGTAAAGTTTATGAGAAGCAAACTCTTGGCTGCACGATTCTATAATAATAAGGAAACCATCCTGTTTAGAACCCGCACGATTTGAGCAGCCCGCCCGGAACATTAGCTCCAGGCGTAATGATCCTGTGACCCTGGACTGCCATGCCAAGGGCGATGAGCCCATAACGATTGGCTGGACGCACAACATGGGACGAATCGATCTAAACAACTTCCGGTTTAGCATTGCGGAAATGAAGACGGATCGGGGAGTGGACTCTCAGCTGACCATTGGTCACTCCGATCGCCACGATTCCGGGGTCTATCGCTGTGTGGCGGAGAATCCCTACGGCCGGGCCGAGCAGATCATCTTCCTGGCAGTTCAGGAACGACCGGATACACCCTCCAACCTGGAGGTCTTCGAGGTGGGCTCCCGCACGGTAAAGCTAAGCTGGCGGCGACCCTTCGATGGCAACTCGCCGGTGCTCAGCTATCTGGTGCAGTACCAGGCTCTGAAGTACCTCCAGTCGCACGGGGCATTGGGCGCAGCTGGTGGGGATTGGAATGGACAGAATGTCATCAATGTTAGTCTGCCTTCGACGAGTATTAGTCGCAGGTAAGGAATACACAGGAAATATCAGCTATATTTTTTATATAACTTAATTTATTAAAAAGGTTTTCTGATAAGAAATATTAACTGAAATTAATATTATATTTGATTGAATTAATAAAAGCCTAAACAGAAAAATGCGGAACTAATTAATACATTTTTCCTGTGCTGCGTTTTTGTCTTATTCGTTCAGCTATGACACCGACTTGCGGGAGAGCGCCATTGTCGCTGGCCTGACCCCGGCTACCACCTTCCTGATACGGATGCAGGCCATCAACGAGATCGAACGGAGCGCCTACACGGAGGCCATTGTGCTCAAGACCCAGGAGGAGGCGCCCACGGAGGCTCCGTCGAATGTGCAAGTGCAAACGGGCGGCGAGAGTGAACTAATTGTCACCTGGCAGGTAAGGAAACAAGAAGAAAACGGTGTTTTTTAAGTTAAATTAAATTAATTAAATTAAGCAAAATCCAAAAAGGGTTTCAAGATTTAATAGAGAGATCTACTCGTTTTTAAAACTCTTTAAAAATAAAGGTTCTTTACAAATATTCCTAATATCATTTCTCGCCGTGCATCCTTAACTGCAGATTCCGCCGCGGGAGTCCTGGAATGGCGAGCTCATTGGCTACACGGTGAACTGCAGCGAAGAGAAGCAGAACATCAATTACATCAGCGTGGTGAACAGCTCCCAGAAGTCCACCATTGTCAGCGGCTGGGCCACCACAAAGGCCACGCTGCGGGGTCTGAGGAAGTACACCCGCTACGCCGTCAGCATCCGGGCGATGAACGGCTTTGGTTCCGGTCCCTGGAGTGCGGCCATCTTTGGCTCGACGGCCGAGGGAGGTGGGTACTGAAAAGCTAATGATCCGAACTCACTGGGAGAGTATACGCAATCCGCAAAACTCTGATTTGGCGTCACTCCATCTTCTTGCAGTTCCCGAGGCAGCCCCGCAGAATGTAAACTGCACCGCACTGTCATCGCAGAGCCTGAAGATTTCGTGGCAAGAGCCGCCGCTCCAGTTCCACGGCGGCATCATACAGGGCTATAAAATTTTATATCGCCCCATTGTGCATCAAAGTGAGTATACACGGCATGCCACACAGCAGAGGGCGAAATAATATGATTCTAAATATTATTATGCAAACTTATTATAAATAATTAAATATAATACGTTTTTTTATCGAATTTTTTATAGTATATGTGGATAAAGATAAAAAGGGAAATTTTTATTTTGCATTAAAAATATTTTGGAATTTATTTGCATACTTAACCTCGACTATAAACCCCTCAAACGCTGTCTGCTGCAGTTTGCAGTTGGCACTTTATGACGCTGATTTTGTTGATATTGCCAGTGCCAGAGAGCGCTGTGCAAACAGCTATAGATATGATACGATATCCTGGCAGCAGGAAGTGCCAAGATGAAGTTGCAGGCCAGGGGAAGTGAGTGAGTGAGTTGCTTGCCATTATTGGTTTTGGCGTAGGGTTTGGGTTCGGGTTCGGATTCGGGTTCAATGGGTTGGCGTTGGTTTCGATGCAGACATGCCAGTTGTTGACTTTGGCTTTCGTTTATCAAATCTCATCACAGGAATAGCACCAGCTGTAGCTAGTGTCTGGCAGTGAGTCGGCTTAAATTAACAATCTTAGATGTGCATAAATTAACAAATAGTGGTTGGATATTATAATAAATCAACGTGTCGGAACCTATAAACAACTTGCTTGGATATTCCCTAACATATTTCACTTAAATTTCTTTGGTTTTAAATTGCAAATACTGTCTTCCCCAGTTGACTTCCCCGCCAAGCTGGAGATCAAGCGCACCTCCAACCTGGAGACATACCTGCACACACTGCACAAGGCCAGCAACTACTCGATTCGTGTCCTGGCCTACACGGCCACCGGCGATGGCCTGGCCAGTCCGCCGCTCTTCTGCCAGACGGACGACGATGTGCCCGATGCCCCGGCGGCCATTAAGGCAGCGGCCCTCACCGCCGATTCGATTTTGATTTCCTGGCTGACGCCGAAGAACCGAAACGGGATGATCTCGCACTACACGGTCTATGCGCGGGAGGCGGGACGAAAGGGACAGACCAAGAGTAAGCAGAGCACGGAGGAGGCAAATAAGGAGGGGTCCTGAAATGTATATGCTTTTTTTTTGGGAATTCAGCTCACATGGTGCGTGTGGACGAGGATGGGTATCCGGTGACATTCGAGTCACGCAGCCTGGCCGAGAATCAAATGTACGAGTTCTGGGTGTCGGCCTCCACATCCGTCGGCGAGGGCGAGCCCACATCTGTGGTCGCCCAGGCCACCAACACGCGAGGTAGGAACAGCAGCCATTTAGATGCAATGTACACAGAAAAAAACATAAGCAGGCACTGGGAAAATTATACAAAAATCTAAGAGAAAATTATAGAAAAGTTACAAAATATTATTACTGATATACTTTTTATGTTTAATTCGTAATAAAATACATTTTGTTTCAATCGATTTTTATTAATATAAATTTATAAGATTAAATTGAACTTATTATATATTTTTCCGAGTGCTTGCATACAAATAGCTGGTAAATTGTCGCGTTAATTAAAAATTGACATTTATTCAGCGTGCTGGCCAAAGCCGCACTTACCGCAACATTTTAATTTCGTTCACCTAACGATCTGCTGGGCTTTCTGTTGTCAACTTTATGTTTTTCTCTGCTCCTTTTCCCCCAAAAAAACTGTTTTCATGCAGCCCCAGCCCGGATTGCATCCTTTGGCCAGGTGGTGCGCAAGGCGGTGGGCACAGCCCTGGTCCTGAATTGCCTTGCGGTTGGCAATCCCACGCCGCGCGCCCGCTGGCTGACCCGCGACCGGCCCGTCACCTTTAGTCCATTCTATGAGGTCACCAACGAGGGCAACCTAAAGATACATCGTAAGTTAACTAGAAATGGGAAAATATTTAAGCTTTATAAATAAATTTTAAATTAAAACTAAACTAAATTTATATAAAACTAGAAATAATCAAGCATAAAAAGCCATAGAAATATTGAGAAATGAAGTTGAATGTTGCTAGAAACATGTTGCGCAACAATTATTTGTGCTGCCAACACAAATGAGATGTTGCCAAAGTAAAAAATAACTTCCATGAGTATAAGACTCAAATATAAAGTAAACAATTGTACCGGACCTATTATTTAATATTTATTGTCTTAAATAAAAAATTCGAAACTAACTTCTGTAAATGTTATCACCAAATTTGGTTGCTCTACCTTTTATAGACAGGAATTTATGGGTTCAGAGAGGCGTCCTTTTTCCTGTTCTCGATTGCCTCTAAGCTATAACTCGTACCCTATGAGTACAGCTATACATAGTAAATCCAGTAATTTAGCGATTAATTAGATTGCATTTCCCACCTGTACGCTTTCAGTTTACACTTCAATTTTCGTACGATTTTCCATTTTATCCTCATTCCGTTTCGCAGGCGTCGAAGGCAGCTTGTCCGGAAATTATACGTGCACGGCGAACAATCTGTTCGGGAGCGATGAGATCCAGTACCAGGTGATTGCCATGAAGCCGCCGGGCGCACCGCAAATCATCGTGCAGTACGCTTCCGCCGACAGCATACGCGTCAGCTGGGATGCCCCGGACGACGGGGGAGCTCCGCTCCAGGGATATGCCATTTCGTACCACACGGCCGGTGAGACTTGGTCTACCACGGAGCTGCTGCCGGAGAATAATGCCTACACGATCTCGGGCCTGAAGTGCGGAAATCAGTACATTATAAAAATGTCCGCTCACAATATGGTCGGCTCCGGCGTGGCCAGTGAGGAAATTAATGTCTGGACGAAAGGCAAAGGTGAGTCCCCAAAACCGGAGAGCCAATCGCAATTCCCAGCAGTCCTGTGTCCTGAATTCAAATTTCGTCTGTTGACCGCAAAAGCCATTCGGTGAAGAGACAAAAGTGGCCTGAAGTGACATCATGCTGAGGGCTTACACTTGCAGGCAAAATAATGATACGTAATCCTTCTGCGGAAATGAAAGTGTAGGGATAATGTCAAGGAGATTGATCAAATTTGAATTGTGATGATTCCTCTGTTTAGCTTCTAATTTCTACAAGATAGTTTAAATAAAAAAAAATAATAAAATGTTGTATAAATGCTATAAGTAATATTTCTACGACCCTTGCTGTACATATTTGTTCGAATTATCCTCTTGTTTTCGCTGATATTTCGAATTTCCCATCTGCAGCCTCCCAGGCGCCGAACGGCAACGAACTAATTGCCACAAATGCGACGTGCGTGAATTTGAAGCTGTCATCGTGGCACAACGGCGGCTGTGGCATTCATCATTTCTCCATCGAGCACCGACCGTTGGGTGAGTGCAAATTAGCAATCAATGCATGGCTGGGCATTTCGGGTTCGGGGTTCGGGTTTCCACTCAAACTCAGTTGAAGTGCAGGCAATGGATTCTATGGATTCATTATCCCCGAGCTGCTCAAATCTAATCCTGTAGTATTTTTTTAAAATAATTATTTTATAATTTATTAATATATTTGCCTCATGAATTTTATATCTGCTGTATAATTTAATAAGTTAACCGGGCGTCATGTTCATCCGGTTGCGCCTATCGAATGATAGTAGTTCTCAGTTCATTATAAACAATGTAAAAAATGCTGTTAGTTTTGAATTCATTTTAAGCACATTCTGTGAAGTGTAAACTCATTAAAAATCAGCATATCGACTTTAATTAAAAATGTTTCGGGCTTAATTAAGAGTATTCAGGCGTCACTTTAGTTTTTTTTGTATCTTGTTCCATCCTTCAGCCCAGTTTCTGTCGCTTAATTTCCGTTAAATTAAATACAGTTAATATAATTATTTTTGTTTTCAATTAACTGACCAATCTACAGCCATTTGTATTTATAAATATTTATCAAATTTATAACGTAGCCGGCGCCGTGTGTGCAACGTGGCGTATGATGCATAATTTCCTTTTTCCATACTCTCTCTTTTTTCCCCCGAACCGTATTTGTGCGTCCCCAGGCGACATACGGTGGACAGTTGTCACATCGGACATTTCCAACGCTGAGGAAAATCGGGAAAATTTAATCTTCTGCGACTTTCTGCCGGCCAAGTGGTATCAGCTGCGAATCTCCGCCACCAACGATGCGGCCAAAACGACGGAGCATTATCATTTCAGCACGACGAGCATCGATGGCATCACCATTCCGCCGCCCTCCGTTTTTCCCTCCGAAAACGATTTGATGAACAATCTGATAAACGCAACAAATCCGACCAGCGGTGATTGGTTCTCGACGCTAATTGTTGTCGTCATCATCACCGTTTCCATCATAACGATGTAAGTGCGTTCGAAATGGGGTGGCTGTGCAGAGCAATGGGTTTTCCCGGGAAAAACGGTAAACGGAAAAGCGAAAAAATGTGGAATTGAAATGGCGAATTAAGGCCCAACGGGGGGCCGGGACGAGGTCGTTTGCCCTGATGGCTGGAGAATGTTAATTAAGGATTTATTAACTGTCGTCCTAGGGAATGCAGGGATAACGAATGGGATTTCAGCAGTGAAGTCACAATACCGCGTAATCCTTAGCAGTATAAATTCCACAAAAAACTATTTAATAATTTCATAATTATTAGGAATGATGTTGGAACATAAGCTACATAAGTTTTTTGTTTCATGTTTAAGAGTTTAACTTCCCAGCTAAATATGTTTCAAGTTAAAGAGAACTTTTTCATTTGATGTCTGGAAAAAGAATTTAATGAGTACTCCACTAGTTAGTTCCAACATGTAGTTTTTCCCCAGCGATTTCCTAAGTGATTAAAACTCGGCAGAGGGAAAACTTTTGCTCATCTTTCAATTAAGGTCATAATAGAGATTCATCTGTTCATCGCTTCGCAGAGCCCTGACCATTAAACATCGACGAACCCTCTGCGGCCCCATTGCCGAGGGATACGAGTCTCGGACTTTGCCCGGGGACTTTAAGGAGGACCATGAAAATCGACGCAATCAGCAGGTGTACAGCGCCTCGCCGGTGAAAACCGTGGACAAGGGAAACGAGTCGGGTAAGTTCATGGTCTCACATAGGCGCGAAACGTGCCTCATCTTAAGGGTGGCAATTATACCAGACACTCGAAAAAGTTAACTTACTCAACATAGTATGCCTTATAAAAAAGACATTTAGCTGCATAACTCGAAAGTAATTTGTCTGAGTGCACTTCATTCTGTGTCTCTTCTAGAAATGTATGAGATTTCGCCGTATGCCACGTTCAGCGTTAACGGCGGACGGACAGGAGCACCGGCCAAGACGCCCACACGTGCCGTGGCTGCCCAGACGCCACTCGATTACACCATGCAGTTTAAGACCTTCGGGCATCCGGAGGGCGAGAATCTGAACGCCACTGCATATCCACTGCTGCCCAGCTCGGGATTCGGGCATGTGAAGAGCAAGTCTAGCTGGCACAAGCAGCGCTATTACAACACTGACGGTGAGTGATGGGAATAGTCAGGATATCACCTGAAAACTTTAATTTTCTAAACTTAAATGACTTCGTTTATAGTCAAATTACAAATTGAATTTATTTGAATTAATTTATTAACAATTTAAATTTCGTTTGGCGTTTTCTTTTTCTATTAGATGAGTCTACGCTGAGCAAGTCGATGACCATTGTGGCCGGCTCACAGGCAGGTCACTCCAAGAAGTCAAGTGGCGGGCGAAGCGCCAAGAACAGCGGCGCCTGCAGCGGAGTGGTGGCCGAATCGGAGTCGGACACCAGCATTAGTCCCAGCACTGAGTTCTCAAATATGCCCACCTATAGGGTGCCCTGCAAGTCATCGCGCAGCAGCGATGGTCGCGCGGTTGTAGGTGCGTATACACAATATTTTTATGCGTGCGTATACGTAATATTTGAATCCTCAACTTATTTATATTCTTTATTCTTTACCACTCAGACATGTTCCGCCCCGATTCCAGCACAGAGTCCAATAACGACCAGGGCTCGCCGGGTCCCGAGCGTCGACACAACACTCCGCGCCACGTCCTTGGCATGGGCATGCCCATGGGCATGGGCGTGGTAGCCGGCGGAGGCGGTGGTCCCGTGGAGAAGCGGAGCGCCGGACAACGCAGCCGAAAGCATGGAGGCGCGGCACAGCAGCCCAGTAACCAAACGTTGGAGCGACGAAAGTGCCCTGCTAGTAGCAACAGGTAGTTCAGGTACCTAAACCCTAACCAATCCAAATTAAATTAGCATCGAATAGAGAGTAGAATTAAAACAATCAAGGAAGAGAGTTACTGTGACGCACGGGTATGACATTTGCTTGGCAGCTGCCACATAAGATTGTAAATTAATCTTAAGATTATGATTGGTTTTGCTGCCCTCTCCTGGATCTTTTATGGCCATATCATACCCCTGCAGACCAGGGTAACTTGTTTGGTTATTTTAAGATGGACTTACCTATGCCATATATCTTTCTATGCCGAATTTCTAGTTTAGACAGTGAGGTCGATGCCGAAACCGCGGCTTCCCTGGCCGCCTCCATAGCCGCCATGGCGGGGGCGGGACTAGACCTGTCCGGCGGGTTCCGGCCGCCGACGGGATTCCATGACGGGATCGGCCGCGAGCCTGGCGACCAGAGCGAATGCGAGCGGGAACAGAGGGCGCTGGATCTAGAGGTTCAGCGCGTCATGGAGAGCACCGGAGAAGCGCAACTGGCCAAGATGGACCGCGAGGAGTTGACCTCACTGTTGGCAAGGTAAGGTGTCTTTCACGAGCTTTAATGCCGCCCAAGCGCTTGACCGTAGCTGTTGTTGCATGCCTGTAGCGTCTACCTACCCCGAACTTGAACTCGCACTTGATCTTGATCTTGAATTCGATCGAAAGCACATACTAACCAGTACCGGACACCTCTAGGTATCACGAGAAGAAGGAGCAGGAGCGGCAAGAGTACACGATACACGTATAATACCGCCCACTGGGCAATACTCGGCAATGACACTCAGAAAAAACACACACAAGATGACATACAAACTGTGGCATTTAAATGCATTTAGTTAAGACCCTAAGTGTTGTTCGATAAGTGTAAACTTTTAGGATTCTTATGCGGCGGCTTTTTGAGGAAATAAATTAATTTTAAAAGGAACTTTTTGATGTTATATATAATACGTAATATGAAGTTTTTAAAGGTTATAGCCAAGAAATAAATAAAAGTAAAATCTTTAATCGGTTGATTTTATTTCTAGTTAATAATTCATGTTCAAGAACAATTCTTAATTCTCATTTAAAAGAGTTACTTCCAGAAAATATACTTCCATTAAATTGTTTTCCCATATAAAATGTTTATTCCTGCAAGAAGCCGTATCCATAAGCCTGGTATATATGTAAGTTAGTTTGTAAACAGGCACCCAAGCAAATTAAAGACTATATCTAGCTATAGAGATCCAACTGACTATTGACTACTGATGTCCGCGGGCGATTTCTATTGATATTGAAACAGGAGTTGTACTGTATCTGCTAGCTAGTAATACTATCAATCTATACACACACGCAGACATATTTGCATATATATAAATGTAATCCAATTTGTTGTGATAAATTAAATTGTTCTGGAGTACACGTTGATGCGGGAAACATGTCGGGCTAATGAACTGCATAACTCGATTGACACTTTTGGAGCACTCACGAATGCTGTTGATTTCATCGATGTCATTCAGTTTTTCACATTTTATTCAAGCCCATTTGCGAGATTGGCAAAAATCTGTTACTGCATTTATTGGAATATAGTAATTATTGAATTTAATTAAAAGTAGATAATCAACAATTAAATTGTATGGCTACCTTAGGTAAAATATATACACATAATACACCTAAATTAATGTATGTGCGCAAATGAAATGCGGCAGTGACCGAAAACCAAATACGGCAAATTAATTAAATAAAAGAGTGTAAAAATAAACAAAATCAAATCGTGGTAATTTCATTAAAACCAAATTTCTCTGCCCGTCGGGGGTTGCCGGGGCGAAAATGTTCCACTTATCTGGTCAGTATCCAGCCACACCCCCTTTTGGAATGGCCCCATGTCGATTTCCGTTTCCCCCCCAGTTCACAGTTGTGCAAATATTTATGCAAGCAAATGAGAGCAAACCAAATCAATCAAATACAGTGCAGTCTAACCACAAGCCAGCGGTCGCCATTCCGCCAAACTCACCCATCTCCCAGCCCAAACCCCAGAGTGATCCAGAAGATGGAGATGGAAATGGAGCTCTATATGTGTGGGTAAGCCCCCAGACGGAACGCACGTCAGTTAGGCAATCAGTGGAAGTCGGAGTTGGCGATGGCCGCCACAATGTGGCTGCAATTTCACTAGGTAAACTCAACCACAAGATGCCTTTGACACACACGCACACCGCACAGCCAGGAGGAGGCACTGAAAAGAACTTGGAGTCTTTGTTTGATGATTGTAAATAAAAGGGATACATTCTTACAACATTCAAAAACCCCGGAATAAAAATGTTAATGAAATATTATTATTGAACTTTATTATTTAATATTATCTTTTAGGGTTAATATAATTTTTATGAAATTTAAAGGCAATCCGAAGGTTATAAATATTGTCTAAAAATATTCCAAGACAGGTATAAATCTAGTTATCTTTCCGTATCTCAAGCTTTTAATTTCCAGTAAATTCTTTTATTAATTGATGCCAAAAAATAATTCTTAAATTAACAACTATTCTTTATTTAAATTTTGTACTTTTCTGTGTGCATAGAAGCTTTCTCAGAGAGACATTAAACATGCATGGCATGGTGCTGCACTGTTTACCATCTGTTTGTTGCCGACTTGAAACTTTGTCAATTTTCACAAATGTTGCCAACTTTTTCGAAGTCATGTCAGTAAGGTAGTTGTTTGTCTGCCTGACATTGTGACACACAGAGCCAGTCAAATTTAATGGGATTATCGAGGAAGTTTTCGGTGCAAATATCCAGATAAGTAAGACAGGGATTCGAAGGCTGCACCTCACGTAGCAACAGCCACTTAAAAATGAAACAGAGACTGCAGGGATTGGTTTTTAAATTAAATTAGGCAGAGCTTCATGATAAGAATTCACATAGCATATATCATGGCATAAAAAGGGTTCTTTGGGAATGTATATTTCAATAGAAAAGTTAAGTTTTATTTACTAGACTTTCTCTTGAAGTGTAGAAGCCTCTGTTTATACGTTTGCATATAAAAACAAATGTGACTTTATAGTATAATAATGTTGTTTCGTATTGTTTTTTAATCAAATTCAAATAATAAAGTTGAATATTGAAACTTTAAATACATAGTTCATATATATGTAAGGAAAACCAGAAAATAAATCAAGGAAGCATGGAAAATCTATAAAAATCCAATTAAAGAAGATAGCTAGATTCAAGGCAGTGATTCTTATTGACTTCCAATATCCAAACACTTGATTCCCCGCAAGGAGAATCGACTCTAAGCGCAAAACTTTTACTAATTAACATCGAGCCATTTGCAAAGTTTCCAATGCACGTATCGAACTGTTTATGGAGTACACACATTTTGGGGGCGTTGTTTTTGGGGCGGCGTTGTTCCCTTATTTGGCAAGGACTGGCTTAATCGAAACGGTAATTGGCTGCATGTTTGCCTGCTGCTACTGCTACTGCTGCTGCTGCTCCTGTTCTATGCTATTGTGTGAGTCTCGGATTTGCTGCTCGGCTGCTCTTCTGCTATTAATTATGGCCTAGTCTGGTTCAACTCAGCCCAGCCCTGTGCTCTGTGGCTCCGATTGCCATCTAATTAAGCATGAAAATACAGACCACAGCCGTAAGGAGTGGGAAGACAGTGCGGTTGGGATCCGGCAGAAAGTTGAAGTGCACTTAAGGCGCATGCAAGTTTTATTGGGACTTTTGCTTCATTTGGCAACTGAAGGCGAAAATCCCCTCCGAAAATCGATTTTGCAACCGCACGCATGACAGGCACTTTAGGTTTGTCGTATTTAGGCTTAACGCTGACATGATTCTCGCTCCGAGGAAACGTGTCCGTATGCTCCGCCGGCCGCACCGAGAGGACTTGGCCAAAATCGATTTCAATTAGTTAAAGCTGCAAGGCTGGCAAGTCTACAACAAATAATCACTAAATTGCAAAGGGATAAATTTGGCCTGCAAACACAATGGAAGGCAATCAGCTTTGGGTGCGCCGCCAGCAATAGCAGCAGCAGCCGCAACAACAAGGACAATAATGCAATTTAAGCAAATTCAAACCCCAAAATTGCAAGAGGTTAGTAGTACAAGCAGCCCACTTGTTCCCGTGTAGTTGTAATGCACACAGGAAGCACACACACCAGCAGGAGCTCACAGGACGTACTGCACACGCAGACACCGAGAGAATGAGGTGCCAGGAAAGACATTACTTTGTTAAATATAATGGGAAAGGGTTTGCCATAGATCTGACATGCTAAATATATATATAAGCAAGGCCAAAATAAAGTATTTATCTTTTTAAAACTAATCTAAAGCGGTTTATTGATATATTTACATGTAAAATAAGGAAACATTTGGCACCATTATAAAGACTTGCATGGGAAATAGCAATCTCAAAGCTGAAGTAATATATGAAATAAATATATGTTGAGTTGAATAATATTTTAGTCCAATAAAGTATACATATATTAGTTTAAAATTTACCTATAGCCCAATTTTTGCGTTCTAAAATAGATAATATTTTATTTGGAATTTGTATCCAAAGAATGATGGATCGAAACAAAATTATAGATTCTAAAGTACATTTTTTTCAGTGCAGAGAACGCATGCAGGTCACACAAAAGCTGGAAGCCAGCCGACCGCACTCTTGATGCACTTGCATTTAATAACGACCTCGATGGCCCAGCCAGACCACGCTGAGCTCTACACTGTGGGAAAATACTAATGTTGGATAGCAAAATACAGCCATTAACATAAATTTGATTGTACATATTATAATATAATCCCTTCTAAATTCAAATAAAAAGTACCTGCAATGTCCTTTTGATTTATTCCCCTTGAAAACATTTTGCTAATATTTAAACCCGAAACAAAATGTTTTCTTCTTGTGTCTATGCCAGATATAGTCCTGTTCGGCTGGCCTCCTGGACGCTGGACATTATCTACAAATGCCGGGCAAATGCAAATGTCCTTTGATGCATTTGCACATGGCGCCCAACTGTGCGTCCCCTCCTGTCCCCTCCCATCGAGTGCATAGATTGAAATGCAGCCTGCTGCTGCTGCTGCTGGGTAGTGCCTTTAATTAAAATTCTCAAATTACTAAAGGTAAACGACTCTGGTTGCACGCCCAGTGCATGTCTTGTCATAAATTGCTGCAACTGTTTTAATAAGAAATGACAGGACATTCCTGGCCTTTGCCTTGCAGATGACACGCTCTTGATTTATGCTTAAAACAAAATTTAATTCTGTTGTCGTAAAGCCTGGCTGGCTAGTTAATTTCTAACTATAAATATTATTCGAATTCCAAACATATTAAATGCTCCTTCTGTGCCAGTAAATAGCTCCCAAAAGGCAGATAATTGCTTTATATATCGGGATACCGAAAAGGTTGGTTAATACTGAGGGAAAATTGAGTTTGTTTAAGCTTTGAATATTATAATTTGCTCTGAGAAAAATATAAAATTACCTAAACAAATACTTCCTGCAGAACCAATTGAATACTTTTATTTTTTCCTTATGTTTTGGGAATTGATTTGTAAAACATACGCAGTATGTGAAATGTTTTACCATAATTTCTGTTAGGTTTATAGAAACGTATTTTTAATTTTTACCAAATGCCTAGCACAGTTTTGTTGAGCTTAACCCCCAGGGGTTTCATTTTATGATTTGCGTTTTAAAAATGTTTGCTTAAAGTCCCGGCAAAGGCAAAGCTAACTCAACATAATGAGCACAGCGATGGCCGTGGAAGCGGGATGATATATCCAGCGAAAAGGAATGCAGGATGGGAATCGGAATCTGAATCAGAAGCGAAAGCCACAGCCAGTGCCACAACCGCCGCCACAGAAATGCCAAACAGCTGCTGCCAAAGGCACTTGATGCTGGGACTCTGGGATGCTGGATGTGGATGTGGATGCAGCTGGATATGGAGATGGATATGGAGATGGAGTTGGAGCAGCTAGCAAAGAGTTGACTGGCTGTGTGCATCCTTTATAAAGACAGGGCATAAAAAATGCAAAGAAGTGTTACAAATACAAACAGTCGGGGTAGCCAGGCGGCCAGACAAACAGGCGGAGAGACAGACAGATGTCGGACGGAGGAGGGAGGACGCACAGCCAAGTGCAATTCATGTGGGACTCACTTAAATAAAGTGCTTTTGCATTGCCCGCCTCGCTGGCTCACTGGCTGACTCGCTGGCAGGATGTGAATGCGAGTCCGAGTGCGATGCGAATGCCGGATGCTTCCGCTCCCTGATTATTTGAATTATCACAGGTTTATCCACCCACAGCGAGCGCAACATGTGCGGTGTCGGATTCATTATAATTCCTGGCACCGTTCAACTATTTAACACAAAAGCCTTTGTCCCACCCGCTTAGTCCTCGTTTAAGGATTCAAATGAATTAAACTGTTTTAAACGCCACAGAAGATTGAGAGACCAGTGGCGTGCAGCGAGGGTTTAATGTTTAATGACTCGAAATAACTTTAATTAGATTCGCTGAATTTGAACTGAAACTTTAACTAGAATATTTAAGAACTCTACCAATTCTATTTAAAATTTATAGAAACTACCTCTGACCCCTGGGAGCCTTTTTCGAAACTCTTTTCCACCCCAAAAACCTAGAATTGGTAATTTGTTTGAGCTCTTTTTTTCAGAGGAGCTGTCTCTTAACTTTTTCTTTCATGTCGTGCACTTCCCACTCCCTCACTCGGCTGATTCCTTTGTTTTTGCTCACTCGAACGATGATCGGTTTCCAGGTCCATGTGGATTCGTCTTGTGTGATGCCACATCTGGGAGTCGAAATTCAATTGCCCGGGGGTACTTGGAAACCGATTAAACTGGAAATGAAGCCAATTGAGTGTTCTATACGGCGACAAACTCAAATTGAAAGCATTTATGGCAGCAGCACAAGTACCGGCAATAACAATAGAATTGTTTATTAACTTTATAATCAACAATTAATATTTAACTCACTTTGAAGTAAAGAAAAACAATTGTTTAAAAAAACTTATTATAATAATAATAGATAGATAGATAATAATAATAGAGTTATATGGCACATTTGTATTAGAATTAAACTCTTAGATCTCAACGTTTCAAAGAGAATCGTTTGACTTTTATTTTTATGAAACAATAAGCTTCATTTGTAATAAAATGCATCGATTTCGCATTTTTCTTTTTTTTTTTGTAATTGTTTTTTTTGATTCTTTGTGACACATTCTATTTAATAAATCCGTACATTGACTGTGTATTTAAACAAAAGCATTAATTAATAACCAATTCATGATAAAAACTAAAAAACACAAAAGAAATACAATGAGTGAAATGTAAATTTGCTAGAATTTTTTTAATTACATATTTTGTTTCATTTATGTTATTATAAGGAGTTTAAATAGCTAAAGTATAGTTAAGACAACAAATAAACCGACAACTTACTAACCTTTATCTTTGTTTGTATGAAAAGCAATAAATTTAAAGTAAAGCCTTAAAGCCCGTTCTTAAAAATAGATCCCGAATTATTACGCAGTTGAGCTTAGCCCAAGGCTTATTTGGCTTCTCACCATCATCATCCCCATTTAATGAATATTTTCAAACTATGCTTTTACCTTGCCCTTTAAATTCCTAATTAATTTCGGTTCGATAAGCACCCTGCACAACGGGGCATGTGTCACAACTGCCTGCCCTGCCGCCCAAACAACGTTCACGTAATCAATATTATTATAATATAGCCCACAAATTCATTATCGCAAACTTGTAAAGGAAAAAAACGGTTCCGTTTAATTAAAGCGTCGCTAAATTAATAGATGTTTGCAGCAGAGGCAAAAAGTAGAGGGCTGGAGAATCCGGTGAATTGGTGCCGGAGGGATTGGCTTTGTAATCAGGTCAACAACTGCCCGGTAATTCGAAATGTGCATTAAGTCGCACGCCGGGGAATAGAGCGAGCGGCGGGGCAGAGCCCAGCTGAAGATACGGATACAAAGTATGTAGCAGATACAAATATATGTATTGCCAATCATCGATACGAATACACTCTCTATCGAGTCTTTCTTTACTTCACTTGGATTCTCGCTTTCTGTCTTTATCGTCGCGGGTGACAGCACTGAGGAAAATATTTTAACTACATTCCAAAATTAAATGTAAATATTTATATATGTATTTTATACAAAAATAGTTTTCAGAGATGTAATAAAATATTTAAAGCCTAGAACTTAATGTAAAAAATTTCTTATTTTTGTAACAATTATTTCAGATTTAAGAAATTATTTGAAGTTTCCCAATTTAGTTTGCAGAAAACCATAAGTTATAGGGTGTCTTTTTCCGAATGATGAAAAGCGCTGGACATACGACCGTATAAAAAATGCACGAACGGAAATGAAAATTCATGAGAATAAAAATCTAATCAGAAAAAAAAATACGAAACAAAGGGGACACTTACTCTGACAGATGGAGAACGAGACATCCCCAAAGAAGGACCATCGAGGGAAGATGGAGCGAGGGAGCAATGGAAAAAGAGGAAAATAAGTTGAAAGGCACTTTTTGCGCTTGAGTGCTGCTGCAAAGCGTGTCGCATGCCACCGGAAACGGAAATTCACAGCCGGGCCCAGGACTCCGGCTACTTACTCCGCCGGATGAACGGACCAATGGACACACGGACACAGTCCCATGTCAATAGACAGCGACTGCCAAAGAAATACAACGAGGCAAAGAGTAGGGAGCAAAAGTGTTGTCAAAGGCAGAAATGCAAATTCTAAGAAATTGAAAACGACTCGCAATATTTTAAAAAGCAAAAAGTCTTTGTATAAATTGTACTCGAGAATGCAGCCGTAGAGCTTTCAGGACCCGATTATCCTTGACTTTGAAGTGCACTCATTTGCCATGCATGCTAATAATATGCATAAAATATGTATGCAATTACTCGAGCATTATGTGTATATACCGAGTTGGGAGCCGCAAAAACGCTTGAGGGGGCTGCGAGTGCTGCAGCACAATTATGGCGTTAATTGGCGTAGATCTCCACCAGAAATTCGCATTCCAAATTGACAATTTCTGCCGGCAAATCAAAGACGATGGCCGGAACCGGACCTAGAGCTTCAGACTGAACCACAGCCGAAGCCACACCCTGTCATTCAAGTCGGAACTGCTGGAGAGACGTTGTCCGGATTTGCATAAACGTCCTGGATGCGGTCAGCGCAGATTTGCAGGTCGATGTGGCTCAGCTCACAGGACCCACAGTCTGCAGTCTGCAGCTTATTAATGCGGCGTCCGTTGTCAGGTTTTAATTAGACTAATTAAACGTTCAGCTCTCCTGGTCGGGGAGCGGTGGTCAGTGCGAATGGCGAGGCAGGTGCAAAGGTGTGTAGGATGTGCAGGCAACTGGAAAATATCGGGTGCTAGTCCTTAATTGCGGATGGGCCAGAAGACTTGCCTCGCTTCCATTCTGATGGCATCGAATGCATGGAAATATTCAAAAAAGGCTTCAAAATAGGCTTAACTCAAAGCCTCAATCAAAATACTTTGAGCTATAGATTGTAGCTCATATTATCTTCTCTCTAAAAGAAAACATGGAAAATGTATGGCTCTTATCAGTTTTCTCTTACACCATTAACAATATTTAAAGATGATGCTTTGAACTACAGATCATCTTAAATCATTATTCGTGGAAAAAGAGCTACAGCTTATAATCTAAATATTAAACTTTCTGGAATCTTAAGAGCATTTATGATGTGCTTAAAAAATTCGTAGATTTATTTCCTGGGAATCTAATTACGTGTTTAATTCGTGTTTAAATATTGTTTAGTTTGGATTTATTTATTCTCAAATCTACTGTTGAAATAAAACTATTGCTAATGAAAATATCAACAAACAAGTTGCACGTCTTAGTAGTGTGACAGTAGACCCTGTCTTATATCGTCTTAAAGTATTGATACCTTCGTTGAGGCAGTACAGGAGACACCAGCTTGAATATTTTAATGAATGTAATAAGTTTAAGTATTGATTTAAATAATTAATCAAAAAATTAATTAAAATATGACTCCTTAGATGTTTTCTTTTATATAATCGTATTGGAGATATTACAGGCCAATTCATATTCTTAAGATAAAATATTTAATAATAAAGTACATCGAATGACTGCAGAAAATCCAACCTTTCAGCACATTTCTTTCAAGTCAACCGCTTTTGCAGGAAACGGGATGTTGGAGCGCGAACGCAAGCAAACTGTCAATTGGCTCAATCAAATCAGAGCATTAAAATCGCATTAATGGTGCCAGCGCCCAACGACATCAAATCTACGAAGATTGTCAGTCAGTCTGGCATAACGGAACTATTTCTCACCCGACTAACCCCTAACCCACTGGGGGCCAAGTCGATGCAGTGGGGCGTTAACGATAAAATGATTAGCCGCCACGGAAACGCAACCTCAGCGGGACGGGGACAAGGACAACTTGCTAAGTAGCTGGGCGTTTGTTGAAAAAAGACAAATGAAACTTAATGAACTTTGGTGGGCGGTGGGTGCTCTGTGCTTCGAGCTTCGAGCTCCTTATTTTGAGCCCTGTGCCCTGCGTCTGCTGGCTAAACAACATTGACGCCGACGAAATTCATCCCAACAAATGGCAGGCACTTTGCAGTGGCAGCACATAAGCTCCATCCAGTAAATTGATGCAAGCACTCCGCCGCCTAGTTTGGATAGTGTAGAGTATGCCTACACTAGCAAAAAATGTCAAATAAATTGGAAATAAATCTGTAGAGCCACAGAAGTCAGGCAGAAGTATAGTTGAAATTAAGAAATTTGAAAGAATTTCCACCTTTTGGGAGTTAAATATATATTATACTTTAAGCATCAAAGGGTTTTATATTATTTATGAAATACTTTTAGGCTTCAAATAATTATTTGTATTTTTTGCACAAATTCTTATTCTAAACTTATTTTTCCATTTTAATTTTTCCTCTGTGTGCTTAGAGCGCTCGTAATGGCTGCAATAACCGCAACCGAATAAAATTCAATCTGTGGAATGCTCTGTGCTCTCGCATTTTCTGCTGACAATCTGCAAACATAAGTGCAGCCGGCGAACCAGTCGCATCAGCATCAGAATCAGCCATGGCTTCAAGTTAAAAAGCACTCAGCACGGGCAGGAGCATCGGCATCATCTCGTATGTAACTCCGGGAATGGCTAAAGACACGGTCCCAGCATCCGTCGGCATCTCCAGCTACCACTAGCTGCCAGCTCCCAGCTCCCAACTCTCAGCTCCCAACTCCCATTCCGCAGCCCCCAGACAGCGGAGTATTTCCAGCGCCATTTGCGCCCTGCACTGCATCAGCATCGGAGCATCAGCGCATTATTGGATGATTTATTGACGTCGATATGCTTAGTTGAGCAGCGTGCAGGCAGCCATTTTTAGAGTGTCTGCATGCGTGTCCCAAACACACACAAAGACACAAAAAAGGAATGAATGTCAAGACTATAATATACCCATACATATTTATCCTATTATAAGAATATTCATATATAAACTTGTGAAACTTTTGCAGAGATTTCTAGTCAACATTCTAAAGAGGAATATTTTTATAAGTACATAATAATTGTGTAAAATATATTAACCTATACAGGATATACAGGCTTCAGCTTCCTCATAAATACTATATATCCTGTGGAACCCAAAGTACCCTCTACAAAAAGGGCGCACAAACATGACCCTACATTGGCCTCATTAGGCGAATGCATCGGCGTCACCATCGCATAAAACTACAGCGACTACGACAATCTTTCATGGCAGTGTCTCTGCAGCTCGTTTCGATCTGTTTGAATTTTTGCAAACTTTTTGCCATTTTGTCAGTCGTCGAACATATGGACTTAATGTTCGATTGGAATATGCCACATTAAAGATTGGGCACGCGCTGCGCCACAAATTGCATTTCGTTAGCAATGGCAAAATCGCCCAGATATGCATACAGATATTTTTGGCTACCGGCGATATCGGTTGCCGCCCGCATATACTTAGCTACAATATACGCAGATATACATATATATAGTTAGGGATGCATATTCCGATGGCTATGCATTTGGCTGGCAGCTCAAACTAATTGCATGCGAGGCTGGATAAATGGGCCCTGGATGTCGATCAATAAGGGCCACAGGGCAGCCGTCGATTGCTTTATGCATGCGGAATATTTGCGTCTTGCCAAGCTCCACACACAAACACACAAGAACGCACATATGCATAAGCGAAATGCGCTTTCCTGATGCTCCTGGCTAAAGGACACAACACAACACAACCAACACACATCCGCTTGCCAAATATTTGCTTCCGTCAAATCAACAAATTCATACATTTTTGATGGCACTGCAAATGGAGCTGCAAGGCTCCTTTCTCCGGGTTTGTGTGCCATTGCTGTCAGCAAATTTCATTTCTTATTGTCAATCGAGGAGTGATATGCTTTTAGCAATAAGCAGCCAACGGAAATGCACACTTGCGTTTTTGCAGCGGATGCTGTCGCCAGAGAGCGGAAGTGGAATTGGCTGCGAGTCTGCGAAAATTCGTTGCCATTATTTATGCAATAGCAATTGTAGAGCGAGGCTTTTGCCCTTTATAACACTCTCATACAGTAGTTATCCTCTAAATGGAAAATGTTTAAATTATTAATAGAGATAGAGATTTGTCCATTAAATTGTGTTAAATATAAATATATAGGAGAAAAATTATATATGCTACAAATCCGTAGTTAGGATATGACAATACTAAAGTATTTCGTAATAAATAATTATTTAAACAAACATTGGTGATATATATGGGATAACTGGCCAATAAGAAACTATCTACTAGATGAGTTTTTAAATTTAATACAAAATTAAAAGTTAGAACAACTGTTTAAGAAATAATTATAAAACTCAACACCCACTGTAGGTAGATTTTAAGCGCTTTATTTCTCTAATGGACAAAATCGCATTAGCCGGCACAGTGATGGATATGACGACTATTATTAATATATTGTTACAATAGAACAAAAACGCTGCGCGATGAAACAAATTGCAGTCCATTGTCCGCCGGGGAAGCCAGCTCGTGTAATTGCAGGGCAAATTAAATAACTTAATTTGCTTTTAGCCGGTCAATGAATTGGATTTGTATTTTATTTAAATGCAATTCCGTTGCTCAAACAAAGCAAAGCGAACAAAACGAGGCAATGCCAGTGGTGCTGCCACTGGTACTGGCTCCTTGGGAGAATTGGCAAAAGCACTCTCGCTGATTGCGTTACTTAAGTTGCCTAGAGAAATTGGCGAGGAAGTGGATGTCCGACTGCAAGGACGTCTGATTTATCGCCGGGAACAGGACGTGAGATAGTTGCGACTCGGCATCGACAGGATCTCTATAAAAGTACGTCCGTCCGACTAGTCATCGGTGTGTGTCTGTTTGCAGCAAAGACAATCAAAGTTAGCACGTGTCGTAAATACGTTTATGTAGCAAACAAAAAAAGGAGCATTAGTATGTGCATATTTATGTGAACAGAGCTAAAATCGGTTCACTTTCCACTTTAGCAGGAGACGCTTTTCCGGGCAAAGTTTAATTGAAAAAGTCCGCTTAAGTAGAGCAAGTGCCTGTCAAAGTTTATCCTCAATATGGTCCGCATTGAGTCTTTTATATTTTTACGTACAAAATATATTCTTAGTACTGAATGTGGAGGTAATTTAAATTCTAAAATAAACAATATCTTATTAAAGTTATTTGATAATCTATAAAGGAAACCTCGGTAATAGAATGAGATAAACATGTGCGTGGCAACAATTATTACTTTTATAATAATTCAATTCTAATTTATTACTCTTTAGTTTAGAGACAGGATACTTTCCCAAAAAGAAACTAGTTAAATTATTTGTTATATTTAGTTAATAACAATATTAGTTTAAGTTCATGACTCTGAAACGAAGATAAACAATAAAGCCCTCTCCCTGCGCTCCACAATCTTGCAATTCATTGACACTACGTCCACAGTAATATAAACAATTAAATATATAAACACTTAAAGTATTAAAAGTAAACATTACTTTTAATATTGTTATAGTTTGATTAACATTCTTACGAAAGCCTTTCCCATATCTTCGATTTTAAAAACAACATCAAGTTGTTTTTATTGATTACTCTGCCCATTAGATACATCACTTTGCTCAACAAACACTGAAAAAGACAGGGAAGGTAGTCATGGACATTATTTTATTAAGCACAAATATTTGTTTATTTGTCTTCAAAAAATTTACAAAATAATCTCTACTTTATGTACTTTAACTATTTTCGCAATAAAAATGTGTCGTGGAATTTTTATACAAATTCAGCCCGAGTTTGTGTGGGGAATACTATATCCGTTTCCATTTATTTTATTGATGTCCCGGTCCCTCGGATATATCACGATTCCCAGCGGCATATATCCACGTAACCTGCACGAGGACAGATGCTTATTCCCACATCGCAGCGATTTGTAAAACCCGACACCTTCGCAAAAACAGTGCGCTTGTCGGTTGTGTGTGTTGTCATTGTTGCTTTTGCCGCATTTCCCGGGGAAGACAAATAACATTTTCCGCCTTTCAAGATTTCATAACGCTTCAATAAACCCGAAAAGCATCGGTTTGCCCGGGTCCTTTTGGCTCTTTTGGGTCCTCGTTAGCAAGTGTGCTTTTTCGGGTGCTGTCTTGTTAGTTGAACGGTTTGATTCATGTGGCGTCTGCTTGGGAACTCTGTCCCCGGGCATTCCACTCGATGTCAGTTCAAATAAAACTCCTCAAAGTTGGCCATAATGAGATGCCCAATGAGGTCCCGACACTTCGAGCACAAAAACGCAATTAAACTTGGGTCAACCGAGGAAACCGAGGGGACCCAGCGAAACTTTTCAGCAAATTGACAGCTAATTAATTTGCCAATGAGCTGGAGGTTAGAACATCAGAGCACCGAACACCTGGCCGGTTGACTGGCGGATTGACTGACTGACTAACTGACTAACTGTCTGACTTATTCGTAAATTGGGCACTTAAGTGTCCCGGGAGGATGCGCTTTATGACAGCGACAATTGGAACTAATTAGCCGGGATTATGCAGGCGGCTCGCTGAAAACTCCCCCTCGAAAATAAATGAAATTCGTGAGTTGTTTGCAGAGCATAAATTTCGGCATTAACATGCTCATTGCTCAGCGAATGGCAGCCGGACACGAACCAGGACACCCGGATACGCTCAAGGATTTGCCAGGCGGGGAAATGGACAAAACGCGTCTCCCTCGCACAATTTACGAGTCCTCGGGTGTAATAAATTAGCCAAAACTTGTTACGCAAACTGAAAATGCCAATAAAAAATGCGTTGCGAAAAACAGAGGCTAATAAATTATTGACCCTCCTCCTCCTTGGAGGCTGTCGAGACCCATGCAACTGGCACGTTGCCGGTTTTTGTGAGGCGATTTAATGGGAGCGTTACGATTCGTGTAAAACTGAAACAAACATGGGAACATTATCAACTAAATTTGTATTAGGGCAATGGAACATTGTTATTTCATATTATTTACTTTGCTAGCAAATATCCAGATTCAAATCCGAGAATCAATCACTTTAATTAAGGCCCCAGAAATCGCTGTAATTGCTGAGTAACCAGGCAACTTTTTAGGGCACACATTGCATTAGTTTTATTTGTGCAGCGCTTAAAAACGCATTGCACTCGAAGAGCAAATCAATTGAATTGGCGCAATGTTGCCAGGCAACTTTGACTGCAGCAGCAGAGAAAGGAGCAAAGGAGCTGGCTCTCCTGCAGCTGCAGCACAAGGATCTCATTGTTGCGCACAAACTTTAAAAAAACTTTTCGAGTGCCCATCCGACTTTATTCACTCTACTCTGCCAGCCCCTTCTCGATGCTCGTCCTGCCCCAGCCAGGGCCCTCCAGTTGACTTTGAGTGGCTTTTGGGTGTCTTTAATCCACTTCAGTTCGGAGGCAGGGAGACATAATCATTCTGCATATTCAACTGCTCCTAGAACTTATGAGCTTCGGTTTACATTGAAACTCAAATCAAAGTTGCTCGTTCTTCTATTTGCATTGGAAATGCATTTTCCCAGCTCTCATTTTATTTAAAATTTGAATTTTTTCTTCTCCTTTCGGTCAGCACTTAAGTTTCGTTAAGCCATAAAAGTTTTCTGACTTTGGTAATCTTTTTCGGGCCTGGCTAATGCACTGATTTTACTCATCTAAAAAGCCAGGTTCTTGCAGAATTTTTCATTTGAATTTACCTTCAAAAAATTATTTTTCCCCCCTTTCCTTGAAAGAATTAAGAATTATTTTATAGCAAACACTTTAAATAAATTCCAAATGATTTATAAGTTGTATTAATGAATTCATAATTAAAAGCGTATCTTATTTACATTATTATAACTTAATTATAGTTTAAGAAAAGGATTTACGAACTGAAACTAAAGTCAGATGACTGTCCCTTTAAATTATTAATTTTCCAGTGTAACTCTATATAAGCCATAATCATAATCACTTAATATTTACATAAATTTGCATGGCAAAGTAAGTACAAATTGTGATTTCAACTACAAACAAAGATGCACTTAAGCGGCTTTACTTGCATTGCAAATGAATCCTTGACAGAGGAAGACCCTTCTGATATACATCGATATTCATTAATCCTTTTGGCCTCGTTCTCACACAAATCGCCAGTTGAAATGTGTAAAATATATGTAGTACATTGCGTATACGCAATGTTGGCCCTTCAGGGAGACGTAATTAAGTGCCTTAATGCACAGCAAAATCTACTTTCAACACATATGCCATACAGGAAAGGGATTTTTATTCAGTTAGGTATTAAAGGGACATAAACAATAAGTGAAACTGCAGCTGACAGCACGTAAATATTTATGAAATTTTCACAACAAACAAAATCTAACTAAGGCAAATAAATGCTTGCAGGCATAACCGTATTATACACTGCAATCGAAGCCTTTTCGCACACACAGAAGGGCCGGATACAGAGGGATGGGGCTGGGAGAATAAGATACAGGACACGTGCGGTGCCTGCCCTAAAGGACAATGTGACCGATATGCAAAAGTTTCCGACCACAGCAACGAGAGGATGTGCTGACATTGTCCAGAGACAGTTACCTGTGATATTTTGTGAAATGCTAAAGGAAAACACAGGACTCTAGACCCAGGACCGAGACAGCCTCCATATGCACACACGAACCCACTCGTATAAACAGGATTATGTGTCTCGGGGGGGTTATGTAAGTAAGCTTCCGTTGTAAATTGATTTTGTAGCCAGCCGGACACACTGAGGGAAAATGAAAAGGATTCTCCCCACTTATTGTTGCTTGGGGTCGTGCCTGGCCACCGCCTGAAATTGAAACTACACAGGTCCTGCGATTCGTACGTGTGGACAACTGCCGAATTTTTAGGCGAACACACCAGAGGATGGCAAAAGATAACTGGGTAACCAAATAAAAAGTGGTGTTTATTATATACAAATTTAAGAATATACTATTATTATTTCATAAAGTATAGGAAGTTCTAATATTTTCAAATACAAACAAGTAGTGAGTACCTTTCATATACCATTCAAAACCTTAGATATTTCCATAATTAAAGCTATTATTTTGACCTCTGCTTTATATATATTTTACATTACATATTTGGGTCGGCCCAAAGTTGCATGAATGAATGATTTGCTGTGTGGAAATATTTTTAATTTTGGCATAGCTCTGATTTGATTGTGTCTGGCCAAGGCGAGTGCCAAGGTTTGTGGATTTTTCTGCTGCTTGCCCCGAGAATGTCCTGTGCCTTTTCTTTTATATATTTTTTCGTCTTCTTTTTTGTACATTCTGCGGACTGGAGACAATTTTTCGCTTTGTTCGTTTGACATTTGCCGGATGGCTGAAGGACGGACGGGTTGACCGAGGGACTCCGCTATCTCTCCGTCGCTCTCTGACAATGTCCATGCTTTTGATATTGATGTCCTTTGAAGTGTTTTCAATTAGTTTGCATTTCGCTTGTCGCTACTCCTGCACTCCTTGGTTTCATACTGAGGCATTTTTTTTTTGGGGTCCTAGGTATTAGGGGTATATAGCCTTCTTGCCACTCAGGAAATTACTTTTCTGAAATACTAAAACCAGTTTATTTATAATAATTGACTACAATTGTCTAAATATAAGCAAAACTAAATGCAAAACGGACAAACTCCACTTGACTGCTTGGTATCTACGGGTTGTTACGCCTTTTTCTTGTTTTGCTGCTGCAGCGCGCAGCTGGCGAGGGGACATACATATTAATAAAAGACAGACTACCAGGGGAATGTCCTGTGACCGTCTGCTAATTGAACGGACTATCCAATCCGTCCGGGACTTGTCAGCTTTGCGCCAAATGAGTTTCAAAGGTAAACGGGGAGCGGAAAACTGGCAACTGGCAACTGCACAAAACTGTCTACATGTGTCCCAAATTGGCGCTCAGTCGGATTAGCTGCTTTTTGCTACAATCACTAGCCCTTTTTTTCGTCCTTTTAGCCCCTGCACTCAGGTATGACAACTGCGAACAGGTGGCTGGCAAACATTTACGTAAACCGCTCGACCCCTTTTCAGCCTTTCAACTGGCCATAAATATTTGCGCCGGCTAATTCAGTGAGCATCTGGGTTGTGCTGATCTCTGACACGGCTCCTGCATAAATTCAGGGCGAGTGGCAGGGGATCTAAATATCCTGCAGATGCCCCTTTCCACTCTATTCCCCCATTTCCGTTCTGGGGCCATCGGCATAATTTACTTGGACTTCCGCTTTGGCTCACTCTACCCGTGATGTGCATATTTTATGCCCTTTATCATAATTTATACGTTGATACGGCAAATGCATAAAATTAAATTCAATTCACACACACACACACACACATTGGTCCTTTTTGTGTTTGCCGAATGCATTCAATTTTGATTTAATGTGATGCCGCGCCCCTTTTCGCTGCAGCTGCCATTTTTAGCTTAGTGCAAATGACTGCTAAAATTTGCATAAATTGCACTTAATATACGCTCCATTTCCATATGAATATTTCGGTGAGATCAGGTTATGCAAATGGAACCCAGACGTGCCTGATTGGATAATTGCCGGTAATCAACAACAAAACGCTTATCTAACCTCTGTGAACTTCGGCACTGGAGCCACAAATAAATTAAAAAGCGATTTATAAAAAACATAATTATATGCTTGTCCTTTTTTCTGTTCCAAAATATTTATTTAAATTAAAAAGCTTTCAGTGAGAGCTAATAAACTTTAATAAATAGCAAACAGATATACTTAGCTTTAGTTTTCTTTTAGAATGCAATTCTTATATAACTCTTCTCCCTTTTCCTCACCTACAGTAAAAAATAATATCTTTATAACCTACAGAGGGCAAAAATTATTTAATTAAGTCATACAAAGCCTGGCTCCGATTCCGATTCTAGTTCTATTCCGCTTTCTTTGCTCGTTTTATTGAATTCGTTCGTGCAATAAAAATTTATTACCAGCAGTCGCATCCTCCTCCAACCCGATGGTTCCATCCAGACTGGTCCATAAAAAACTTGAGGAGCAAAAAAAGGAAAGAAAAGGAAAATCGGGAAATCGGGGGATAAGGTTGGAAGCTGATGATTTTATCACGGCCAGCAGTTTTTCAGCTTGAACTGTGGCAATGGCCTTTTATTCAATTTGCGCGCTTCATTCAAATTGTTCGCCGGCCAACACAGAGGGAAAGAAATGCAAAAGTTTTGGCCGCCTTTTGAACTTTTTGGCACTCGCCACCGATGTATTATTGAGTCTGTAAATCGCCAGCTTGTAGCCAGTTAAGCCAACTGCAGCCGGCTGCTTTAATTTCAATTCAACATGAGCAAAAAAACCAACAAAAATATGCGAAAAAGCGAAAAAGAAATAAAGTAAAGGCACCGCCGCGGGGCGCATAAAATGCGGCATTAATTTGACAGGCAAAGTCTGGGTGCAGAGGCATGTGTGGTGCAAGGAGCAGGAAGCAATGGAGCTGTTTTTCGGGGGCGTTAAGGGGTTAAGAGCTTTCGCTGCTGGGACGAAAAAAAAAATAAATCGCGTGAGTAACTTAACGCTTCATGTGTCAAGCTTGAGGATTCGATTCCCCGAAGATGGCCAGCGGCAAGTTGAGAATATGGATTTTTACTCACTGAAGGAAAAGCGGAAATTGAGAGTTGAATTTAGATTTTTCTTATTTAATATTAAATTAAAAGTTTCAAATTTTGTATTTCTATTTGTTGTAATTTATATATTAAATAGAGAAAAATTGGGTTTACTTAGTCACAATTCATAGAGGAATTACCAACTTTTTCTCCAGGTTTATACTGAATTATATTTCATTCAGCTGAAAGCACAAAACATAATCTCAAACCCGTATGATCGTTTGATTACCCAGCTCAGGAGTTGGTGCCGACCTGCCCACCTTTTTGGGGTTAAGGCTGGGTTTTCCCGGCCACGTCTGCTTCAAGATCTTCCTGGAGACCCTTGACGAGGCCTTGGCCTGTGAGAGCATAGAGAAGCTCTCGCCACGTCTGCTTGCCCGGCGAAAATGCAAAATATTCGTACCGCAAGCAAAGCCGGCGAACGGCTGTTGCGATAATTAATTCATAATGCCAGGAGAGTATCCGCTCGAGTGGCCGAGAAGAGCAGAGCAAACACTTTATTAAAATTAAAATTTATCTAAATTGCGACAGCAAGCTATTCTATCCGCAAAGTACTTGGGCAACTCCGTCCGCCACCGCCACCACCTCCGGCTCGGCCTGACAATGATGGAAGGGTTGTTCCTGCAAAGCCAAGTGTCTGGCCCCATTCTGGATATTTTTCCCTCTTTGGCCAGGACTCACTTTTCCCTTTCTGCAGGAGCTGCACTCCTTGTTGCTGCTACTGCGGCGTCTTGTGTCTGTCAAACGTCAGTCTTGGCGCTGTGGAGCGTTGAAATTGAAAGCTCCGCTCGCTTTGTCTTCTGGCCAGGTGGTGAGAAAGCTGGCGGGGATCTGTGCGGGGGATCGGAATTGGTGCAGTGGTAGTGGGGCCCTGGGTCTGGGCCTGTGCCTGTGCATTCCCAATGTGTCACTTTGATTTATTATTTTCGACAGCCCTCCCCACGGAGCCCTGCTTAAAGCACTTGTGAGTATAAGCAGAAGGAAAAGCGTGCACTAGGATCAACATTTTTATATTATTATTGAAATAGAAATATTTAATAATCTAAACAATTAAAAAATATATCAATGATAGGTATTTTTAAGACTTGATGGGCATTTCCTAAGATCGATTTAAATTCGAGATAAAATAATTCTAAAGATATATAAAAAAATTAAAAAAAAATATATATATATAAATAATGTATCTCTATATACATATGTGCACCTTGTCATCATCATTCTCACCTGGAGATGCTGCAATTTCTCTCAGTACATCGGCATCTGTGTGCGGTTCTTGGGGAGAGCACAGCTCGAGCGCAATTTTTCATTTCCCTTTGCATTTTTTACACGCCCCTGCCACTTTGCGTTTTTATCTCATTTATTTATTTTACAATTAGACAAAGTGAAGTGCACTTCCACACGGGCAACAGCTGCACATGCTGTGGGGTGGCAGTGGCAGTGGCAATGGCAATTGCAATTGCAATCGCAATGGCATCTGCACCTCCATGTCCACATCCACGTGCTCGTCGGTTGTGTACTTTGCGGCATGGCAGCAGGCCAAGAAGCCGGGAACTGGGAGAGGACCAGAAAAGGTACTGGGGGCGGCGGCCTTGTGGCTGTCCTAAATCAAAAGCTTACGGCCGAACTGCTTAAAATTAACATTAAGGCTTAAGTACGGCATAGCATAGGCTCATGGCGCACAGATACCAGATACGGGCGAACGAGATACTTTCTTGCCGAGATACTTTCTCGCCGAGCTCAGCCTCGGCAGGGCAGGCAGGCAATAATCATAAAAGTAGCCCGCACACAAGTCTCTCGCAAACTTTTCACATCGACGAAACAAATGGCAAATGGCCTGGTAGAAGAAACACTTAAGCGCCAGGTAAGTGAAAACTCAAATAAAAATGGCAAAACATCCCCGAAAAAAGGAGGAAAACTTTTACAATGCGAACGCGACTCGATGTTGGGCTATTTTTGGGGCCTGGCAAACTTCAGGCTCCGCTCGGATTCAATAAACCTGCGCCAGGCAGCTCTTAAAGCTCTCATCTTACGTGAGACTTTAATTCAGATTTACGGATGCCTCACACAATGTTATCGTGGGGAATAAAGGCAAAATAAGTTATTATTAATCAAAGATAACTGCATATATAAAAGAGCTGATACAAGTGGCAAAAAGTGCATTATATGCTGTTATTAATAAAGTGACATTCATTTAAAGTTAATATATTATAAACATTATAAAATCAAGGCACAAATTTAAACAAAAATAATCCAGAAAGACGATACTTTGGAGTCAAGCACAACGGCGGCACGTCTTGGGTTTCGGTTTTCCAGACCGTAAACAAAAGACTATTTTTCAGAAAAAGAAATATGTAATGATGACCATGACTACTCAATAAAGCTCTTCGATCTGCACCAAGGCTTGAAAATAAATTTATAAAAATAATCATTATCATAATTTAAACTGAATTAATTTATTGATTATAGGAACCTACGGCAAACATCATGTCCTTGGTGGAACTATCAGAGGTGGAACTGAACCAAGCTCTTATGCTAATCGCGCAGGTGCCAAACTTCGACGGAACACCGGAGGATCTATGCTCATTTATAGCACGAATTGAGGGTATTCTGAAATTGTATCAAACACAGGATGAGCGACAAACTCGCATCCTATATTTAGCTATCGAACTTAGACTATCGGGAGAAGCTAGTCGCGTTAATGTGATGGGAGAGGCGGAGACCTGGTCCGAACTGAAGGCAGACCTGGTCAAAACATTCACAACCAACACACGTTTTACCAAAAGCTTTGCAGATAAACTCGAATATAAAGCCTTCAAAATTCGCAATAAGTTGGGTCTAGACAATAATGAAACCACAACCAAGAATGGTATTGACCAGAAGCTTTCAGATCGTTATCTAAAGTCTTTGAATCGACTCGATATTTCAACTATTTCGATTCTTAAGAAAGCTTCTCAGATGCGAGAATGTTACGAACGAGAATTGGCAAAGGAAAAATATAAAAATCTAAATAATGACTATGACTCTAATGAGTTTTGTGATTTACATAAGAAACCTAATTCTGATAAGTCACCTAAGTCGCCAAGAATCAATAGACGTGCACAAAGAAACCTAAAAATTCCTTGCCAATTAAAAATACAGGTTCATAAATACAGATTTTGTAATTATAATTAAAATTTTGAAATTATCAAAGAAATATTATCAAAACGACTATTTAAACAAAGTAATCGAAGCCGCAATGCTTAAAAAACAAAACGCCTTTTATGCGATTAACCAACTTTTGTAACTTTTATTACTTTGTAACCCAAAACCCATTAATAAAATTCCTTAAATTTATGAACTATCCAGCTACTAGACTCTTGGTCAAGTTTGATCTTCTAGAAAGTCGTTTCCAGAAATGAACGCCAACTAGTAGTTTCCTTTGGATTCAAGTGTATTTGCACCCACATTCCCTTTTCAACTTTGAAGCTTCCCTCGATGCGCCTTGGGCTAGGCAATGGCTATGCTTTATTATTGCGGCGTCAGCTCTTTGAAGTCAGCACAAATTTTGATTGCAAACGGCCAGCGGCCTGACACTTATTGCCGCCCAGCTTGGACTCTGGTCTGTGGACTGTGTTCTCTGAATTGCGGAGCAGCATTTGCTCGGACTCCATTTGGCAGCCCCATTATGGAACTGTGCATTGCATCCTTTAATTGTAATTTCAGTTTGCCTCCAATTTAAGGCATCGGGAAAAACTAAAGAGTGCAACAAAAAAGTGACAAAAACTACAGCAAACTGCTAGTTTTCATTGCATTACCCTGCCCGGCAAGGTTGAAATGTCAACGCAAGTCACACAGAGACAATCATACAAACAGACACACACCCACTGGCCCAGAGATTTATCGGGAAATATGCAAGCTGCGCAATTTTGGCCCTCTACTCTTTTCAGCCAGCCGAGTTGCCGTTTTGGCTATATCTTTTTGGCTTAAAATATCCTAAGTTGGTCATTTCAAAATTTAAACTCATGCTCGTTGATTTGTCTATACATTTTAGATACAAATTTTTTAAGCCTTTTTTAAATATTAAAATTCATTAGGGAATGCAAAGAGACAGGATTGCTATTAAGGGCCAACTTTAAACTTTTTGAATAAATATGTAAAGTATCAAAAAAGAGATAGAAAATTTAAAAAAACTTACAAATTGTGATTTTTCCTTAATTAAAGTCACGGAATTATTAATCACTTTAAACGTACATCAATTAAACTAAGTGCTCTTTAACGTAAAAGCAAATTGGTTGGCACAGAGTAAACTAACAGCATTTATTTATGTATTAAACACTCACTTAATCTTTAAAATTTGGTAAAATAGTTTTTTTATATTCAAAATTGTCTAGAAGCTTTGCCAACACTATCGCCCCCGCATCTGAGTGGGCAACCAGAGTCGAAAAATTTGTGAAATGCGACCCAATTTTGTCGTATCGCAACATGGCAGAGTTCGACACATTTCCGCACCTAGACAGGGGCTGCAGCAGAGGGGGATCGCCCCGACTGACATTTTGTCGAGCTGTGCATTTCGGACATGTGCAGGATGCCAAAAGGATGCCACCCACTTTTCATGGGCCGACTGAGCCATCCGTCAGTTCGATTTATGTCACGCAAACACAGCAGCCCCGTGTGCATTTGCGTTTGCTAATTAACAAACGTTTGGTCTAATTTCCAGGCAGGGACACATATTTTTTTGGCGGTCAACTGACTAATTACACCGCAACGTAATCAACTGCAGCAGCAGTTCACTTCATCAGCAGGAAAATACTTTGTTTAAGCAATTAACCGCAGAAAAAAGTATGGAATGGGAAGCTGCAGGGGTTGTACGCTTTTGGGAATTAATTATAAAATTTATAATTTAATCAATTATTTTTGTGTACTATATTAAAAGGAAATAATTTTTTTGAAAAATAAAAGGTCCTACGGATCGTATAGCTGACAGCCTTGACTTCTGCCGAAAATTTGCTTTAATATTTAAATCCGAAACTAGTAAAAAATTGTTTAAAATTTATTAAACTAATTAATGCCACAGTTTGTTGATTTAATGATTGTAAGGGGGTTACGCCACCGTGTCGCAGGGTATTTGAGTTCCCTGGAAATATGTGCTGATTTACATTTCAAAATCCATTAACGAGCCTGGGACGCGTCCTTTTGTTTGCCTCACAATGAACAGAGTTAAATTATTTTGAAATTATTTCTATCGTTAGCGGGTGGTCGTTGTGGTCATGAAAATGCTATGCTTTTTATGCAAAATGTTTGTTCGGCAACAGTTGGGGCAAAAAATCCTAATAATTGAAGCGTTTAAATTCACATCAATATAAATTATGCACAGTTAGTGTAATGAATATTTTGCAGTTAAAAACCACACTGACCCGTGTCCCCAGCTCTTGTTTTGGGAAGCCACTCTAATGCGAGATTATCATGGAACGTGTTATTATAAAATATATTTCAAATAAATGCCCATTAAGGTTCATTAGGGAACGGTAGTTGACTGACTCTCGAAGGGTAATAAAGGTGGTGGGTATGATTATTATGTATTGAAAAATATTACAAATTATTTGTTTACTTTTATTACATTATTTATAGTAATAAATTAAGAAGGCATATTAAGGAAGTTTATAAAATAAATTCCTAAAGGGGTGACATAGGGTAATCCTCACTTCGAATCATACCATTTTTTTGCACTTTGTCTGTCGAGCATGATGATGGGCCTCTTCATAAGCACTAATGCCAGTAATTAATGTGTATTTGCAATAATTAATCAGCTGCTTGTATTTGTAATTGCCAAAGTGTGCGCTAATTCGAGTGTGAGCACTAATGCATTGAGCCATATATTTGGATTAGGCAGTAATAACAAATTGAGGGTACTTCGAGTCGTATTAATTAAGCCTGTCAATTTAAATATTTATAAAATATTTGCAAATTAATGTCTTTAGAAATAATACTCCATATTATAAGCCATATGCCGTTGGCTTGTTTTTATCATGGACTTTAGTCTGAAATGAAATTCGATTAGGCTGCAATGACAAATCCCATTTCCAACCGAATTGTTTTCACTCTCCAGGATACCTGCTGGCTATCTTTGCTGAAAACCGCAAAAAGCAATTATCAAATAAAGCAAAACAAGGACATTTTGGCCCAGAATTGCAAAACAAACAAAGCAATGGAAAACAACAGGAAATCAAAAAACAAAAGCAACTCCGAGTCAAACGCAAAATGAAAGGACATTAAACATGAACGAGCATTGTGGCACAAAGTAAATGGCAGGATTAAAACGGCTCATTCTGTCTCCGGCCGTATGTGTGTGGACTGTCAGTGGGAGCGGATTGGGGAGCGGGCGGGCATCCATGACCACGGATGCAAGGACACATCCCAGCCGCCGCCGCCGCCTGGCCTCACCTCCTGAGCCTTGTGCAGCCTCAATGCCGCCACTTAAGCAGCGCTACGTGAGCCGAGAGACACACACGCAAATAACTGCGGGGGTAGCTTTTAATTATCTCGTTATTTTTTAATTTCCACCATTTCACTGATTTCATTTTGAGCACATCGAGCGCGGCGGGCGGTCGGTCGGTTGCCAAATGGAAAACGGGAGAACAAAATAGCCGGCAGAAGGAGAAGACCGGCCCGTAATCCCGACGCCATTCCAACCTGCTGAATATGCAGAAAACGAGGACCTTAAGACGCAACTAATTCTCAGCTCGCTTAATTCTGTCCAGGTTGTTGTCTTTGCAAGACACGGAGAAAAATAACCATAAGTATTAGTTATTTATATATTTAAGCATTGCTTGAACTACCTTTAAGTATGAGAAAAATATTATTTAATAGCTTGAGTCTTGACTATTCAATAATACAAAAATAAATTAATGTTAACTTAAGAGAAATGCCTTATCAAAAGCAATAATTAAAGATTTGCAAGACCATAAACTCTCCTATTTTATTTAAATAATAAATACAGTTATTAATGTCTAACTTAACATTTCAATTAAGCATTATTATTGCCATTTTTATTCTGTACTGTGATAATTTGCTTACGCTCTAATGGCCCGGCCACTTGGAGTGGTTCTTAAAGCCCCACAAAAACGACGGCGGAGTGTAAAGTGAGCTGAAAAACAATTAAGTCAGCTGGGGAAGCTCGACGACACCGAACGCCCGACCGCCCGACCGCCCGACCACCGACCGACCTCTCGACCCATCAGCCCTCCACATTAACATCAAATTAGTTCGTGGATTAACACGTTTTTCACATGCCGGTGGCGAAGAGCAGCAAGGGAGCTGCAAGAGCCAAGCCCAAGCTCCATTACGCATACGACACGTTGGCGGGAACGCTCTCCGAGGAGGGCGGAGAGATGGAATGGAAGGCACCATGCCGTTCTTTAGTTTCGACCCCTGCTCAGCGAGGCATGTGAAAGGCTTACTACACTAATTATACTCATGGCCGGCCTTTACTTTTCGGGGACATACATAGTTAAAAATACTCCAAAGTTTATTATTAACAAGTGAAACTATATTAAGAGATGCCATCCTCTCCATCCGGGATTGGATAAAATGAAGCTCACAGCTGCGGTTAATGTAATAGCATTACAGTGTTAACCTGAGGTTTAAATAAAATGAGAAAACTTAAGAATTATTTAAAGCTTTAAAATGCAACTGGAGTGCAATTCATACTTAGGCTTTTAAAGACTTTTAAAATATACATTTTATTTACAAGCAAAGCAATTGATCTTATATAAAATATAAATATAATATAAAATTATTTAATAAATCGTAATGTACAACATTACTATTCATATTTTTCCAAACGAAATATAAATAGGAAATACTTATTGTTAAAATACCAAACTTCATTTTAAAAGAAAAGCAATCTATTTTTTGTTATGAAAATAAAATATGAAAATATCTATAAAGGGCTATAATATAAATCCCGACTTAACAATTAATTTAAATGTATTTAAAGTTAACCCCCCAATTAAAAGCATCCTGAAGATGTAAAGTTTTTCCCAGCTACATTCTAAAAAGTTACATAGCTATTATCTCCGCCACAACTGTGGTTATATTTAAATAAAGTTTCAGCTCGTCCTGGCAAAGTTGCAGCTACAAAATAGGCTTCATCGCTCTTTTGTCATGCCCGGCAAGAGCCGGCAACATATAGCCGTATATCTTGGAGCTAAATCAGTGGCACAATGAGCATATTGTATGGCTAAAAATTTAATGCTTACGTGCCTGCAATATCTGCCGGCATGAAGAATGTGATTGCGCCGGATGAAAGGGATATGTGAGGCGCATCGACGGCGCTGGCAAAGTTCATAAATAAAGCGTCCGAAAACCTCGGCTTTTGGCTTTGGTTTAAAATAAAAGTTCCTCTCCACGTCGTCGTCGGCGAAAAAAAATAATGGAGAAGTTGCTTGGAAAATGCTCCACTATAAAGAAAATCGTTTACTGATTTACTCGCTGTGGCGTTCGGTGGGAAAATGGAGAGGGATGAATGCTGCAACTAATAAAAGTTTTCGCCGTTCGGTGTTCGGTGGTGTGGCTGCCACACCCCCAAATATACACACTCGAGTCCTGGTCATCCTGGTTGAAATGTTTGCTGTTGTGGCTTTTCAGCAATTTCAACGCACGTCCGGAGGGGGGCACAACAAAAAAGAGAAGCTTAATCCGCCCGGCACTTTAATAATGAGATTTATATTGAAGAGAAATTGATTGCTACGAAGGGAGTCGATAAATGCCAATAAACATCTGAATGATCGGGCTTTATAAAAGAAAAATACATAAAAGCTGCTTCCTAACAACAATATTTTTCTAGTTAGAAGGAACATTAACCCAATCAATGTAAATGTCATTGACATTAAACAAAAACATTAACTATTGTTTAATTAAATGCTGACCAAATAAGATTGTTTTAGACTTTACAATAAGAGTTTTTTGTTACGTATATTTTGGAAAAAATATGTTCATGCAGTTAAATTAAAAAGTATTTATATAAAAGTTTTATTTTTTGGGATAGAGTTGTTATGTTTTCATGGATTTCTACTTGTATTTAAGCTATAAGCTTGAGGGAAGAAGTATTGCAGAATTTCGACTGATACAACACACTCAGAAGTACACTATTAGATTGGTTATAGAATCGAAAACCTTAAGTGACTCCGTAAGCTTTTGATAATAACATCCATTTTGTGCAAGAATATGAAGCCAATACCAAAATGTATATTTTAAGTGAAATTATAGTGAAAATAAACATAAATATTACAAAAAAGTATTATTAAATCGAATCAAAATATGCAGAAATTTGGGCTTGCATTAGTCATTTTATACAAATTTATATTCATTAGCTATAACAAATAAAACTTAAATCGTATTACATTAAATAACCGTTTTTACATTTGAGTTTAATAATCTTTTGCTAACAATATGTCGACATCTAGCGGAAGAAATGATAAACATGCTTCAAAAAGCGTTGCCAGACACCAACAAAATTTGTCTCGTAAAGCAGTGTTTACATGTTTTCTGTTAAATTTAAAATAACAAATATTACCATTGCATTAAAATTGGGAAAAAGTAAAAAAAAGCAAAACAAAATTATTTTAATTTGATTTTGAACATTTTCTTTTAAAAGTATATGTATACATAAGTGTAAGACTTCCAAATAAAATTAGTCTCTTGGTAAAGACTAGAACACAGAGAAAAACTTCAAACTGTGAGCCCTTGGAAAATAATGACCATACTCTATTTTGAAATCAGGAAGAACTTTTACAACTAATAATTTAGTTTTCATATGGTTTTCTTTATTTTTCAAGTTGTTGTTAATAAATACAATAAGGTGCAAGCCGGCCATATGCCAATCTAATATAAAATGTATGTGTTTTTCCTTTCAGTTTATAATGAATTAATTAAATGCAGTAATTTATTATTTCAACAAGTAGGAAAAACAAATAAGAATATGAGAAAAAGGCAACTCTTTTCGCTCGACTAATTTCCTGTTTTTGTTAAACAATTTCCCAGCCCAAACCCATTCCAGTCGTTGTGCCAAAAGAAACGCAATTAAACTGGCTAAGTGACATCTAGTATCCACTATCCAGTATCCAGTAACCCGAGTCAGAATTAGAATCCGAACACCGCTGTGAAAAACACTCAAGAAAGTGTACCGACTGCCGCCAGCGGAAGTGACATTTTTGCCCACTTCGCACATATTCAATTAGGTGGATTTGCTGGCGAGATAAATTGATTAATTTGCCAGCAGCAGCAGCAGTACGGCAATCACACAAAAGCCAACATGTATAAATACAACAAGAACTCTGCAATCCGTCAGCAGTTGTTCTAGAACCAGTTTGCCGGCAAACAAACGTGTTGCCAACGTACGCCCACGCCTCCAGCATCGCCTCAGCTGCCAAACAAACTCTCAACTGCCGGTAAGTAATAGTGTCTCGGGTGTCGAGTACCTATCCTCTGTGCATACGTCACTGGTCCGAAAACTTAAGCCGCGTCTTAAGAGTCACGCCCACAAATCGCTTGTGACGTATACGCCGCATGGGCTTTATCCATTACTCATACGCATACGTATGCGGCGCGTGTTGCCAATTAGTTAGGAAACATACAATTTGTGTCGCATAAAATTAACATAACTAAAAATTTTCCCACGATACCGTATTACCGATTATTTAAGTTCATTCCACAGTCATTTATTTCCATATTTTGTTTTGTCTGTTTCGCTTAGCGCGGAATAAATTGTAAATCGAAACCAGTTGCCAGTTCGCAGCGTGTCCGGTTGGAGGCAGGACAAAAGAATTCCTATTTAAGTTATTACTTTATATCTCATATCATCGGGCATCTGGTCTTGGGTCCGTTCTACGCTTTACATTTTAGCCATATACATATATATTTTTACTGCATTTACAGCGCCATTAATTAATGGGCTCGCCAGTCGCATACGATTTGCATTCATTACGATTTCAGTTCAGTTCGGCTGTGTCCGTTCGCCCGACACTTCCTGATGCCATAGGCATTTTAGTAGTTGCTATTCGAAAAGAGCTTTTTGCTTTAGCCACTTACTTTCTTTCCCAACTTCGGTGAATTTTTTCATTTGCACTTGAGAATCGGGGAAATTTCTGAAAGCCATTTTGATTGGTTAATAAGTAGCAAGAGGAACTCTTAGGTTTTCCTTGTTCTTTTTGTTTTCTTTTAAATTATAACAAAAATATTTGAAACAAAGGTTATCTGAAAACATTTACAAAAATTTATAAATAATTGGAGCTGCTTCTTTGCATTCCTTAAATTCCGTTTGCCAAATACCCCCCACTAAAAACGCCATAAAATCGATTCACATGAAAATTATGCAAGATTTAGCATTTAAACATTTTTCTATATAGAGAAATACGTTTTTTTTTTGCGTATCGTTCGCCAATTTGCATATGCTTAGCAACTATAATGGATATTTTATTGAGTTTGTACTGCTTTCGATTGGCTCAAACATCTGACGTATCTTAGCGCCACTGGGGCTGGCTGGTCGGACGACTTGCCTCGCATCTGCGACCGGCTTCCACAGTTGTTTTTTTTTTTATTATTTTGATTTTTTTTTATTTTGCCGCTGTCTCGGGCTTCTTTACGCTGTTAAGCTTTCGCATCTGAGTTTGGGCCGAGAGCATATATAAAATAAGAAGACAAACGAGCGATAATAATTATTTCCACTCCGCTCTAGACAGACAACGGTCGCAATTCAGCCAGCTCTCCAAACTAAGTCTTAAATAGATATCACCATGAACTGCAAGCCCTTGATTTTGTGCACTTTCCTGGCCGTTGCACTGTGCCTGGTGCACTACGGAGATGCCCTGCCCGCCATTGGGCATTATACCCACAAGAGATTTGGTAAGATTCCCGAATTAGTTATCCTCCTTTAACCTTTATTAATTGTACAATTTTGTTTTTATTGTTTTCTTTAGATTCCATGGGTGGCATTGACTTCATTCAGGTTGGTAATCAGAATTGAATGATCTTACTTTTGCTTTGAAATTGTAAATATGTTAAATTAAAACTTGCAAATAATACTTTAATAGCTTAGTATAAATATATAAATTTTAATTAGAACAATTTGCATTTGAAAAATATTCAAATCATTTTTTTAAAGAAATAAATAATTAAAATTTATTTAGAATTTATTAAAGTGTTAATTTTCCCATTGAAATTTTAAAATATTGTTCAATTTAAATCTAATAGTTTTGAAATTTACTAATTTATATCTTTCCTTTCATTTATCAAACAGGTCTGTCTTAACAACTGCGTCCAGTGCAAGACCATGCTGGGGGATTACTTCCAGGGCCAGACTTGTGCCCTATCCTGCCTCAAGTTCAAGGGCAAGGCGATTCCCGACTGCGAGGATATAGCCTCCATAGCTCCGTTTCTAAATGCGCTCGAGTGAGTTGCCAGCAAAGAAGCGGCTCTTGTGCGGTGTGCGAGGTGTGTGGATATGGATATTGGATATTGGATATGGATGTGTGTGCTTTTATGGCCTGTGACTCAGGTGTGGATTTATTTGGGTCAATGCGACGCGATGCTCAACACGAATCTTGGCGATCTTGGCTGCTGATGTCGACCACAACGATGATGAAACTGACTTTGCTAAACAAAAAACTGAATTTCCAGCGCGAAACCAAAGAGTTCCTATTAATGTGTAATTGTATAGTGAATAAACAAATTCTTTAGAACAACTTTGTACGTTTCATTAGGTTTTAACAGTTTAAAATGTTCCTTAAAGGGACAATAAAAAGGTTTATTGAAAACGACATACCTAAAGAGTGAGTTATTAGTTCAAAAGAAATCGTACTTACCTGAGGATTGCATTATATAAATATATAAACTGAAATTAAGAAAATATTCTAATTTTACCTTCTTTAAGCCTTTATATTTTTCTTCGTAATTTTGTTGTTTTAATTTTATTTAAAAAATACTTGCATATACAAAAACTTACATCGATACATATATATTTTAAGAGTTATTCATGTTTTCTTTGTCGCGTTTTTCCGATTGCTTCGATATGCTTTAACTTAAACGCTCTATTTCTGCTATTTAATAATAATATATACAGAGAATGTATGGGTCATGCACGGAAATGCTGGAAAGAGCTCTGGAGAGAATGGCAGTGTCAAGACTTCTACTGACTGGCTACAGAGGTGTTTCATGGGCGGGGTGGATGGGTGGCAACAGACTAGTAAGGAGACTAAGCAGTGTGAAAAAGGATAGAACAGGACGTCCCAAGACGAAAGTTACAGATACGGCGGACGATGGAGGCCAAAAAATGAATCGAGATTGTTGAACGAAACATGGAAAACACAAATGGCAGTTACTTCCTAAAGTTCAGCAGCGTGTCCGGTATTTCATTGATGTAGTTCTGGAAAAATATCCGAGTAGGCAAGTTAATAATGGAGTTCATGAAATCTTCACTTGAACTTACATAGAGCGAGGGGTCTACGCCATGGCCGCCAAAGTCCGCCCATTTGCTCAAATCAATTGATGGAATGATGCCGCTCTTGCAGGGCACTCGGGGATTGCTAAAAGTTAAGCGAATAATTAATAAAAATAGTAAAACTAATTAATAAAACAATATATACATTTCGTGATCTGGCAGGACCATGGGATAGATCTGCACAGTGTCAATCAAGTCGGTGTTGTCGCAGATCAGTCGGGAAAGCTTCGCCTTTCGGATCTCCTGCAGCTGCTCTGGGGTGAAGGAAGATGGCTGGTTGGGCAGCTCGTACCAGAAGCGGTCGCCTCGGCGCAGGTAGCTCATCTGGGTGGCAATCACACAGGCAAAGGTCGGTCCCAGCATCGAGCCAGGCAGGGATTTCTCCGAGACGCCGCCAGACCAAAGATCAATATCAGCGGGGTGTCTGCAAAGGAATCAAATATGTTTAAAGTTTTTTCTGGCAATCTTTAAAATAAATAAAACTACTTTAGTAGCTGTATATAATATATATAACTTATAGTATATTATATATTACTCACTCAAAGATGCTGCCGTATCGCAAAACCGTCTCATTGGGCATGGAGCCGTACATCTCGTCCCAGGTGTTCGAAGTGGGCAGTCCACAGAATTTACGGAACTCCATGTAGCCGGGAATGCCAAACTCACGGCCACGCTGCATGTTGAACGACACCAGATCCATGCCGAAGCGGGCGCCCTCCTTCTTGAAGAGATGATTGGTCACCTCCTGCGTGATCGAGTCGTCCATGGCCTGGGCCACCTGGTTCATCAGACCCATGAAGTACTCGTCCAGCACTCCGGCGCGATACAGATCGTAGGGTCTGCGAATGAGGTCCGACAGTCGCTTCGAGGCAATGAACTTGTGGGCCTTGGACCACCGCTCCACCGCTGTCGGCAGCAAGGAGTGGCCAAAGCGGAAGGCTGCTCCAGCAAAGGAGTCGATGATGCCGGGATTCACTGTCGAGTCATAGCCATCCCAGTAGCCATCCTTCTGCAGAACCAAACCAAACTTCTCCATCACCTCCTTGCCCAGCAGAATGGGCAGGAACTCGTTGAATGTCACGTGCTGGACGATGGCAATGTTGATGCGTCGGGCCTCCTGGAAGAGGGTCTCGTCGTCCCAGTGCTTGTTGATCTGCGACAGGCCGGTGGCCAGGCGGTTGTGCTCCCGAGCCATCAGAGTGTGCATGCAGGTGAGCACCAGCTGCTCGTTCACTCGGATCTCGCCGCCCTCGAAGCAGTACATGCTCTTGTTGGGTCGCGTGCATCCCTCATCCGGAATGTCCAGCTTGAGGGGCAGTAGATCCTTGAGGCCGTACTCCTGGAACACGGGATTCATGCGCATGAGGCCACCGTAGCCAGTGCGCAGCTTGCGGGCAAAGGCCTCCTTCACTCCATAAACGGTATTGGCATCGATGACACCGGTCAAGGTGTTGAACTGCTGACGGGATCCTGGTAAGGCGAAGGAATATAAACGTATTTAGTTCTACATAATATTGCATCATATGGAAAATATACAAATATACAAATTTCTACAAGAATTTTCGTTAGAAAAATCCAATTTAAATTGAGAAGTAAAATAGTTCTCTTAAGATTTCAATTACATACACAAATCAATATTAATATCTAATATATTGGGATTCAAAATTCTTATTTTAAGTATAATTAAGCAATATTGATTAATATTATTGAAAACTTATAAAAATATTTATTTATTTCAATCATTTATTTTCGATTTTTTGTGCCTAAAGCAATATAAAGAACATTTACTTTGAATTAAAACTTGATATTATTGAAAACATATGAAAATATTTATTTATTTAAGTCATTTATAAATTAGCTCGATTTTTTTCTGTGATTAAAGAGCGGAAAACTCACCCAATTTGCAGCCTGGTCGCGGTGAGGGGAAGCCGCGCACGAAATCAATGCACTTGACATTAAACAGACGGTAGAAGTAATCGTCATCGGGCACGCGGATCTCGTTGCAGTACGGATGCTTCAGATGCATCGGCCGCTTGCAGCACTCCTCGGGGTCGTTGCGGTTAATGGGATCTGAAATCGGAGATTGCCCCAACATTAGATCTCCGTTCACACCATTAAAATATAGACAAATTTATTTTACCCTAAATATACATTTTTTAATCGAAATTCAATTGAAAGCAGTAACTTTTCAAGGAGTTAATAAATGAAAAATATTTACTTGTCAATGAGGTAAATGAAAATTGTATCTTTAATAAATGTTCTAATCCATTTTACTACATATTAAGGTATTAAAGCCATCTAATTGTATTTGTTTATATTTTGTATTCCAATGAATAATAAAGAATGAATCAAGTAAAATAATTTCAAATTAAAGCGTTTTTGTAGAAGATGAAAAAGTTCCAAAAACAAGCAGTTATAAATATGTATTCATATTATATATTTCTTTTCCTAAAAATTGCTTTAAATTTATTCTTAGATCCTTATATCAAATACGTAACCAACTCACCCAATGGCGTTCCCGTGAGCGTAAAGTCGTGATCCATGAACTGGCCCCAAGCGATGACCATCACGGTGCCGGCATGATCGTGGTAGCCGTCGTCGGGATGCATGGTGCGGGAGACCACACGCGAGAATGGCAGATCCCGGCCAGTCACCGAGATCCTGGGTGCGTTGATACCGTCCGCATATAGTGGTCCAATCAGGCGCTGGAACGGAGAGTTGGCTGCCCCCCAGGTGGGGTGCTCGATGTTGTTGCAGAGACCATCGAAGCGGCGGTACTTTCCCGGACGACACTCCACGCCGGCGAAGAAGGGCGGACACACCTCCCTAATCAGGGTTTTGGATGTGTCGATGGTGGGCAGACCCTTCTCGATCTCCTCATAGGACAAGCCGTAGCTAAAGACAAATAATTACAAACGGATTTGAACGAATCTGTCAAGTGTAATTACAGCTGCATCTCAACGCAACTGCGGATATCGCTAAACTTGGCTTTTCCTGCCGCCGCTTTTTCTATGTGTCAGCCCGAGATTTTCATTGAAAAATTGCAAAATTATCGTATTAGCCCAGTTAGCAAACGGACCGCAATTAACGCGCTTTTCGACTGGCCGACAGATATTGAAGTTGATGCCTGACGTTGACAGTGGCAAATTTTTGTATATACTTTCAATTGGTATCTGAGTTTAATTTTTTTTTTTTTTTTTTTGCTGACAAACTGGTATTGAGTGGGCAGAGGAAACGGAGGCAAGAGTGTGCCGCCAAAGGGACCGGCACCAGCTCTTCCTCGAGTGGATGAGAAAGCGAGAAAAGCCAAAGGGAAACGGCGTCCGGCCGCCAGCTGGTGCATTGTGTGGAGTTGGGAAGTGAAAAACTGTGAAACTTCACAGTCAATTGGCCCTGTAATTTACCTTCAGCTGGGTGTTGTGGGTCGAAAAGCGTGAAAGTACAGAGTCTGAAGATCTATAATAGTTTATCATTGATTTACTGGGGCTATTCAGCACACAAAGTAGTATCATTGTCTCAATAGAATGCCATAAAGCCAGGCAGCTCGGCAACTACTGCAATGGCCATTTACAACATGTTATTAGCCATAATCAAAAGATTATACAACGGCAATTCAGCTGTTGCAGCTGCAGATGAAGATGCTGCCGAAGAAGAGGACGCGGCTCCCTGGACCGAAGCCCGTCTTAGACAACGAGTCTGAGTGAAAGTCGCACATGGGGAGGTGACGAGCTTTAAAGGCTAGCCAAAGACTGCAAAACTGTGGCCAACTGACTCGCCAACCCGCTTACCCAGATTCCACTCCCCTGCACAGCGAGAAATATTAACTAAATGAGATATCTCTCTTAGGAAAAGCTTGATTTTGTTAAGCGGGGAAATAAGTGTAGTTATTATGATCTCCCCCAGTGCAGAGACCAAACTGGAAACGCTGTGCGGCATCTTCCGCAGCTTCTTCTCGTGGGGGGCAGTCACATGACGAGGGTTTCATTTTCAGGGGGCACCAAACGAGGGGAGTCACGCGCACTCTCACTGGCATACTGGCTCACTGGCTCACTCGCTGTTAGCCAAGCCAAAGCGGTCCGTTGCATAATCCCCAGCCCCATCGCCATCGCCATCCGCATCTCCATCTCCATCCACATCCACATCCCCATCGCCGCCCGACTCTGGGCTTGCATTTGTTTACATTTTGGCGCTGCGAGCTCCGCAAATAGCTGCAAATATTTCTGTGAGGCAAAAATGCGGTTGCGCCAGTTGGGAAGAAGGCTCAAATGCACTTCTTCGGCTGCCAACGGCGACTGGCCATCAGTCAAAGCCGCTGACAATTAGCATTTGCATGTGCCAAACTTTCAAAAAGAACCAAGGCACACCGTCAGAAATCAGATTGTTTTTTATATGGATATTATGAATGTTAAATTAATTATTTAAGCAAGAATTGTCCATCAAACTGTGAAGAGTTTTCTTTGAATCAAAGGTGAAAGTACATTTTTAAATAAAGAAAATACTTTGCTGCAGTTCAAAAGAGATTGTTCCTTTCTGTGCCGATGCCTTCGAGCTTGAGTTCCGATTTGCGGCAAGCGTAGAACCTTGGAGGCAAGAAAAGGCTTATGCATATTTGATGGCGACTGCAGGCGGTCTTTTCGGCGGTTAACTGGTGCAGTGGCTCAGTGGTGCACCATTCCACAGAACGGAGCAGTGGTGCACGACTTAACTGCCTTGTCATGCGTGATTTGGCAATCGTTATTAGCGCCGAGGGACATGGTCGGAGTTGGAGCAGAGCAGATGTAGATCGTGGGCGTGCCAGGGCAACTTTCAAATGCGTTTAGCGCTGATTACTTACGTGCGGGCCAATTGGATGGAAATGTCGAGCAGCAGCTCGCCCACAGTGGCCAGTTCCTCCGGCTTCCAGTCCGACTTTGGCTGGGCCACATCTGCAAAAACATAAATGGGATTAGTGAGCAGAATTATGTATTTTATTTAAGCCAAAGGAAGTACTTCCTTATATCTCTCAGAAACAAAATAATAATTCAAATAATTCTTTTTAGAATCCAAAAACCAATTTGTTCAAATCTTTAGGCTCACACAATAATTTCACAAATAAATGTATAATAATTTCTATAAAACTAGAGTCTTTGATTTTCGCAAGGAGTTGTAATGAAATTATATATACTGAAATATTCAGCTATAATTTGCCAAGCATAATGATCCATTATTAAATAAATATATCTTTATTACTCACGAATTCGCTTGCGTGCATCCAAGTAGGCGGCGTTGATGGCATCGTAGGTGATGCAAGTTCCCGGTCCATTGTTATAGGGATTTCTGCAAGTAAATTGAAGTGAAAGTGATTTCAATTGACTGTAACTGGCAATTTGTCCTTATCACATGCTAACCACAAACCCAACCCACACACAACCCCCCCTCTGGGAGGCCTGCGCACTGCCAGATAACCAAATTATTGCCGGGCCAACGAGTTAAAAAGCCACGTTGAAAGAACAAAGCCAAGTTCTGCGTTCAGTTGCCAGCTAGACGTGGCCACAGCAGCATCGTTGGGATGAAGGATAAGGAAGATCTGGAGCGGGCACGCATTAAACTTGCGGAAATACTGAGAGTCCATAAGGCAGACTATCGGAATGGAAAGATTCGGGAATTGTTGCAAAAGTCCTGCCAAGGACATCAAGGCCAACAATATTGGCTAAAGTGGTTAAAATTAGTTTTTCTGCTTATTTTTCTGTACCTCTTGGGGAAATACTATTACGAGGAACTTCAGGGAAAGGTATGCGAATATAAATTTAACTTTAGTTAGTTAGTTTTTATTCAACTATTTAATTATAAAAAATGTTCAATGGTAAAGTACAGGATATAAATCTTTATTTTGCTACTATGTACCTTTGTTTACCTTCTCTAGAACTGTTTTCTTTCTCTGCCACGCACCTTGCGTTATGCCCTTCGACCGCCTGAGAGTTGTGATTTTTGTGAAAATGTTAAACAAGTGCCCCGCCTCCAAAACATTAGCCCCCAGGAGTTTGAACTAAAATACGCCTATAGTGCTTCCCCTGTGATTGTCAGTGATGCCACTCAAAATTGGACAGCAGTTTCGGTAACTATATATGAATAATATAAGCTATAATATTAATAAATATCATATTCAGCTCTTTAACTACTGGTACTTCCGGGATGTCTACGCCAAGGCCAAGCAAAAGCAGCACATCAGAGAGTGCCAGTTTCTGCCATATAAGACAGGATTCCAGGACATCTACGAAGCATTAGATATGCCTGAGGATCGAGTAAACCTCAGGACGGGTGAGCAGCCCTGGTACTTTGGGTGGAGCAATTGCCATGCCGAAACGGCGGAGGAGTTTCGGCGGCATTACGGAAGACCCTACTTTCTGCCAGAGAGTTCGGAGAATAATGCAGTCGATTGGTTCTTCATAGGTACATCCGGGCTGGGCGCTCAGATGCATGTAAGTAGGGGGAATAACAACCTGTCTTTACTCATATTTATGAGCCTGAGGCCTTTCTATTCGTAGCTCTTTAGGTCATACAAATTGTACAAAATGTTGTTCACTTTGCAATTAGCAGAAATCCATAAACGCTTTACGATTGCATTTTCAAATAGTTAATTAGCGGCGGGAAATCTTCAAAGTGAATATTCCTAAAGAGAATAAATCATAACATTTTGTGTACATTTATTAAAAAAATATATATATTTATATTGTTTTTTAGATTGACAACGTGAGACTGCCATCGTGGCAGGCGCAGCTGGCGGGCAGCAAGCGGTGGCTACTGGTGCCACCTCCCGAGTGCTACCTGCAGTGCAAGAGTTTTGATGTTGTCGTCCAGCAGGGCGATATAAGTAAGATGCTAATATATATTTATATGCCCAATCAAAATTAAAGATACAAGTTACCGTAGTATTTCTTAAAACTACTGACAAATTGATTCCCTGAAAAACTACTACTGAAGAAGCCAACTCTCAAATCATAACTAAATCGTCTTGGCCTCCTTGCAGTTGTGCTGGACACAAACAAATGGTACCACCAGACCTTTGTGCAGCCGGGAGCCATCAGTCTGACCATTGGCGCGGAGTACGATTAATTTGGACCGGCTGCCAGTGGGTTTCCCTCGTGACAGGAAACGGCGGCTGCCCCAACAGCTCCATCTGCAGACGGGACAAACCAAACGCAGACAAATATGGCCAACTGTTACCACTAACTGTTACAGTAACAAACTTAACTTTAACATTGCATTTTGCCAGCCATATTACTCGCTTTTCGCCAGCCGGTTTGTTAATTAAATGCCAAAAACACGCAAATTTCTTATGTCGAGCAGCTGCTGCTGCTCTCCACTGAGCTCTGTGGCCCGGGAAAAATCTAACCAAAAATGGGGGCCGGCTGGCAACTTCCTCGAATGGTGCGACATGTAAAACGCGTGTCAGGCGACAACGATGCGTGTTAACAATGCGTAAGTATTAAGTAATTACAACAACATCCAGAGCAGCAGCAGATTCAGCCTAAAAGCAGTCTCGACCGATGAAAATATTCAGAGGCCTGAGAGGCATGGCCAGCAGCACACGCAATGCAAAACCATTTCGGCTAAAAGCGGCATTTTTCACAATCTAGCTGACATTTTACACTTTCCAGTGGGTACTTTGTTTTGAATTTTTAATTTTTTAGCTTAGACAATTGTAAAAACTTTTATATTTTGTCAACAATTGCTGGATTTTAAGTAAAATCTTTGTAAATGAAGAGACAAAGATTTATTGATAACAAAAACTATGTCTATCTTCGTAAAACAACTGTACAACTCATCAAAAATTTATGAATTATATAGATTTTTAATTTATTTTTAAATGTTTTAATAACAGCATCACGTTTAATGACCTAACTAAATATATTCCTATTGAAAAAAACTAAATATTAATATTATGAATGTAATAATACAGTGGAATATATCTCCTAATAGCTTATTTTAATTATTATTAACGGTGTAATATAATTTTAATTTAATTAAACATTTTCAAACATCCATTCAAGTTTTTTATTTATTTAAAGAGCTTCTATGTTGTTCGTTTTTCCTGTGATTCCCCTATTTTATAGAGTAATTCACCGTCGCCACTGCTTCGGCTTGCTCCTCTCACATATTTCTTGGGCAAATTTGTCAAATTGAAATCGAAAATGGCAATGTCTGGCACTTAACTGGCCTGCCGGTTAATTTAAGCCAAACAACAACAGCAAGCACAAGAAAAAATACAAAAAAATAAAGGACCACAAAATTTACGGCACTACGGTAAGTTCAATGTGCGCATAGCCAGAGTTTTGGGCCAACTAGAAAGTGGCTCGCATGCGGCACGCACTGCATTTAAAGCGAAGCCCCTCGCCGATCCACTCTGCTCCGCCCGGTTTCAGACCCAAACCCAATCCCGTCCCGCCCCAGACACGGACTTGTACTTGTTATCCTGATTGTAAAGTAAAAACTAATGTTATGAATCCCGGGCGGCGATCGCAGGTGCGCGCAGCTTCGAGGCGGCCAACACACTTCCTGATCGGTATTGAGTTGCAGCGGAGCGGCGCACACGGCGTATGCGTAATATTGTGAATAATTGCAAAAGCGTGTCGTAAACTCGCTGTGAAAAATATTCAAATATCATTTATCTATGCGAACGTGGGTCTCTCGGCCTCTTGCAATCTTTTTTTGGGGGTCTTAGCCCGAGTTAGAGCTGGAGTCGGAGTCGGAGTCGGCGTCGGTGTCTCTGGGGAGCTACTTCGCTTACGCAGACAGTGGATGGAAAAAGATTCAGATACAGATGCAGATGCAGATACAATTGCAGACTTTCCGCAGACGGAGCAGAGGCCGCAACGAAAGTGGCCCCTGCGAAAACCTGTATTTAAGTTTTTAAGTAGGTTGTTGCGGCCAATTTTCCTTCATTTTCCCATTTGACCAGCAGTTGGTTGCCAACAGGCAACTGGCAACTGGCAACAGCTAAAAGCCAGGTTCAATACCCAGGCCAAAGTCAGCGATAACGACTCACGTTTTGGTTGCCCGGCGACCCCAAAAATTAGCTCCACTTCTCGATGACCCCCAAGCTCTCGAAACTGGCAAAGACAATCGAGCAATTGAACAATTTGCAATCTCTATCTGGATCGTGTGACATTTAAAATATGTATATCTCTGCGCTACACCGAAAGAATGCTTTTGTTCTTAAATTGATATGAAGGTTTAGCTTCAGAAGTTAAGAAGTTTAGTTTAAGGATAAACTACTATAACTAGTTATGCCGTTCACAAAACTTATTTTCCACGAAATGGAAAAAAATATTCTTTTAATGTAATTGAATTTAAAATATATATTTTAAAGAATTAGAGAAGTAAGAGTATTTTAACTGTAAGAACATATGTAGCTTTTGGTGACATTTCTTGCCGTGCACACTGAAGTTCAGCTTGGGAGGCATTGTATGTTGGCAGCGTTTCAAAGTCACTTTTCGAAATCATCTCGAGACAAAAGTTTGCCATCAATGGCTGCTACAGCCCCACGGCAGCTCAGGTGTTTTTATTCCATTTTAGTGTTTTTATTTTTAGTTTTATTTTTCCTTTGGCATCTGCAAGTGTTGCAATGCCATTTGTTTTGGGTTGCTGCCGCTGCGGCTTTTTGTCGTGCGGTTTTCATTTTTTATTTCGCTTACTAATAAATCGCGCCGGTGTCTGTCAGGTGACTTCATGATGCGTCCGTCCGTCTGCATCACATGACTCTGGAGCCAAAAGGCTGAAACTGCAGCCACCAAGCTGTCGACGCGATTCGAGGCCAAAAAGCATTTGCTGATTGCCGTTAACGAGCCGCCGTGACACCGAGTGAAACGTTAGGAGCCATCATCACAGCTGAGAACACTGGCAAGTGTAATCCGAGACGAAGGAATGTTTTTGTCGCCTCCGGGGATTGATATATAAGGCAGTAGCTGGAATTGGCTGGATTCATTGAACCAATAACAGAGAAGGCAGTGCCATGAGATCCTTAGCTATCCAGCTCCGAAGCGTGGCTTTCCTTACTTATTTTTGCCTGGAGAACATTTTTATGGTGACGGCTAAATGCCCTACGATCTGTCGCATGGACTATGAGCCAATTTGTGCCATAAGATACGAGGAGAAAACACCCAACCATTGCACCTTCCTCAATCTGTGCATTCTTATTCTGTATATTTGCCAAACCGCAGAACGTAAGATTTAGATTATTATACGTATAGTATTAAAATTGAATTCTCGTTTATGGATTAATTCTATGTTATAACCTTATAATAAACTTATATTTTTCAGAATGGGTCTCAGTGGGTGGTGAGGTCTGCCGATTTCATAGCTCAAACTGTGACGATATTCTTTTATTTTTTCGCAATAACACACATCTCCTCACATTTGAAGGTGTAAATAAAGAAGATGATGATGACTTCTAAAGACAAAAGAACAATAAAAAGAAAAGAGTTTTGTATTTGCCGCCCTTTTAAGCGTCTATTAAGACATCGCCGGTCATATGTCAGTACTAACTTGGCTACCCGCCCAGCGGGCCTCCGCAAATAAAAGAAAAAAATTGTATATATAGATATATGTCCCCCTGTGGGCATTGCAAGTTGGAAAAATCAACATCAACCGGCAGCTGCCGCTGTTTCTGCTGCTAATGATTAGCTCAAAGCTTGAAAGCCATGTTGTCGTAGGTGTAGAGCCGTGTCGCAGCCGCTCAAACAAGCTGAAACAGTGCAAGCCAAGATTTATGGGTGTCAGTCTGGCATTCGTACACAGGGAGAAAATATTCAGTATATGATCGTCAATCTCTTATTGATTTATTCATTTGAATCTAATGTTTAGTAATCTATTTCCTTATTTTCCTGGCAAAATATTCAAACTTTTATTCATAAAATAGAATGTCTTCTTTTTCCTCTCTGCACCACCTTTCGGTGTCGACGCTCAAATATTTGAGACACAAACATAACCCAGAATGCCACCGAAAGGGGCTCTTTCCGGCATTTCGCATAGCCAAACACTCGGTTTCTATTTGTACTCACAAAGTGCCGCGGAATAGGTTCACGTTGTAGTCGTAGACGGAGGAGCGACCGGGTCCGGCCAAGAGCAGAGCGCAGTCGGAGCCGTGGGATGTCTGGAGCTGCTCGCCAAAGTGATGGTACTGCGCACGCGCCACGGCCACCAGAGATAGTAGAAGTATTCTGCAAACGAGATGTGGAAAAAATTAGTGGGCTTTTCAAATGATAAGCTGAGAGTTGGCAAATTAGTACGTCAATATAAAAGCACACATGCAGCGGAGGCGACACGCCCCGTTGACAAACAGAAACACGCCTGCGGCCAAAAGCATTAATCAGTCGGCAGGTTGAACGTCCATAAGTTAGGCCACAATTTGACAAATTGAGTTGCAGACACATTGGGTTAGCAAGATGTTTATTTTGAATTTTTTGTCAAGAATTTTGCATGAAAATGTTATAAATAAAAAACGATAATTTAGAGACAATAAAATGTAGTTTGAGTTGTTACTTGAATAAATATCAAGCGCGCTTGCCCAGATGTTCATATTTTAGCTTTATAAACCCAATCGAAATCATATTATTATATCTAAGACCTTAAACGTCAGAACCAGTTTAATATTAATTTAGAATTTAATATACTAAGAGTGTCAATATTCAAAAAAATGTAATAAAACTAAAAAATATCTCGTGACTAAAGCTAAAAGCATTAACTTTCGTTTAAAATGTACTATTCTTAACATTTTAGAATTGACAAAGTTTGATTGTACAATTTTTCGGTAATATTTTCCTAATTTAACAATTTATTTAGGCAAAATATGAACTGAATTTATTTAATTATATGATTTTTAATAATTTTCAAGCAATTTCTTTTTAATTCAATTTCTTTAATGCAATTTTATGCTTCATAAACAAAGTTGAAATTTTAATAAATTATAAAAAGATGGAAATTGCATTAAATATAATTTGTATATAAATTCCAATAAATTGTATGCCAACTCCCAATATGATTTTCATAGTTTGGGTCCTCAGTAGCTGAGTTTTCTGTCGATTGGCAGCCAATGGACCCCATGTCCCGGTCGGCATTGTCTTCGGACAAGCCATTGTTTCGGGGCGTTTCTTTATCCGTCGGAATTCGACATCTGACATCTGGAAACTGGCAACTGGCAACCTTGCCTTTATTTCGCGGCTTTAATGCGCACAGATTTATGACTTGCAGCGCGTGTTAATCGCTTGTTAGCTTTTGTCGCCTCACAAAACGAAAGCCAAAAACAAAACCCAATATTTTCGGGCAATTGTTAACGGCTCTTGGTGAGTATTGATATTGATTGCTATTGTTAATGCCGCCCTCCGGCAGTGAAAGTCCCAGATATGCCACGCCCGTTTCTTATATAATCGAAAAAGAGGCTGGCCTCGGACACCCATTAACACATATAGAGCTTAGGGTGAATTAATTGAAACGTGTAAAGCAATTAATTGCTTAATTTAGAGAGTCTGCAACCATGGGTAGAATTAATTTTGGTATTATTTTTATTATTAGCCCGAAAACTATTACTTTTTGTGTGTTCTAACTTTAAATTTAAATTAAAGAGAAGGCCACTTCTAAGTTACTTCTAAAATAATCTCATAAAGATATTTAGCAAATTTGTATATGAATAAATAATAAAAGTTTATGTGTATGCTTGTTATTTTTAAGATCATCAATGATTGTTGATAATAAGTAAGATTGTAATAACACTCAGCAATAAATAGTGAAAGTAATATGCTTTTCACCTCTATTAAGGGTCTCGTTTTGACGAAGGGCACAGCTCCCTGGGCATCGCAGATTCGCTTATATAAGCGCCAAGGGAAACAATAACGCACTTAAGTCCTTTCACTTTTCATTTGACAGTTGGAACGGGGCTTTCTTTTCCCTCTGACCAAGTAAAATGAGATACCTTTTATGGGTATCACCTTTCCAGGGTTCACTGAACCCCGGTCTTTAGCTGAAAAGTGTTAAATGCACCTGCTTGCATTATGTGTATTGTGATTTTTGTATGTTGAACATCTGCTTTGTGAATGAAAGGCTTCGAAAAAATATGTTACTCTGTATTATTTACTCGTTGAGACTCGTTCTTATAAATACCCTACTTGGAGTTAACGAGCCCATTTGTATTCCTAGAATTTGCAACTTACATCATGAAGGGCGTCTGTATAGTTATGCTTATTTCCCTGAGTGTCCTGGCCTTGGCTGAAGGCATCAGGGTAAGGCCTCCTGTACTGCCTCCTCCGTGTCCTCGAGCCTGTACAAGGGAGTATAGGCCAAGGTGTGCTGTTTGGAAGAGGGCAGGCCGCACGAGTGTCTGCACTTTCCCCAACAAATGCACTTTGGACAATCAGATATGTTTAACGGGTCAAAGTAAGTAACTAATTTTAAGTACAATTTCTGGCTACACTTCTAAATAATTATTTTCCTTATCAGATTGGCAAGTCCGAGATGAGGATAGGAAATGTTGGCGCGATTCTCCGGACTGCGATACTATTCGGAAGTAAACTGCATTCCAAATGGCAAGCTGTGTTGACGATCATGACCAGACGAAAGGTAAAAAATATAGAGAAACATATGAGCCTCTTTAAGACCAAAGGAACTTGAAAAGTTGGCAACAAATATCCGTTTCTATTCTCATATTTCCTCTGTTTTTTATACCATAAAAATAATATTAATAAATGTTTCTAAATATTTATTATAACAACATTAAGGAAGGGTGTGACTTAGACATTTTGTGGAACTTTAGGATCGTAAAGAACACCAAATTAGATGAATTCATTTTAGTTCCCATGAAATTATGTGAAGATTTGCTCACTCTTGACCGTTGAACGGGCATAATTTGCAGTTTCACAACTCTTTACGGTCCTCGAGCTCGGACCGCGTTAAATGCTTATTAAATCTGGTTACCAGCGAGTTGCTTTCATTTCAGCGGCTTGGTGAGCGAGTATTTTCGCACAGAAGTGAATTTGGTTCAAGGCTGCCCTTAAAATATTTCACAGAGACGGGGAGCTGGTTTTCGGTTCGTTTCGTTTACGATCGCAGTGCAGTTCATTAGCCGTCATGACAGGGCAATTAGAATGCGAACAAAACGCATTCGCCCACACAGACAGTCGGGTCGGTGATTTTTTTATTAGCCCGACATGCCACGCCCATGCGCGTGCCAAAATGGGGGCGAAGGAGGGGACTATGTCCGCGGATCGGGCGCTACCGAACCGATATCGAGTGCAATGCAGACCGCAGATTTAATTGCCGCACCGGAGATGCAGATCAGAGTTGCTGGCAGCGGGCCAGCGGAGCAGCGGGCCACTGCGTAAGTCAATTAATTGTTGCTCGCCTTTGGGGCGACAGCTTTTGTGAAAGGCCAGCACGCAACGTCCTTCTGGCCAAGAGCCGATGCCAAAAGCCAATCCAGCACTGCCACTGCGGCCACAATTTATGCGCACTCGCATGCATATGCAATCTTTACACCTGCCCGCAAGAGTCAATTAATTTCGCCTCGTCGATGGCTGGCCAAACGACTTTTACACAAAACTCCATTGCTGCGATGCAGCGCAGGCTAATCCGAGGCACTTGGTCACAGCCACAGCCACAGACACTCGGTGTATCTCGGATGGCACACATTTTGGCTGCCCTATCCGACATTTTTCGGGGAGATAGCAACTGCCCATGCACCCAAAGAAATTAATTCTGAAATTATTTGTAATTGGAATTGTTATTATTAATGATAATAGAATTATTCAGACTTTTTTTAAGCCAAATAAAATGTATTATTATCTGCCGGTTAACAGATGCCTTTTCATGTGAAACCTTTTAAAAAAGTTTCCGCTTTTGCATGTGCTTTCATTATACCGACATATGTATGTTAAGTTAATGAATAAAAGTAACTGCAGTTACTGCAGATTTATTGTCTTTTTTACTATTGTCATTTCTTTGGAGTTCTGCTCTATAAATACAATACTTTGAGTTATCGAACTCAAAGTCTGTGTACGATTTGATCACAACATGAGGAACGTCTTTACTATTTTTGTAATATTGAGTATCCTGGTTTTTGCCAAAGGACTTTCTTTAAGAAAATGCAATCGAAGTTGCACAAAGATTTATAAGCGTCTTTGTGCTACTTTGAGGAAAGGTTCTAGGATTACTATTTGCACTTTTGCTAATAAATGTTTTTTGGACTCTGCGATATGCTACAAAAAGCAAAGTAAGTTAATTATTAAAATGAATATTATAAGCAAAATGCAAAATATAAACTTTACAGCATGGGAAATACTCGATGCAGATAATAAATGCCAACGGGATAGTTCCAACTGCAGAACCAACTAAGAATAATATAAATAATAAAGAACTTATAAAATAAAACTCATACTCATAAAATATATTATTTAATAATAAATTCAAGCAAATACCCCTTTTCTTTCATGTGCATTTTGCGAACAAAAAACAGGCGCAGTTGCCCAATTATAGTCGCCATATAGGACTCTCCCTGTGCGATCTGCGCATATTTAAAAGCGCATCCAAAAGTTGACATTTGCTAATAATATCCGAATATTTTTTTCCACCTCCAAAAGCCGACACTTTAATTGCCCCGCGCATTGTTGAGCGATGAGTGGTGGCGGAGGAGGAGGTGAGCTGCCAGCTGCTGATTGTATCAGGGTATAACTCTGATGCTACTTATGTCATCTTCGCTGTAATACCTGGGATCTGGGACTTGGGACTTGGGGACCTGCGGACTTGGAACCCCCTGGAAAGAGGCGTGCCAAGAGCAGACATAGGACTTTTTGTTCGAATCTCGCTTTGTTTGCAGCTCGTTGCCAACTTGCCACATCGCTCGCATTGTTTATATGTAAATTGCATGCCCCGACTCCCCGGCTCCGAGTTAGTGGCTGATGTCATGTAAATGTGTGGAAATGACTTTTGTAATGCACAGGCAGGGAAAATCATAATTTATATGCCCGTCGTTTTCATTGATAGTAAATGATTGAGTATGTTGTGAGGTGAAAATCTGGCAGATGTCTGAAAGTAGTCACTTTTTTCTCTAAAGAAACCAATCGCCTTTATTAATAATGATTAAGTATGTTGTGAGATGAAACAATGAGATATCTGACAGACATCTTTACACTTTTGAATAAGTCTTGCCAATCGAGGCTTCCAACTTAAAGTTCACAGCATTTTACTCACAAAGTGTAGATGACATTGCCTGTGATTGCATGATAACTGAGTGCAATTTATAATATCCATGATGATGATTTTTATAAGCATTGTTTAATCAATTCAGAGCTCAGCTTTTCACACATTACGGGAGTTTCTTAAATAATAAATTGCATAATCCTAATTTTTAGAAAAGTGTTAGGTAAAGTTATAACAAAACTGAATGAATATTGAGAGAAATATTAAATATTTAAACATTTCCTAAAATTATTTCTCCTGTCAGCTCTACTTTAATTGGTTCTGTAAGACTTTAACGCATAAATTTGTACTAGGATTATTAATACAACAATCTCAGAATACTTATTTACTATTTAATATTTAAATATCGATTAACCTCGTTGTATTTTGCTTAGATTTAAACCGCCACTGTCATAAAGTTATTCTACATGGTTGCAAATCGAAACCTCTTATTAAAGATCATTTATCATTAAGTAAACCTTAGTTAAAGTCACTCAATCGCCACGAGCCGAGTGCCGACAATCTGCGATATGTAGAGATCGAGATATATATGTTGCTGCACTTCTGTGTGTTATTTTTTCCCATTCGCGGCTAACCCATGCTGAGTGGATCTCGTTTCTGGGCCTGATTGCTAATGCCAGCCAGAGACTCGGTCTGTTTTAATTGTTGCACTTAGCTAAGCTCAATGTTTTGCTCTGGCCAATTGCTTAATTGATTCTGGCCAGACAGGTAGCTCCGCTCTCATGTCTTCACATCCGCCTGGCATTTCGCAGACGGCGAGGCAAAAAGCGACAAAACACATCCATCGATGGGGCACACATGGCGCATACTTGATAAACGGCAGACCAATTGCAACATGACGCACATTTATGTGGCATTAGTGTCGCCTTCGATATTTTATTGTGCCATAAATTGGCAATGCAAATGCAGATTCGATGCCACAAAGCATTCGCAAAGATAAGCGAGCCAAAACTGCCTTAATTCGCTCTTTGACCCACAAAAAATACGTTTGCGATCCAATCTGTGCGAGAAAATCTATTAAAAGTTTAGTGGAGTACATGGAAACGAAAAGTGTTTCAACTCCCTAGGAACCTAATTTATAATTTGTGAAAATTTCATTTTATAACTAATTTTGGCCTCTAAATAATCATACAATATAGAATTATTTTTATCTAGATTATAATTGTAAATTATATCCCATTTTACTCTTTATAATATTATATTTTTTCCCATGTACAATTCGCGGCATGTGAAGGGTTTTGATATATCGCCCCAGCAGCACGCAATTGCGATAGCATCTCGGACACGGCTTACGTGCGGTTTATGGACTCCAGCAACAAGTCTTTAATAGAATGTAACCGAAGCTGCAGCTGGCCAACCAGCGAGGCGAACAAGCCAAAAAACTAACTGAATTCGACTCCGATCTCCCGTCCTGCTGACTGATAACCAAACTGGCTGCAATCTGACGCTTTAACAGCTTATTAATTGGGCGGCCGCCCCTTGCAGATTTATACCTGGCCAAAAGCGCGGCTAATTGCACACAAATTGCGGCGGCTAAGCTAAATCAGCCAAGAGTAAATCAGTGAGACGGAGCAGCGACAAATTCAATGCCAGCTCTTTGACCAAAAAAAAAAACGCTCAATGCAAAACTGGCCGCCGTTCGATTGTGCATAAATCAAATGAAAACCACTTTTGCATCAGACTTTGATTGCACGCACACAGGGAGAAAATGATGAATGGTTATAATTATATTTAATATACATATATCTCGAATATGTACTTCTGCATATTTCATTTATATTTTACAGGCTTAAAAAATATTTTCTTAAATTTCTTAGCTTGAAGTCAAGTCTGGTAAGGTCTAAAATTGATTCTATAGATGACATTTTATATTATTGCTATATCAGCCGCTTGATTGAACGATTTTTCTCCGTGCAGGACTTTGTGCGTTGGCTTTTAGCGAACAAGCCGACCGCCTTGACTTTCTTAGCCACGTTTCGAGTGCTCTTATCCACTGCGTTTGAGCATCCTCCAGTTCTCCGTTCCCAGCTTCGAATACATAGCCATCCCACATGACGAATGGGCCACGTGAGCAGCAGACTTTTCAGCCTTTCACCAGTCCCCAGATTCCCCAAAATAGCTGCAACAATTACCAAACATTCAATAACTCGTAATGGCTGTACGATGTCTGGCAATTGGCACATCGTCTTGGATCATCATCATCGCCATCAGCCATCAATTTGAGTGCGAATGTTGCAAGCGCGGGTAAAAAATAAGCACAAATAATAAAACACATGAGCACTCCACTTGGCCTGCCTACAAATGAGCCAAGTGATTATTCGGGTTCGACTCCGAGCCGAGCTGAGCCTGGCATTCGAGTGTTGCGTTGCCCAGCATACCGACATGCAGCATACTTGGGCTTTATTTAAATAGTTTTTCCGAAACTATGAAAAGCAGCCGAAAATATGTAACTGACGGTTGCATCTGTAACTATTACTGGCTGCTGCCGCCGCTGGCTGTTACTGTTCAATTTGCTCCGTCGGCTCACAGTTTTGCCATCCGTTGCCACATCATTTCTGACGAGTGCGCATACAAATCACAGCCCGGCCTGGCACTGCACGCCATTTGGGTTACCAGGGCTCTCACGATCCCGATCGACGCCGGTTTCTGGGCCGAATCTGTAGCTGTAAATCTGTATCCAGTATCCGTATCCGTATCTGCTCCATCTGCTGCCAGTTGCGTCGACAGCCGCTGCATTTCAATAAGCAATCTCCGCAGCGGGTTCTCTGATAAGCGGGCGAGGCAGGCGTGTCGACGCGTCGCCTTGATCCCAGAGCATTTCGCTTTCGGTTCTCACGCTCGTGGGAGGGCTAACTCGGAGTGCACGGAGAAAAATTATACAGAACTACCCTTGGTATAACTAAAATATTAACCCTATATAAGTATCAGTTTAACAAAGACTCTCTTTAAGGACACACCATTGTAATTGAGAAAAATTTTTTTACACAAAACTAAAATCCGTTAATAACCCCCATTCAGGTTTTGTTAATTTTAAAAATACAAACTCAGAGGAATATCTTTCTTTAAATCCTTTCCAAAAAAAACTTTTAAAATAAAATTCAACTGTAAACTCCAATAATATTCATAATAACAGTCATCAAACTTAAAAAATATATTTAACCCATTCACAAACATTTCATTTCGACTTTGAATGATTTCACAGGCTTATAATTATTACAAACAAGGTATTTTCTGATGTTGTTGATCACACAGAAGCTGCACATATTTTGATTACAATGATTCCCCATACTCATGTCCATCTTCTTATGGGAAGTATTTCACGTGGGCCATGGAGTTTCGTTTTGTCATAGTTATTTGTTACACTTTCTCGGCCCGTGAGTCAGCACATAAATAAATACAAAATAAATAAAAGATTTTCACCCAAACGGAAGACAATGCTCGAGCACTTTTCGGGGGCCCGAAGATCGCAGGTGATGATCACGTAGTGGTACCTTCAAATGAATCTAAATGGGAGGTCCATTCATAAAGAGGGGCACGCTCAACCACTCTACTCAATCGAACCATCGCCGGCCTCTTCAATCATGATCCCTGCTCGTTCAGCTTTCTTTTGTTATAACATCAATCAGCGATGTTCGCGAAATCGAAGCGACCTCCGGCCGGGGCGCAAAAAAAATATCTAATTAAAAAAAAATATATATATAACGAAAATAGAAAACCGATTCAAGAGGTTGTTGTGGGCAGGCATGACGTGAATTTGGCTTTTGAAAGTGAAATGATTTCGAGCAATTTACGTTAATGTAGCGCATTAATGGCGCATCATCGGCAGCATCCGATGGAAGGAGATCTTTGGGCCAAAAGTGAATGTTGACCAGCATTCACTCCAAGAAATCGAGCAGTTGCCAAATGAATATGTACCCGAAGATAAATACATATATCCATCAGTTGCAAGGCCTCCGCCAAATGATTTGTTCCATTGCTTCCTCGTCTTCTTTTTTGGGGGCAAGGGATGGCCGGAGTTGTGCGAGTAATTGTGGCAGACACATCAGCCAGACATTTGCCCAAAAAAGGGAAAAACAACGGCAATATGCTACCACAAGTCATGGCTTTTGGCTGCCTCTTGTCTGTTGAACCTTGTAAGGCGGTTTATGTAATGGTAACGAAGCCATAGCCACAGATTTAGCCTCTAGCTGACTTTTTTTTTTTTTTTGTTTTGTGTTCAACAAAACAAAGGCCCCAAAATACTGATCCATATAAGCGGAGGCGAATTTCTATACATCCAAAGGCTCCACGATTTTCTGCATTTCGAACAAAGCGCTTTTGCTAATTATAATTATATGCAGAATGCCAACAATAAGACTACATTAAAAATAGTATTTATAAGGATATGTCCCTTACAAAGTAGTACCTAAATTTTTATTTTATTAAATATATTCCCTAAATATCCTATCTTTAAATATTGCCTGATAAAAAGTCAGTAATTTTATAGATTTTATTTGTATTGAAGTTCAACTGTAGTGGATTTTAACTGTCTTCCTCATTAATACTCAGCACAATACCCCTGTTTATCGCCAGGTCTCGATCTTGTACCCGATTTCGATACCGAGTGTTCGATTTGGAATCGAGATCTTTAAATGCACTTCACAGGCCGCTTTCCAATTTGGCACTAACGCCCTGCCACGATTGTCTGATTTATATGCGGCATGCAAATGGAGTGAGTCGCAACTGCAGTTGGCGGTGCGAAAAAGTGCTGGCAGCCTTGACACAAATTCGCCAGGAGAGCGGCAGTCACCGTCATTTCTCTCGTCCGCCTGCCTGCCTGCCCGCAATTATGTCTGCATTTTATTTTATAACATTTCGCGAAGAGTTGAGGCCGGGGAGACCGGATTGGTGGCAAGTCACGAGGCAGATGTGGCCTGCGAGGAGCCAGGAAATCAACAGGTTGCTCCGTTTCTGGTCTTCTACATTTAAGGAGAAAGTAAAATGCTGCCTGCAGCCGGGCCATGATCGCCATGATCGATTTCAGCTGGCAACTGGTTGAACGTGAAGTTCAACATCCACTTACACATCCACACGTCCAGGCCATTGTGCAACGCGATTTGAACTTCGCATCAAATGTTAATGACCCCGTTTGCCCATAGCCAAAGACTAAACGAAAAAGAGCTGAGGCTATTCTTGGTCATAACCATGTTTTATGGGTCTTCGGAAAACAAATCAGCGAACGAGGCGACCCAGCAACCAGCGGACAATTAGCAGGCACTCGCTAAGTTTTTATTTTATGCTCATTGCAGTGCTGTCCCTCGTACACGGCTATTGGCTTGATGGCCAGGCTGGGCGAGGTGTGAGCTGCTGCCGGCCAACAACCGTTAGGCGATAGAACTTGCCGGAAAGTTATGGCCATGTCCCGGAGGCCATGACAAATCACCTGGACACGCCCCACACGTCGTCTAAGCCTGATTAAAACGAGGGCTAGCGACACAGCCTTCGCAGCCTAAGCGGATAAGCTCCAGCTCGATCGCCTTGCAAATATCATTAAGATTGCACTTGCAAAAATGTTCATAGTTTTATATAATCTATGTCGTTTTTTGTTAAATAAAACTTAATCCTAAGACGATGACTATGACAGCTTGATTGAAAAAATGCAGCTCGATTGCCTTCGGGAAATCATGTGAATTTTATAAACAATGTCTATAGAAATTACATATATCCTTAAAATATAATAACTCCAATTTGATGTCCTTAAATTTTGTATTAATCAACACAATAATTTATATTAAAAGGGTTTTTTAGATATTGAAAATGCCTAAAATAATAAATGCCTTTTATTTCAAAAGATTTTTTTTTAAATAATAATTAAGCTCAAGAATAATTTCTATTAAACATTCACGTTAAGAAATATTTAAAAATAAGTTTTTAGTTTTGGATCGGAACCTTTATATACTTTATTTTATTATTTTCAAATAAAGCTATTTATTATTTCTTTATTGTTATAATTTATTATAAATGTCAGGAATTCCAGAATTTCAGTCAAAAAATCTTTTTCAAAAACTGCATTTATTTTGGTTTTAAAATATCCAATCTTTCACCTCTGCTAGTTAATTGCTAGTTAAATCGAATCCGAAAACCCCAGCTGAGCTCTATTTTTAAGCCCGCATCGGAGGTGTGATTTCGTACTCTTTTTTCGGCGGAAGCTGAGATGGCCAAGAGCGTGACCTATACGCTCATTAATTTTGTGGCTTTTGGCGATGATTTGTTCATCATTACGAGCTGGGAATGGCGCGTGGATGACCAGATAGAAAGTGGCAGGAAGCCATTAGCATGGGAAGTTGTCGTACAAGCAAAAACAAAAAAAAAAAAAAGCTAACCAACTCGCCGCACAGGTTGGCCTGAATATAAATGAACAAATCAAAACACATATATGGCGCAATGCCGTTTAATCATTCGGCGTAAATCCCCCGGAATGCCGCACACACCGAACGAAACTTTCTGTGCCAACGACATCAGAACTTTCCAGCCAAAGAAAACAAACACACATTGAAGAAGAACGGAGCGAGAATGTCGGAGAAATGTTAACAGAAAGCCGTCATAACCGGGCGGCGGACACGTAAAAATTACATAAAAACGATGAAGATTATGGCTAGAACCAGTCGCCAAGTTGGTCTAGACATTTTTGAGACGATTAGCCCGATCACTTGCCACACACAGGAAATTAACTGGAAATATGTGTACCAAAACCGAGAGTGCGGCTCATTAAGAAATAGCCAACGTCCGTACATACCTTAAGATCATTTTGTTGACGTTGCACGTTGCCACTTGGCCGTTGGCCGTTGTTGCTGTTAATGACTTCTTTAAATGCGTTTTCTGCTGCTTATATGGCTCCGTTTGGCTCGGTTTTACTATTTGGCGACCAAGAGCTGTGAATTAATCCAATTATGGTCGCGATGCGACGACGTCTGCGTTAAGTTGGCCTTAATTAATTTTGGACTGGCGCGAGGAGTTCACCGAGTTCGTAGCCAGAGTCTTTTGTTTTTCCTATGTGCCAGAATGCGACAATGCGACAATTACGGGGCACCTGTTGTTGCTGCGGGCCACTCTTACTATCGGGCTTCGTTTCGCCCTTTAAACACTTGCTTGTACTGCACACTCACACACAATACCGCACACACTTAATATGCACTTGGTGTTGGGGATACCGTTAGTCGTCGGCGCCTCTAAGTCGCTATTTTCCGCCTGCACAACCGCCACGGAGTGTGTCCAACAATTAACTGAGCTCCGCCAGTCGATGCTGCCACAGAAAAACCAAAAGGAAAAAAGAAGCTAACAAACGAAGCCGGCCTGCCAAGCAGCGCTGTCGGCGATGGCGTCGGCTTCGGTTATCAGCTGCCAAGTGCCGGCGGCAGCAGCAACAAAAAACAAATAAATACAAACAAAAAATAAAAAGAACAAAAACAGACGCCCCAAGCCGAAGACTGAAGCCTGGCTTAGCTTGAGCTGACTCGCAGCGACGGCATCGTTTTTGAGTGAAAGTTTGAGTGAAATCGAGTCGGCGGGTTGCGTGCGCTTTGTTGTGTGGTGAAGTCGGCATCGCCGAGTGGTGAAGTTTGTAGTGTGCAGTTTGTGCCTTAAGTCTTTTGATTTTTCAAGTAAAATCCATCATAAATTGAATTGATTTATAAAAATATTTATAACAACATAATATTTGTCTGTATAAAATTATACTTTCAATTTAATTAAATTGCTATGATTTAGTTTTATATACTTATATTCTTTAATTGTTTTTACGAATACACATTTTCTAAAACTTTTATTATATTATAAATAAATAAGCTGAATTGCAAAAGGTTAAACTAAACTAAACAATCATAAATTGAATTGATTTATAAAAATATTTATAACAACTTAATATTTGTCTGTATAAAATTATACTTTCAAGTTAATTAAATTGCTATTAATTAGTTTTTTATACTTATATTCTTTAATTGTTTTTACGAATACATTTTTCTAAAACTTTTATTATATTATAAATAAATAAGCTGAATTGCAAAAGGTTAAACTACCGTATTTATTGTTTGTTTTGAAGTTTGTACCTTGAGTCATTTGATATCCAGTCTACCGGCTGACATTTTAAATAAAATATTGGTAAACAAATAATTTTTCTTCTCAATTAAAAATATAATAAAATATGCAAAGTACAATTTATGGCAAAAAAAAACTCATTAAGTTCAAGGTTTTTAAAATACATTATTTACGGGCGTATAAATTATTAGAACAATTTAGAATGAAATAACAAATAAGACTTGTGTTTATTATTTTATTGATTCCAGTGATTAATAAGCCTACTAAAAATTCACATATATTATTTATTATTAAAATTCCAGGAATTAGGAATAATAAATATACGTTATTACCACTGATTCTAATTTAATTATATCTCTTAATTAATTGATGATTACATATATCTCCAATGTATCCAAACCTTCCCCCGCAGAGAGAGGAGGGGGAGTCTCTCTATATTTCTCCAACTAAAGACTCAATAATTATTTAGTGACGGCTGAGCCCAACTCCTACATCGCTATCAGCAATCATCCATGCCCATGTACGAATAAAATCTCAATCTGTTGTCTGATCTTTTAGCACTCGTATTTTTTCAATTTGCTCTGCCGGGCTGCACCTCCGGCGGACCAATATCACCTAGAGCGTCGTCCAAGCTGCGGCATATCAGTTGGAGCCAATTAATTTAATTTGTCAAACCGCACATACAAATCGGGGCGGGCAAGCCTCCGGCATAACTTAAAATTCGGCGGGAGGCTACAATAAACTACAGCAAAGGGGGGCCTCATAATAATGAGCGTAGGCCAAGAGTGCGGCCAGAAAACGTCAAAATGCAAGGCAGTGGAAATTAATTTGGCCTAAGCAGCGCCAAATGGATTTGGCTTTTTCTTGCGGTGAAGCCAACTGGGCTCAGTCGAATCCATATCGATTTTGTGGCCTTTGGCTTGGGGCTTTGTTGCATTTGACAATTGCTTTGCATGAACGCACGAATGTTGTGCAACATTTTTGGACCACAGCAGCAGAGGCAGTAATAAAAACAGCAACAACGGCGGTATTAACAATGTACCACGCATTTTTTGAAAAGTTGTTCGTGCCACGTTTTTGTTCTTTTTACTTAACTCAAATTTTGTTCGGGGTTTACGTTGGCTTTTTGTTGTTGCTGTTTTGAGCATTAAGCATCGAAATTTTTTTTTATTATCAACCCGGTTTGACTGCATCGACTGTCCGACTCCTTTTTCTCTAATTTAAACTTCGTTTTTTTTTTTGTTCCTTTTTTATTTTTGCTTTTTTAAACATGCTATTAATTTTTAATGGCGTGTGACATTTTTGTTTACGCATAGCCTCAATGTAGAGCAAAACATTAGCATGTCTGCGGTATTAGTTTACCATTTTTCTTGCTGCCATTGAGCCATTTGACGGAGTCTTAATTGATATTTATCGCCGGGCGATTGCCATGTACATCATAATAGAGGCATGAAGTCGTGTAGCCGACAAAAAGCTCATTACTTTGGCTCACTTGAATGGCTAACGCACTGGCACTTAGAGAAAAAAGTGTTACTCCTAGAAAATCTAGCTTTAACACATTTAAACTATAAACAGTTGTCAAAAATCGTATAAATAAAAAAGTCAAGCATTGTTCTCTTAATAAACCTAAATACTTTTTCAAATCATACAGTTAATTTTTAAGTAAACATAATTTCTAATTTTAAACCAAAAAATTCTTATCATATTTAAAGTCATAATATAATTTTCAAATTAGAGAAATGAAGTAATTAAATATGCTTCTATTTAATATACTTTTAGAGTAACTCATTGCGACCTATTTGTATTGTATAATTATGTTTATTTATTAAAGTTTCTTACACTTTTGCTAGGGTTTTATTACCTCCATTAGGTTTACTCCACTTCAAGGTATGCACATTTCAATTTTGTGTGTACAATTTGGACATTTGATTAGCCTCACCTCGCCATGGTCGTTGGGGCCCGAAATGGTCTATCCAATCCGGCACATAAAATCCAATTTAATTAAGTTAGACTCTCGGATTGAGATTGAGACGCAGTCGGAGGATCGAAATGCAGACCGAGACCGAGGCTGACTGAGATGGAGATGGAGACCCACAGCAGCAGCTGCCACGGTAGACAACCTTGCCGGCATTCTTAACGTGTTCAAGATTTTTACCAACGCACTGCATTTAGGATTGTCGTTGTTGTTGTTGTTGTTGCTGCTGCTGCGTTCACTTTTCAAATGCTTACGAAATGTCAATATTCGGCACAAAGTTATTTGTTATTTGATCGAAGCGATTGAGCAATTGGTGATATTTAATTTCTGTTTTTTTTTTGTCTAATTTTTTATCCATTTTGTTCTTGTTGTATAACGGTTCTCACATTGATTTGTTAGCTAATTGTGTACGAAAAATGTAATTAAAATTAAATCGAGTAACTGGAAACCCACAACGCTTGCATGTCAGCCTAACAAACGAAAAATAAATAAATAAAAAGTGTTAACACCCTGATCGCACAGCTGGTGACAACACAGCGAATGAGTCATGATTGCATGGGGGGCATGGGGAGTTCGAATAGATGGCAAATGTAGTCTCTTTGTGTCCCCAAATGAATACTAAAGGTAACTAGCTTCAAATAATCATTAATATAATAATAAAAATTTGAAAAAGGTGGACTGGAATCCAAATCATTTGGTTCACACACTTTGCTACACTTTCTAAATTATAGAAATCGCCAAAATGGTAAACTCTTTCACAATTTTACATAATTTCATTAAATGTTGCCACCATGAGTTCGCATTTTTTATTATTATTGCTTGCCCGGCTATCAAAGCAATTGGTTTTGCGATTTCTTGAACAATCATAAGCCTAATTTGCTGTCATTGTTGTGGATAATAAACTGACCCTGAGCCATATAAGGCGAGGTTACCCATTATTAAACTCTCTTTTTCGAAAAAGCCTATATTTTCAAACGTATTTTCAGAAATGCCCAACTTCCTGTGATCCCCAGCAATGGGTGTCTGCTTTTGGCAAAGCTAATGGCTAATCAGGTCTTCTATATGCCAATTAACCTGATGGCTGCCAGTAATGTTAGTTAAGCCATAACCGTATGAAAAGGGGCTTCTGTGTAGGCCAGCTCTGTTCATGTATTATGCATACATTTCTTGAGGAGCATATCAAATGGAAAATATAGAAAAACACGTTTGTGGCTAAGAAAAATCTGTGTTTTTGCTTTAGCTAACTTTAAAATTCGCTTGTTACAGATACTTGCAACTTCAAAAGACTGATTTGTGTTTGTAATAAGAACTTATGAAAACCAGTTCTGTACTGTTATTTTGTAATTTAGTTACGTTAGGATTTAAAATTTATAAAAATGCCTAATGAGTTCAAACTGGAAGTCACTAACCGCAAAAAGATAAGAACTGGATCGATCGGGGAAACCCAAATGTAGTGTAACTTAGGTTCACGCGTGGCACCTGCGTAATTGCTAAGCGTATTGCTAAGCTTACGATTTTTATAAAATAAATTAGCTAAATATTTAATTATGGACTAAGATATAAAAGCAAAAATTTTTCCAAATTCAGCATCAGTTGAAACTCATTCAGCAATCGAGCACCTAATTAAATTACACAAAAAATGGCATTCCGGTACATCTTTGTAATAAGCGCTCTGGTGGTCTTGGCCCAAGGATCCTATCTTTCCTCAGTGGATCAGGACTCAGATGTAGAAGTCCATAGCTATGGCGGTGTGTCGTCTGGAGCACCTGTTGCCGGTAATCCACGAGGACATCATGCAGCCCCGCAGCCCCAGCGTCCAGCCTCTGGTCACGTTGGGTCGTATGGACCTGTCGGAGGATCCCAGCGGCCTCGCCCTCATGGAGGTTCGCCTCGGCGTCAGTCTGGAGGATACAATCGCCCATCGGGAGAAGCCAACCGTCCTTCTGTTGGGGCCCATGCCGCCCGTCCCATTGGTGGTGGAGCTGGTCACGGAAATCCTCACCAGAATCGCAATCGCAACCAGAAACCCTACTAAAAGTCGATCAACACAAGCCCAACTAATATTGCCTTATATTTTGCATAATTTCATAAAGTAATTTCTCATTTCCTGCTTATAATAAAAAATGTTAAACTAAATTAAAAATGATATTAGGTTCTTGTGGAAAATGAGGCGGAAACTTGTTTTCCAGATATTTATATTTACTTTCAAAAATCATATTCTTATGGAGTTATCGCGGACGGAAAAGGCGTGCAATTTTAACGGCAATCGCACCTTTGATGAACCTGTTAATATGCCAATTAGAGTTGTTGCCACAAATAACGCAATCCACCGAGATCACTTTATGTATTAAACATTTCTTAAATGGTTGGCCCAAAGCGTATTGCCAACTCAGACTACTAAGTGGAAAAGATTAAATCCATTTTCGGACCAGGGCTTAAATCGTATTCAGTTTTTGTTTTTATTTGACAAATTTTTCGTACGAACTTTATAATGCATTTCTGCTTGAACAAAAATGTACTAATTTCAGTTCCGAAAGGTTTGTTTTAAAATTTGAGATATAATAAATTGTATTTATGTTTTGCAAATATAAATATTTATTTCGTATTAATTGTTCCAATTACTTTGTTTGTCAGATAGATGTTTTTTTTTCTTTCTCTATAGTATTGAAAAAGATTTTTGAATATGATTGCGGTTCTTGTGGGTGTTTCCATAGCCTGTTCCTGCGGTATTCAGGCCACCTGCCAATGGACGATTGTGGGATCCACCAGGCGGTCTATAAGATGCAGGCGATAGTGGATGTGGAGCTGCCTTGGGACGAGGCGCTGGGCCAGGACGTGGAGCTGCGCCAGGACGAGCAACTGGATTTGCTCCAGCGCCGCCATGATATCCACCAGCAGAGGATTGAGTTTGGGGGGCTGGACGCACTTCGGGGAACCTAATGGGAGCTCCCGACGTAACACCGCCAACTTGGTGTGCTTCCATTACGGTTTCCGGTTGAATTTGCAAAATGTGAGATCCTTGGACTAGGACGAACAGGACACTTAACGTGACAATGAAGCGCACTGCCATATTTGTTTCCATTTACTTTTTAATATAAATTTAAAATGAATGATGCAACCTTTGCAAGAAAATTGGCTTTTTATACAAGAGAGACGAGCCAACAAGATATTTTTACTGATGCTAATATCGACTTAATTGTTTAAAAGATTCTTAAGTCTGTCTCATAAATCAAATTCATCTGGAGTTTCCACTTTAAAATTATTGTCAAAGTGTGACTTTATACTTTTTTAAAAGGGCGGTTTAAAACCACTGAAATTCTATATAATTTTATATGCACGTGCTGACATACTTCAAATATTTATTTATTTAATGTAATAATTTTTTTTTAAGCATTATTGTGGTTAAACAATGTTTTGCTGGACAATCTTCTATGATCACGTTTTATGCTTTGTTTAGGTTTTGCTGAATAGAAAGTTTTATGTTTCAAAATCGGATAGTTTCAGGCTAAAAGGGTCGCTGGTTGCGATTGCGGCCCTGATGACGGTGCGAATGACCCGATCCAACAGCAATAGGAGCAGGCACTCGGTGGGGATTGCGGATAGGCGCGACAGGAACTGCAACTGGAACTGGAACGACCACAGCCACTGGCGAATCCTGGTGACGATGAACTCCACGCACTGGAAAAGGATGTGGGCCACGGTTTTGGGTCGGACGTTGGGGCCTTGCTTGGGGTCCTGGAGAAACGACGACAACTGGAGCTGCAGCCTGGACAACCACCACCGCATCCTGGCCAGATCTCTTGATAGTCGCGGCGCTAGCCACAACCATGATGACACTGAAGGCTATAATTAGGCGGAATGTCATTTTGCTGCGATTATTCAATCCTAACTGATGACTTGAACAGAGAAAATGAATGTTTTTATAGTCGAATCTTAGGGCTAAACAATTTCACACTATAAACCAAAACTCAGTTATACAAAATTATAAAAATATATACAAAAAAACGTGATCTTGATTTAATTTGGTACACTTAAAGGGAGTTCGCACTCTGAACTCTTTATATATATAATCTTAGTTCACTGATCTCCTTGGCACGTGGCACGTTTATGAACTCAAAGACAAATAATGAATTTGGGTATAAAAATGTAATAACTCTACCAGTAATGCCCTTATCAATTAATCCAATAAAATCATATAAAAAATCAGTGTATTTAAAAAGTTTAACTTCAAATTTTAAACAAAAAATGTAAACTCATTGTTTCTAGCGCCTATTTATATGACCCAGGCTTGTAACCTTAAGAATTTTAGTAAAAATCAATACAGATAAAAATTAAAATATCTAATAGGAATCATAACATTATTATTAACCTCATACAAAATAAGTTTAATTAATTAATTAATTCAAGACCAAATTAAAAGTTTCCAAAGGATACATTAAAATGTAAAATTAATGGCCTTTGTTTGTAGAATATCGTTTATAATTACAATTCCACCATTTAATAAGGAAACCATAAGGATCGCAAGTAATGGTATTTTTTAAATAATAAATGACATTAGAATAAAAGAAACAAATATAAATTTTAAAAGTTTATAACAAAAAAATATATAAATTAAAGGGTATGTCAATAAATATAAAGACAAAACGATTATATCCTATAAAATAAATAAATAAAAATTGTATCTGCTAGAGGTCAGTTGAAATAAATAAAATAATAATAAATAACTTATATAATAAGAAATAAAATTAAATTAAACTATTTTTTCATTATAAATAGTGCAATAAATATACGGATAATATTCTCGGGCTAGGATAATATTCAAATAAATACCTTTAAAATAAAAAGATTCCCTTCCATTTTTTAATCATATAGATTTTTTCAAAAAATATAATCAAATCAATCAATAAATGCCGATAGCATCTTCAAATACTCATTGACAACTGCTTCCAATTTCAGAAACACACACATATTTTGTATAACAGTTATATATTTTTGCAAAAGGTATAGAAATCTATTTTTAGGAGATAAATAATAAAATGACGTTTACGGTTCCACGGAATTGTTGATTTAATACGGCTTCTGGTTACGGTTCTGGTGGGGATTTCCCTGGCCTGTGTTGGCAACGCTAGCAGGACGATTGGCAGAGGGGCGATTGGAGCTGCCATAAGGGCGATTAAGGGATCCACCAGATGATCGACGAGGACTACCACCATGAGGACGGGGTCTGGCAGCATTGGATCCACTGGATTGCCTCGGGCCGCCAACAGAGCCAGAGGTGGAGCCATAGCCAGATGCAGGGCGTTGAGGTTGAGCCGCCGAGGGATGTCCTCGTGGAGCACCGGAAGGTCCAGAGGATGCTACTCCGGAGTGATGGACGCCAACATTAGATTCCTGATCCACTGAGGACAGATAAGATCCTTGGGTCAGGACAACCAGAGCACTGATCACAAAGATGTAACGGAATGCCATTGTGCTGTGTTTGCTTGCTGTTTCTTCAGGTGAAACTGATGCTTTCAACAGGAAATCTGAATGGTTTTATAGTGCGGATTGCGGAGATTTATTCATATAAATATTATAACTGTTTTAAGAAAAATATTTAATTTAAACCCTGAATTTCTTGCTGGTTTTAAGGTAAATGTACGTTTATAAAGAAGTTTACTGGCTTCATTAGGGTGAAAGGTTTACGAACTTTTTCACAAATGTTTTTCTTTTTTTTTAATTACTATATTTTTTTCTTCTTGTAATGTTTTAAATTATTCCAAACTTGAAATCAAATTCATTTCGGCTTGTATTTCGAAAATCCTCAAGTTATCTGACAAAACAAGCTGTGTTTGAAGATCAAAATACGCGATTAAATTGAGAACTGGGCTAAACTCACGTATAACTCCCATTAGAGTAAGTGCCTTAATAAATTAATTATATGATGCAGTATTCCAAAAGTATAAAAGTTAAACAAAATCCAAGGGAAAACATCAGTTGTCTCAAGTGCAACAATCAGAAATAAACAAAACAAAATGGCATTCCGTTACATTTTCGTCATCAGTGCCTTCATCGTCCTGGCTCAAGGATCGAATATTTCTCCAGTTGATCAGGAATCGGAGGTTGGAGTCCACAGCTCTGGCGGAGTGTCATCTGGACCTGCTGTATCCGGTATTCCACGCGGACTTGCTGCTGGGCCCCAGTCTCAGCGTCCCAACTCCGGTCATGGTTCCGCTGGAGGATCTCAGCGCCCTCGTCCCCAAGGCGGTGCTCGCAGACCAGCCGGTGGTGCTCACCGTCCTTCAGGTGGTGCCGGTCGTCCCTCTGGAGGCGCCAATCGTCCTGCTGGCGGTGCTCACGGAGGTCGCCCAGGTCAAGGATATTCTCATCAGAATCGCAACCTGAAGCCTTAATAGAAAGTCCTCTGACATGCGCAACTTTTGAACCTCTTTGGAATCCCGATTATCCTTCTTTTTCCCTGTAACGACTTTCACATAGCTGTCTTCTGCAAATTATAACAATTGTTATACAAAACTAGTGCGTTTTTTAATCGAGTTTTATCAAATAAGAAGCTGGGATGAGGGAGACATAAATCATCAGTATCTAGGCACAACCTTGTGGTAATTAGACCTCTAGAGGTTAAGCATCTTAGTTCACTTTAATATTCATAGGGGTTTATTTATTTAATGTACAATAGGTTTCGTCTTAACCATGTTAGTTGTACATGTTTTATACACAAATGCTGTTCATATAGAATATACAATGTTAAGTATATCTTATCCAGCTTACTAGTATAGTATTATCATAGGGATAATTTTAATAGCTTTTTCTATTAAAGGAAAAAACTAAGCGTCTTTAAGATTGCAATGAAATCATTGAGAATCGATCCACTGTATCCAATGGAAAAATACCTAATTAGAAAGATAGAAAGTGAATAATTAGACAATTTTAATCGAATTTAAAACGTTATTTTAATATTCTATAAAATAAGTATATGCTAAAAACAAAGATTTTATGTCATCCTCCAAAACATAAATTTTATATTTCACATTAACCGACTATTCCTATAACATATCTCTTTCTTTACCGCAGTCGTACAGGATATAAAAGAAGTAATATTTTCAATGAAAGGATTGCCATGCCATGTTTGGAAATTTTAAAGTATTTTTATATTAAATAATAATTTTTAATAAACTAAAATCAAGTGCTGAAGCAGCTTATAAGGCCTGCTGGATGTGACTGCGAATCCATTGGAGGTTCGCAGGACCAAACCCAACAGCACTTGCTTGGTGGGCGTTTAGAATCCACCGGAGGAGGATGCAGTCCAGGATGAGTGGGATTCTTTTCGGAATCCTTATGACGTGGAGCATATGAATGGGGCTCAGTCAATTCTGATTCTATCTCCAAATGATCTTCTCCACCAAAAGCAGGGAGTAAAGGCTGGGACACCGATTGTAGTCCTTGAACATCATCCTTCAAGTCCTTTAGCTGAGGAAAAATATTTAATCCTTGAGAAAGGACGATTATTGCACTAAGTCCTAAAACTAATTTGAGTTTCATTATTGTTTAGGATTGTTGCTAACGCGAATACTGATGCTTTTTATAAGATTTTAAATATATATATATATTGGGAAAAAAATCCGGTTTAATTTTTTTTATAATTATAGTTAGGGTTCCGAAAGTACTCTCTTTTATGATTCCAATTCAGCGCTTCAAACCCCTTGAGAGATGTAAATTCCGGTTCTACCTAAATACGCAAGTAATTAATGCACTTTAAAGCCTTCTCGGCTTAAACAAAATCAGATTTAAAAACATAAAACGCAAAATATTGTCCGATGTGGGAAATAACTTAAAGTAAAATCATTCGAGATCAAAACTAACGAAATTCTAAAGCAGTTGAGACCTAGACAACCGACATTTTATTATTTCAGAATTTCGTTTTTATTTTCTGGGTTTAATTTGTAATCTGCAAGGGTGAGAACTTCGATGATCCGAAGTTAGCTTATTTTCTTGTTAAATATGTAATATATATTTTTATTACCTCGTATAGTATAAATTTGAATTTGAATTTTTATATAAGCTTATTTTAAAAGTTTTAGAATGCTCGAAGCAAACATTTATTTTAAATGTTAAGCAATGGCTATGAAACGTTGCGAGTGATTAAGGATAAATAACATGTCAACATAACAGAATCCGATTGATAATTTTTATAACAATAGCAAATTACTGGGGACTGGGGAGTTGATTGTACGTAAAAAAAAATAACACTTTAATATCTATCAAAAGTTTATTTAAAGTTTTATTTATGTCGCCACACTTTGTTGTAAGTTCTATCGCTACAACATAGCAAAAAAAAGGGTCAAAAAGCTATTTAGAAAAAGCGATATAGCTGCGTCCCACATTCAGAATTCATCTAAAATTTAAAAGGGGAAAGATTAGGCTTTCATTTAAGCCCAAAAGCGTTTAAAAACTGCCAATATAGGCCAATTTTGGTACTTTTGGTACAAAGATCAAGTTTGTCGTATCTCTCTTAGTTTTTTCTTTCATTGAACCAAAACGAATCGATTTGTAATAATATAATAACAAGGAATTGCATATATACTTTAGTATCCCTTAAGTTAGGTTTTAGTCTTGTAATATATTTAGATGTTTAAGATTTCCTTGGGCATTAATTAAACAAAGCCAATGACTTTCGGTAAGAAATGATAATATTTAATTAGTTTAAAAAATCATATACAGCTATACACAAGCAGCACTTCTAAGTAGCACTACTAAATAGTTTTTTTTTCTTTTTACGGTCAGAATCAGGATCATGTAATTTCGGGTCGGAAGACACTCAGTGGGATCTGCGAGCTGTGGGCAGATGGTGGCACTCATGCTGGCTAATGTGTCGCAGAACTGAAATAAACCAAAATGAGATATTGCTATTAACTTAGATAGTCCCGCCTTACCCGGCTGCAGTTCATTGCGACGCAGGCAGTTGAGGATCGCCAGTTCGCAGGCGTTTCCCACATGGTAGCAGGAGTGTCCATCGGTGGCATAAGTAGGACTGTGAGTCCTGGGGCAGTGTATGGTGGCATGGCAGTTGCGGTGGTGGTGCAAATGGCTCACATGGGCTCCGTGGTGGCCGTGATGCCCATGATGATCGTGGATTGAGTGCAGCGGTGCCTGCAGGTGATGATGATGAGATCCCAAGAGATGATGATGCGACTCAGCCGAGTGGTGTTGATGATAGGACTCCGAGAGGTGGTGATGCGACTCCAGGTGATGATGGGGTCCGTGCTCGTGATGATGCTCTTGGGTCTGGTACTGGTGTCCACCGTGGTGATGATGGTGGCCCACCTCCGAAGGCTCGTGATGGTGGCCATGCTGAGGCTCTACAGCATCCTCGACGGGCAGATATCCGGCCTGGGGAACATCCACTTCGGCCTCAGCAATGTCCTCGTGGACAGATCCCTGGACAAGGGCCACCAAAACGCTAAGAACAATCACGAAGCGGAGATCCATATTTGTTTAGATAAATTACAACGATATGCTTCGTTACTCGGGACACAACTGATGTTACTTCTCGGAAAGGTAAACGATTATATACCCACGGCGCAGTAGAGCCGTGGCCAAAATTTTAAACCTGGCAGAAGCAGCATTTCAATTAGAAATTAATTAAAAGATAAGCACTGCAATGGCATCGCACATAAGCGACTAATTAAAAAATATAAATATCCTAACGCAAGCCGTAAATCATAAGCTGCATGGTGTATGGTATGGTGAGGCTAGCTGGGGCGTTCCATTAATCCAGTTATCTGTTCTACCTAGAGCTCTGACCCCTGAACCCTGCGTGGGGCAAATCAAAGTTTACTGAACCCCTCCATCACGTTTACAAAAGAATGCTCTGAAACAAGTTTTTAGAAATAATGAAGCCAGCGGGGAATCAGCTGCAAGAGGAAACATTGGACCTATTTCTATACAAATTTATTTATTTATATTTTATCTACAGTTTACATTTTTTAAGTATTTTTAAATGATTATTTAACTTAATTGTATTAGAATGACTTTTATTTAATATAAACCATATTTGCAGTGTTTTTTTTAATTCATGCCAACTGTTGATTACATATTATTTATTATTCATACAAAAGCTTATGTAGTTTATTAGATTAAATATTATTCAGTGATTTTTGTCCTATTATCTATCCGAACACTTGTGACTTTTTATCTCAGGACTATCAACCAAGGAATACAATTTACACCATGTATAATATACTATATTTATTTGATTTATAAACAAAATAAGCACAACACAAGATAACAAATAACAGCTTGAATTATTTGTTTTCACTAAAACAAGTAAAACAATTCATGATTTATTCAAGTGCTTAAAAAGGTTTTGTATATTTCACAAATATTTGCGCACTTTTTAGGAAACAGGTTGAGTAAAAAACATGTTCTAACTAAACAGTAAATCACCAAAAAATATTGTTAAAGGCAGTGGCTATCAAAATCAACTCAGAGGGTTTTACAATATGTTAAGTACTCTGCCTACTTTACAAAAAAGTTGTAATGCTCTAAATAATACGTTTTAAAATAAGTTTCAGTTTCATTTTTTTAAGTGTGTCTACACTCGCCGGAGAGACAAGATTAACTCCTTTACCAACTTGTTTTTTTTCGAACTATTTGATTGTAATTTGGTGGGTTTGCCAATAAATGCGCAAGTATCCAGCGATTGAGTCTGACATTACTTATGGGTAATGCTTGTGATATAATAATAAATAAAGTAATAAATTTAAAAAAAAAAGTAGCAATAATAAAAACAAATCAACAATAATAATTGTAACATCCTGCCCTTACATAGCATCATAATAAAAGTCTTTAAATAAAACATATCCAGAAACCCAAATTTATAATAAATATAACTAGTTAAACGTTAACTGTTTAAAAACTTTATGTTTTTCCAAGTCTACATTCTTCAAGAATTCAACGAACTAAGGTGAATAATTGAGGCACGGCATTCAATTACTCTAAAATCCAATAATCCATTTTACCAATAATTTATTCATTGGTCAGTGCCACGAGTTCAATAATCAAATTAATGTTCAGGTGCTTGCCAGTGGCACATGCCACTATAAAAATATGTATATGTATAAAATAAAAATATTAATTCTTTCTTTTTTGTTTACTTCTATAATGCTTCTTTGGGTGATTTATGTTGAAAAAATTACTGAATAAAATATATTTAACAATTATCTTCTGCGGGGGTGATGTTAAGTGGTTAACATTAAAATATTATAGTTTTATTTTTACACAATTATATTAGGCAAATATCTCACAGCTGTCACAATTCGTTATTTCGAAGTAGCACATGTTGAGGAACACTGTGTACTTGGATTCGAGAGCCCATAATACATCCTTAGTATCTGGACAATCTCCTGGCTTAAGCATAAGTGAACCCCAAGTGTCCAAGAGTTACTTAGAGTAAAAAAATCAATTCATTGTTAAGCTCTTTGATTAACTAACTTTGCTTCTACGATGACTACGATGATTTCTTTAGATTTAAATTTCAGTATGTTCCTTGCAACGGCCGATTTCTAAACTACAATAAACTAAACTAAACTAAATAAACTAAACTAAATGACCTACATAAATTTTCTCAATTGATACATTTTCAGCGGCCAATTATAACAGCCTTAAATTGTTAAATTTGTTTTTTTTTTTGTTGTACATTAAAATGCAATACAACATTGAATACTCAGCAGATAATCTGAAAATGTTATTTATATGAATACGCTTATCAGAACCAGTTAATCGCAATAAATAATATGTTGTGATTATCCAATTAATTATATAAAATTAATAAAATAATTGAATGCATATCTCACAAACATCTCGCTGACTTTGTCAGATTTTTCGTAATTACTTACTGCGTAACTATTAATTAATTAAATGCTTTCAAGATATTTCATTAGTTTCCTATATGCTTATGAATAAGTATGCCAATGAAGTTACCTATTTAAAAAATTTGCATTATTTTATATTTAACATAGCACATAGAGCACACTTTCTAAAATTTGTTCAAATATATAATTAGTTGAAAAAATAAAAAATATGTCGAAAACTGAAGTTATAATTTGTTTTCTAAAATTTTTATGTTATATGCTATTCTTAGCCTATGACCTACCTACCTATAATTTATATTATATATTTTTAGAAATTTTTGCCAAGTGCTTCAATAAATTTTTTAATTTAAAAAGCCATTTAGAATTCGTCGTAAATATTATATCTTAATTGCTCCCATAATTTCTGGTCGTTTAAAGTCAATAATATCTTTTTACTCGGGTATCGATATTTATTTTCCTTTCTTTTGTGTAAACTCAGATAAATCTTCCTATTTTTATTTTGTATTTTATTTTTAAACCAATAATTGCTAGCTACTGTGTCTGCTGCACCAGCACTGATGTGTGAACCCATCACACAATCTACGGCTCTTCGCCTTCAAGTGTATCGAATGTCATTAGTTTAGGGTCTTGTGGATATTATTTAGAATATAAATATTAAGCCTGAGTAGCTTTTCTTCCGATTGTTGACTGGGCAAGCCTTCAGTTGATCGCCGGATTCGCCATGAAACTGTTGCTGTGTCTCGTCCTCTACTGCACTCTCGTGGAGGGACACCGTAACTATTGTAAGAGTTAGTTACTTCGTCAAGGATCTGCTCCTAATTCTTTTTCCCCGTGCAGTGCGGGAAGACAACTGTTTGAAGCTCAATAAATACATGCATGAAAGTTTCTGCCGAGGTTTGCCTCGTCGTTACTTTTATGCCTTTCACCGTGTAATCTCCGACTGCGTATTGGTAAAAAGATGCACTAGCTTCCCTCTCAGACGCATATCCTGAAAATACTCTGTCGGTTTCTCTCTCTGGCTTTTTTTCTCGTTTTCAAGGTGACTACCAACTGCCCAAGGATTCACAAGCACAACGAATACGCCAACATACAGGACTGCCGCGACGATTGCTGGTTCTTTATTGATCTTGATAATCCTACCACTACTACAGATGCAAACACGGACAAGGACAACGACAACGACAAGGACAAGAGCAAGGACAAAGGCAAGGGCAAGAGCTAGGACAACGACAAGTTGAATAAGAATAAGAACGACCAACGCCAGCAAGATAGACCGAATCAAATAAGGGCCACTATATGGATAATCCAAATCATATATTACACAATTACTTAATAACCAATATAATCCAATCTTCCTTTTATTAAATGCAAAAATATGGAAAATCCAAGTCATACAAGTCACACAATTATTCAATAAATATTTAATTTATTTGTTATTAAATGCAACAATCATGATTTTCATTCGTGTTTAGTTTAAAATACTCAACCTGAATTATAACGTCTTTTGGGAAGCGCTTTGTTTGCACCCCATATTATTCAAGGAACTCATAGCTATTTTTTTTATTTTTTTAATTTTCTCAGAAACATCCTCGACTTGTTTGCCAGTGTTTGCTGCCCCTTGACTTCTTTAAGTTCCATGGAAACGTTTAGCGACATTCAAGGACTAGCACCAGGTAGGCGTACTCCTTGGACTGTGAAAATAGTTGGCCATGAAGCCACGTTCCACCTGTCCGCCCAGTTCTGAAATATGATCATATATTATAGATAACCAGGTTTATATTTGGATTTCGTAGTACAAACAAAAGTACCCCTTTTGAGTTCTCACCAAACTGAAATTTATTATCCTTTAATGAAGGCAATCGACTATGAATATGGTGGTTTATATTTCTTAGATGCCCCTGGTGGAACTAGTAAGAAATTCCTAATGTCAGTAATTTTATCCAGTGTTCGATCTCAATCAGATATAGCGATTAATCATTCCGCATAAAAATTACCAATTAATTTTCAAACTATTGAAGAGCCTTAAACGTGCATTAAATCACTTAACAAACCATTAAAAGATTTAAAGAATGAAAGAAAGAAGAAATGAGACAGAAGTCAAAGGTAATTTTTTTTTATTTTAAATAGCTATAGTTCTTTGATTGCATACAGAAAATGTGTACTTGATGTGTACTTTTGGTACAGGGTATAATAATCGAGGTAAACACTTTATTTTGAAATCTCTCGATTAGTCTCTCGGTTTACAAAAAAGCTGTGAAAAATAAATGGCATTTAAGTAAATAATTGGTTTAATTAATTTAAATTACACTTACTCTCGCCAGTCCGACAGGTGTGAGCATTTTTTTCGCACTCATTGCCAAAGTTCCTTTGCTGACCCTTGTAGATTCCACCTGTGGGTTGGTACACCGCTGGGCAGGCATCGGCGCAGAACTTCTGGCACTCCTCCTTGGTTGTGATCTTCAAAGCTGCAAAACAAATGTTTAATTTTATACCAAAATGATATAAATTTATTAAGACCTTCTCACCTGGTTTGCGGTGACAATTCTCCTTGTCAAAGTAGCACTTGTTGCGGAAGGCTTTACATCCTGCTCCAAGAGCCCAAACAACATCCTCGGCGTCTGGGCAATTTCCCGAGCAGTTTGCACTAACGTGGCTTAGAACGAGGCCAAGGAGCAGGCATATGGCGAGATACGATTTCATATTGAATATTTGTACTAAGTGTTGAGCTTCGCGATGAACTGAAAAATAGGTCTTCTGTTCGACGCCCTTTTATACCTGTTTTCGAGGGGGCGGATCTTCGGAAATCTCAATAATAGGAAATATATGCAGAAACGTCACGTCGATTAACAGATGTCGGGGATTTTTTCCGGATTATTGTTTTAACTAATGTAAATTAAACATCAAACAACGCGCAGTAAACGCCTATTAACTACCTAGTATATATCTTTGTTTGTTTAAAATTATAAAGAAAAATATATAGATTTAAATTTATTTATTATCATAAATTAAAAAAAGAGGCACTTTTTCTATATACCACTTTTATAAAATATCTTAAAATAGTTATTGTAAAATATAACAATGAATTAAATCAATATAAGCGCAATAAAATATACCCTTTAAATGGCAGGGTATTAGCCAAATAAAAATTTTTAATTTATTCAATTAACTCTATCTGGCTTGGTCAGCTGCTGCTTTCACAACGTGGATATGTATTTTTTCCATAATATAACCGTATTATATTTGTTAATAAATAAACATGATACGGTATAATCTTTGGATTAGAGACAGACTTGAAGAACACATAATATAAAATCAATTTGTTTCTTAACAATTACAGTTTATTTCAATTGAATGTATATATATTTTAATATGTAATTTAGTAATTTTCTATATATATTTTTTTATATAAAAACATTTTTTTGTTATAAGATTGAAATGAATATTTTATATTGATTTTTGTTTTAAATAAATATAATGTCCAGGGACTACAATTATTTTATTTTCTAATAAAAATAATTTTGTATATCTTAAATACCAAAAGTTTAATGTTTTTTGATGGAGTTTTTTGATTATGAATGTAAAAAATATATAAAACAATTTTTATTTCAATTTAATATTTATTTTATATATAATATTAAATCCCCCAAATTGAATAAAATCAAAATATTAGTTTGCTAATATTGTTTTAATCCATTTATTCATATTCATGTTTATTAAGTATCTTTAATGGGGTCCTTAGTTTACAAATAAGCTGTAACATAAATTGTTTAAATTTTAAAACATCTATTTAGTTTTAGGTTAATTTCTACTTACTCTCTCCAGTGTCGCAGGCATGGGCTTGCTTACTGCATGCATTTCCAAATTCCCGGGTTTTCCCCTTATAAGTTCCACTTACGGGTTGATAAATCGCGGGGCAAATGGAGGCGCAGTGAGGCTTGCACTCCTCTTTGGTGCTAATTGTCAGCTGCTCTCCTACAATATTTAACAAATAAAATGATTTCTTTCCAAGCAATCAAATAAATTTATCAAACCTGTCTTTCGTGTGCAGTTCGTCTGGTCAAAATAGCATTTATTGCGAAAAACAGAGCATCTTCCACCATCCAGTGCCCAGACAACATCCTCTGTTTCAGGACAGCTTTCGGGGCAACTGCCGCTAACTTGGCTTAAAGCCAGACCCAGCAGCAAGCACAGAGCGAATAACAATTTCATATTGAATGTATTTCTTCGACTAAGCCGGTGCACAGCGTGTTGCTTTTATATATGGGTTCTACGAGCTATTAATCGATGTGAATAAAAATGTATTCAAAGAGGCGTCACTAGCTAGCTAGATAAGGGGATTTTTCCGTATTGTTGTGTTCGCTAATTAACACTTATTTGATTTTAAGCTGACAGACAAGGGCATACTTACATTTAGAAGATTCTTATCAACATAATGCCCTTGCTCATATAAGTATTTTACAAAGGAAAAGCTTTAAAACTTCCAGGTTTTATATTTTTAATATATTTATTTCTTTCTTTATAAAAAAAAAATATTATTGTCATGACAAGATGCCTTTTATAAGTAATTCTATTAGGAATATTATTCAACGGTGAATTCTACTGAATTTATTTTGAATATAAGGCTTGTACTCCTGATGAAAACAAATATACCCTGTAAGTTAGTGAGTAACTTAGGTAACAAATATACATATTTAATATATTCGATGGGCTCGTCCAACCTGAACGTGAGTCGGTCAGCTGTTATATTTTTTTCTGCTCAAACGAGTTCCGTGCCGATGCTCTCTGCCTGTGGCCAACTCTCGTGACTTTTCTACGGCCAGGTTTTATGGCCAAGTTGAGTCGTTAAATAGAACAGATGTGTTACCTCATTGGCGGCTCGTTTAAGCTACACGGACTGAGCCCGCGTTGGAGCAAATCCAATTCGCCGTTGGCCCACATCAAAGGCGGTGTAATACCGTCCGATGAACACATCCCCAAGTATCCAGAACTCCGCATCCATCAGGGTAAAGGCAGAGAGACAGACGTTGGAACCATCGTCATCGGTGGCCCTCATCACGTAGTCCCTGGGCTGCAAACCAAACCGTTGGCCGCCAATGATGAACACTATCTCGGGCAGCTTGTCCAGCTCGGAACAGTTCAAGAGGTACTCATTATTCGAGGTAGGCAGTCCTCCTAAAAGACTGTTAATAATCAGGTATTCCCTGGGCGGAGCTGCTAGCAGAGAAGTACCTGTGTCCGCAATGGCCTGACGATGCTGACTGATAACCTGGCCACCGACTTCCACACCGTCCAGGTGGAACTGCCAGTAGCCGACACGGGTGAGGGGCACGAAGGTCAAAGCTCCCGAGAACTTGGTGGCATCTACGCCGCCGAAAAGCAGCTCTCCTCCTTTCCGTTCGCTGCCATTGCGTTTCAGGTAAAACGAGAAGACACACTTCTCCACCAAACGCTGCTCACACATGCTCTCGAAGAGCGGAGTAATCTGCTCCTCGGCTATGGCCCGAAAACCCAGTCCCACGATCCCCGCAAAGTTAGTGTCTATGAACGTGGAGCCCGGCTCGTGCATCGCCATGCCAAACGTTTGATTCCTCACCACCAACTGACCTATGGCAACCGTATCCTGGGCCAATCTCCCCGACAAGCTGCCCGTACCGTAGGCTATGGCAAACCTCCTACCATCCGGGACATAACTCCTCGAGGCACTGGAGTTGTAGCGATGATGATGCTGGCAGGCCAAGTTCTTGGCAGAGCACTCGGCACTTGGTACCCAAAGGTTGGCAGAGCCCGTGTCGAAGAGCATGTTGAAGGGCTGACCCGGAGTGCCAATGCTAACCGGGCCAGCGTACTCCAGATTCAAGCGATTATCCAGCGTTTCGGTTGCTCCACTATTCCGCAAAGACGTCTCCTGGCCACCATCAATCACATTGTACTTGGCCAAAAGCGACGTTCTACCAGCACGATGTTGACGACGACTGGCCATGAAAGAGGCCTGGAACTGCATGGGTATGCGGATCACTTGACCCTGACATTCTGTCCAGATCCACAGGGACAGAAGCCAAAGCAGACAGTGCATAGTTGACCGACCGATCCGAACCGTTTGTAAATTCCCTTTAAACTAATCTCCAGGGAATACGGCGGCGATTGTTTTATAGAGCAATTTAATGGCCAAATTCGTCTGGCATTCAAATGGAATTGCCGATTTCGGCAGTTGAGCTCACTTCAGTGTTTGTGGTAAATAGGAGCTAAATAGGGCGAGCACATTTAATTGAATAAACAAAGCAAGTGGCAATTACCAAATCAAATCGTGCAAACACTGGGATAGATTTCGTGATAACTTTACGAAATTGTATTGTTCTTTTTAAGATGAAAAAATTCCGAAATTAAATATCTCAATAATTTGCAGTTTAACTGAAAGTAATTGCAGGAAGTTTTTTATTCAGAATTAATAATTTAAAACTAGTTATTTTGGCTTAGATTGACTTTTGTCAAAAAGGCAAGCAATACATCACGAAACTATGTTATTATTGTAATTTTGGTTTTTGTATTTACTTACATTTTCAAATCTAAATATTTGTATTCATATTTTAGTTAACATTCAACCAGTAAGGGGAGCATCTTATAATTATCTTATAATGAAAATAAACTTTTACAAAAATAAACATGAAGCTGTTTCTTTGTTTCTTAATTTGCATTGATCATTGCCTTAGGTCATTATAATTCTAATTGAAAGCCGTCAAGATCACACTAACTTGTATGTTTCTCCAGCATTTCGCACCGCCTTGGCCAATCCTATTTTCTTGGCGGTGGCATCATAAACAGTGTAGTATCGCCACATGAATACATTGCCCAGCACCCAGAAATCCATTGCAACCGGAGCTACGGCCAGAACACAGAGCTCTTCCTGGTCTTCAACCGACTTTACCAGATAGTCCTCGTGTGTGAGGGGAAATACCTTGCCGTCGATATGCAGATTGATAACAGGCAGAGATTTCAGCGTGCAGTTGACGATATAGTAACCATTCTTTAACTTGGCTGGCAGAATTTTCAGGAATTTAGTGTATGTATTCTTCGGCATCAAAATCAGAGATGTGCCCGTGTCCAAAATGGCACCCTCTTTGCCACCAAATGTTATATTTCCTACAACGGCCTGGCTTATCTCTAGCTTCCAAGAGTTCGATTGCATAATTGGCAAAAAGTCGAGTTCTCCCTCAAACAAGGACTTGTCGAAGCCACCAAAGAGTAACTCTCCACTGGCAGTCTTGCCAGGATTAAGGCAAAGGTAAAAAGAGAAAAGGCACTCCGCAACCAATTGCTGAGCGCAGAACAGCTCCAGGAAAGACGTCGTATTGTCCCAGGCCATAAACCCCAGATTCAGGCCAACTAATCCATCGAAACCGACGGACTTAAAGGCCGCCTGTTGCTGGAACACTGCTTCTCCAAAGATCACGCCGGGCACGTCAACGCCGGCAAAGTGAAGAGTGTCCTTCGATAAGTAGCCAACAACACTGCCAAATCCGTAATATAAGGTAAAATTGCGACCATCCGGGACATGGGTACTAGAACTGGAGGAATTGTACTGCATGTGCCGCTGGCAGACGGCATTGCTCTTGGGGCAATTCGTGGACGGCAGCCAGGAGTTCGAGGAACCCGTGTCGAAGATCACAGTAAAATTTTGGGTCGGCGTACCCATCGAAATGTTGCCGTAATATTCAAAATATTGTTGAGTTTTTAGCTCCACTCGAAGTCTTTCGTTGCCATTTGTTACATTGCTGTCCAGGAATATCTCACTTTCATATGGCTTTATCCTGGAATAGAGTGGCACTCTTAAAAGCTTCCTACTGGCCAGGGTTAGGTCTAGAGCCGCGAGTACCAAAACTACTATTCGAAGCATTGTCAACGAGCTTACTTTCAGAACTGAGCCGTCTCTGATTTTGAAATTGCATCTGAAATTGTGTTCATGTAACTGCACAGCTGCTCAGGGTCATTACTCAAGTGTCTGGTTAGCTTATTGCACTAGAAATTGGCTGTAAAGTTTCAGGCTGCTAAACTAAAATAATTAATTATTTTTTAATAGATTTACTAAACCTCTGAGAAGTAGTTTATTCAATTAAAGATATGTAGAATAGATTGATAATATATTGCAGATCCTTTATTTGAGATCAGAGTTATTAAAGATTAGAAAACTTAGGTGGTGCTAGCAAATCCAATCTTATTGTTGGTCAGGTCGAACACCGTGCAGTAGTTCCTTATGTACGGATCGCCCAGGATCCAGAAATTGGTGCCCATACAGCTCACCACCGATATGCAGACGGTGTTGCCCTTAGTAGTCTCCACTCGCATCTTCATCTTTTCGCCCGGAATGACGAACTTCTTGCCGTTGATGACAAAGATGAAGTCCGGTATCTTCTTCGAGCACTTCATCCAGCACTCTCCGCTTGAGGTCTCTGTGCAGCCGATGATCTTGTTAATCTTCCGGTAAATGGCACACGGAGCGGCAATTAGCGAGGTGCCAGAGTCCACGATCGCCTGGGCGGTGCCGCTGACCTTGGTGCTGCCCACGTAGAAGGCCTCCAGGGCGAGCTGCCAGTAGCCCTTCTTGGTCACCGGAGTGTAGGTATAGCTATTCGATCCGGTGTAGGCACTAGTGTCGGTGCTGCCGAAAATGATTACTCCTCCGCGACTGGAGCTGCCGCCGCCCTTCATGCAAATGGCAAACTTGCAAACACTGATCACACCTTGGGAGCACATATTCTGCACCAGAGTCCTGACATTATCCACGGATATGGCCTGGTAGCCAAGGCCCAGAATGCCATCAAAAATGGCATCCACAAATGTGGAGCCCGGCTCCTTGGTGGTCATCGCAAAGGTCTGATTGTCCACCGATAATCCAGTTACTCCCACCCTGTCCTTTGCCAGAACACCTTGCACAGCACCCGAGCCATATTGTATGGCGAACTTGGTGCCCACCTTTATGAAGGTGCTGGACTTTCCTGGATGATAACGATCGTGTGTCCTGCAGGCCTTGCTGTTGCAATGCGGACCCGGCAGCCAAATATTCGAGCTTCCCGTGTCGGGCAGCACGATGAACGACTGCTTGGGTGTTCCGGCGGTCATCTTGCATGTGTACTCCATGTTGCCCGTGTTGGTCAGCCGAGCGCTTCCGGAGGTCTTGGCGAAGCTTCCGCCATAGCGCTTGGCCACAAAGGCCTTGTCCGCCCGCAGTTTGTCGGTGGTCCGAACAAAGTTCTGCTTAAAGTCCAGAGGTATTGTGGCATAGCTGGAACCACTGCTGGCACTGCTGGCACTCGATGGGGAATTGTTTTTTTGATTGGATTTCTTGGCCAAGCTACTTTTCCTCTTATTCCTCTTGGCCCCATTCAGGCGTCGTCTCTTTTGATTATTCGATCTGGCAGACAGTCTACTTCCCCGACGGGCATTATTATTACTAGTCCTGCGCAGATTGCGTTGTCTGTTTTGAACGGCCGGGGATCTGGATCCTGATCTGGTTACGGATTTTGCAACCGATTTGTTAACTTTTCTCTGCCTTCCCTCGACCAAAAGGACGAAGAGACAAATTAAGGCACACAGCACTAGAACCCTGCTGCGCATTTTGGCCTAATTAGAAAGACGTTTGGTAGACACTAACCCTCGCAATTCTGGTTGAATCGATTTTATAGACGCCAGAAGTGTCTGAATTTTTTTTTTTAGTCAAGGTCACCAGCGAAAACAGCTGTGGGAAAGTTTAAATTTCCCTAAGAAGCGTAATAAGATAAGTAAGTAGCAACTAAGCTCATGCATGTTTAGCTTAAAAATAGTCACAGTCGAAAAATCGTGCTGAAATGCGAATTAGATGAAGTCCGGGCACTTTGATCAAATAAAGTTCCACCCCAAATATAAGTCAGATATATATATTCTCTCCTTTATCCAAGTATATTTTGATGTATGTTTTATGTTAATGATATCTATTTTAATCTATCTAAAATTAGGTGATCCTGAAAATTAACCTAAAATAAACACACTTACAAAACAATTCACAAATTAAAAGCTAGAATTTGTAATAAAAATTTTATTATAAACAAAACTTAAGTTTAAATAAATTAAAATCCTTTTTATTAGTTTCATTCACTTTAAAGCAAACCAAAAATTACGCAAAACCATATATTTACAGTCTTAGACAGCTGTCAATATTTGCTAGGCTTATTTACGTCACAACTGTGCCTAAAAAAAACTTGTTTATTTGCCAAAAAAAAATATATTTTTAGCTCAGTGAAACCGACTGCAGATGGTAGAAGGTTGGAGACATTTTTCTAAGGGCACCTCACACCAGTCTAAAAGGATAAATATTAAAAAAAAAAAAAAATTAAATAAAAAATTTGTATGATAATTGTTATTTCCTTACTCAAGTTATGGCGACACGAGCTAACACCCATCCTGCAGCCATTGCCAAACTCGCACTTTACAGCTTTTCCATCAATATTTGTCTCTCCGCAGACTGGCATGTAAACTGCGGGACAAAATTCAGGACAGCCTTCCCTGACTTGTGCCTCGATCAGAATTGAGAGGAGAAACAAGCTGAAAATGACAATCAGCGACTTCATTTTCGCTTTAATTCTGACTGATTTCTGTGATTTGTGGCAGCCAGATGGGCTTTTATAGGCCAATCCAGCGGGGATGAGCTGCCATTGACAGGTTTTGGGTAAATACAGCTGTGAAATTCTCATTAAATTTTAATAGTACAAAAATAAATTGCATTCAGACTTGAATTACACACTGCCCTTATCGGGAGCCATCGATCTTGCGCCTATAGAGCGGCAAGACAATCCAAAATATTCCACACCCACCGCTCAAACTGGTTAACCGCTGTAACCTTCATTCACTCTGGGATCACCTTAAATGGCTGCGGAGTCCGAACTGAAAACGTGCTGCCCGGGTTAACAATTATATGTTTGAATTTCAATTTACAGCGATCATTTTCTGCCACAAATCGATTCGTTGCGGCAACCACTTGAACTCCCTAAAGAGATCGGTGGGGCGCCAATGGAAAGTCGGTCATGCCAGCTCCATGGACGTGGGTGTGGATGCTCTTGGCGGTCATGAGTCTGACACTCGGTCAGTCCGTCGCTGAAGTCATAAGTGATCCTATCCCTGATCTAAAGTCTGGAAAAAATTCATGCCAACAATGCCATCTACTCTTTCCGAAAGACGAGTACCTAGTGCAATCTCAAGGAAATTATAGGAAAAAGTTTCATAATGTTGTCTTGCTCGTGGAAGACCGCAAGACGGGACGAGACGTAAAAATCGCCTTTAGAAATGGCATAAAAAACGAAAAGGGAGTTCGAGTCCTACAAGCCCAGTTCAAATCCAAGAATCCCTGCCAGATATTTTCAAAGAGATGCGTTTATAGGCTAATAAGTTATAAAACTGGACGTCCTTATAAAATAGATTTTAGGAAATTCCAAAAGAATGGAAAGCGTATTGTCAAGCTTGCCCCTTGAGACTTAACAACTGGAAACAATTATTTAAAAAAAAAAAAAAAAACCCTTTAAAAACTTTGTCAACAATTATTTAATAAGTTTTCCTAAAATATATACTCAAAAAAATCAGAAAGTCCATAAATAAAAGTGATTATTTATGTAAAAATAAGACTTCTCTCCGCTTTGATTTTGATTTCTCAGTGGAGTGCCAGGCGCTTTAAGCCAACAACACTCACAGCTCCCATTCACTTGGCTGCGACCTGTCGACTGTCATGTCTTTTTTTCTTTTGGCCAAAATGAAGCAGACCGAGCGGCGGGTGGGCGTTGAAGTTGGCCAACGAGATACGCACACTGGCACTAACGCATGCGGTGTCGCCGAGCTGACAGAGCCGGAGATTTATTACTCAAGGAGTTCACATATCTGCCAGCTGCTTGTTTTCTTTGCTCCGAATCGATACACCTTCCAGAGACAAAGTCAATCAAAATGTGAAACAACAAAAATTGCGCGTGCGTAGATATTGCTCGTACTTTCGAATTGAAAGCCAAAACCGGAAATCTGCAAAGGCAATGACTTTCAAAATCCCAGGCGATTAATGCAATCAAAGCAGATGAGTGTCGATCTGTCTTGCAAGCTTACAGATTGCGAGTGACCGATTGATGTCAAGCCAGATTCTGGCTCTAAATCTGTTTTAACTTGGCGTAAAATTATATTTTTTCTAACTCAAAGCATTAACTAAATAGAAAATTCCGCACTCCAGTTTAAACTTTCAATCCTAAAGCAATGCAATTTTGTGGTCTCGTGCTTTTCTGCGTTATATATTCGGCTATAATAACTGAATCGAGTATATATGACGGAATTGCAAAGTGTGGAAGTAATAGTACACTGACACCAAATAACCGTTGTCGAAACGTAAGTTACACAATTTATTGTGTTTTATTTATTATGTATTATCGCTCAAGAGATTATCTTTATTTGTATGCAATATAAATACCTTAATATTGGCTTTTGTTTTATTAAACAGGTGATATAAAAGAATTAATGTTCGCAGCTGTTCATACATTGAAGATCGAGTTTAAAACACTACGCATAAGATGGGTTTGGCTTCATACAACTATTAGTATCCAAGGGGAAGAGACTCAGTCACCTATTATCATCTATTTCGACATGTACGCCAAGTGGTCGATGCTCGCCATTTTATTTATTGGCTTACTGTATCTGAGTAACGCCCAGACTACGGATTGTTCCAATAATTGTATGCTCCGTGCCAGATGTACGCCCTACTATAAGGACCTGGTTTGGGCAGTAGTGGATCGTGTGTGTCGTGTTTTCCAAAACGGCTGCATTTTTGGCAACGAGAACTGTATGAGGGCCAATCAATGCCTGCCACGTAAGTTATTTTTTCATATAAAATATATAAATATATATACATGTTGTTGCTACTTTTTAAAAAATGTCGTTGTTTAGCCAGCTAATGGCCAAGGAGAGGCGTTGTTAAAAATTTATTTATAGTCCAGATTTATTATTACTTTTTTGATATATATTTCGATTTGGCAACATAAATTATTTTTTGCACCGTCTGACTAATAATGAAAACGATATCATTCAGCTATGGTGGCCACTACCAAGGAGAAGTGCATGGAATCCTGCCCAAGGATGTGTTCTCGCGGAGCTCCGCCAGTATGCGGCTGGTTTCCCTTTACAGACAGCAACGGAATCAATGGGGGACGGAGTTTAACCTTCCGCAGCCGCTGCCTTCTGGATCTTTATGCATGCCGAAACGGCGAAGGTAGGAATACATACATATATCTAAATATATTTATATTTATTTTAATTACATTTCATTTCCCAGCTTATGTGAATGAGCCACAGACTGGAGCCTGCCCTGCTGAAAATTAACAAACTAACACAAATGTATGTTCAATAAACAAAATAAATAAACTTAAAGTTTTGATTGCATCTTATTTTTTATTCTGTTTGTAGGTAATAGTAATACTAAATTCTGGTTTATAAATTAGCATTTTTGAGATACAGAAAATAAATAAAAATAAATAAAAAAGAAAAGCGTACTTCGACTCTCCGCAGAATATGAATATCAATAATTTAAAACCTATAAATACTTTTTCATTCAGCTGTTTACACAGAAGTTTTAACGCTCTCCCGGAAGTTCAGTGTATCCGTATCGTAGGGTATATATTCTGTACCTCTTCAGATAAATTTCACATTTCCACGTCAATTAAAATGGGAGCTGTAAGGTTGTCGTTGCTTTTGACTCTACTTTGTGGGTTTCTCCAACTTGGCGATTTTATGACTAAAAATTGTTCCGATACCTGTACACTTCAATTTCGCTGCGATCCCTATTTCAAAAATCTTACGTGGACCATATCGAAGAAAGTTTGCCGAGTTTTCCAGAACCCGTGTGTTTTTGCATCCAACAACTGCCACAGGGAAAACCAGTGTTTGAAGGGTGAATGTCAAACAAATTAATAAGTTTTCCAAGCTGAAAATATTGTTTTATTCACGCTCGTGTAGTTCTGATTGCCACATCGCAGAGAAGGTGCATGAAATACTGTCCAGCTTGTTGTCCTCCATGTGGATCACCAGTTTGTGCCTCATTCTCCTATTTGGACTTCCAAGGAGTAAAATCAGATCAACGATTTACATTTCCCACGCGCTGCCATGCTGATCAATACGCCTGTCAAAATGCATATGGTAAGTAGAGTGGAAATCACCACTAATTACCACAAATAGAATATTACAAATATTGCTAATAAAAACAATTTTTTATGTGTATTTAACTTAATATATTTATTACATTTTGTATATTTTTAGCTTACATTGGTGAACCAACGATCGGACCTTGTTCATAAACAAAGACTTTACTAACAATATAGATTTAAACAGAATTTAGAATCATTTAAAATAATATGTATTTATTATATTAATATATCATATAGCATTAAAGATCTTTAAAACCCATACCATAAATATAAATAATATTATATAATAATACACGTGATTTACCAGAATTAATAACGATTCAGTACGTAATTGTCATATTTTTTAAAACTCTAGTAAATAATAAATAATATGTTTTAAGGTTAAACAAATGATTTCTTACTTGAATAGGTTTATCTTGATCTTTGACCTTTAAACTTAAATTACAAGTTATTAAACAATTGTTGTGTCGAAAAATTGTATTTTATAAACATTCCGAAAAGATATTTAATACCATAACTCCACCACAATTTGGTAAAGCCTAAAAGTGCAATATAATTTAAAAATAAATTACCCTATATTAAGAATATGTATTTAGGCATGTTTTGATGTAATTTATTCTCTTACTACATTTTAAAATGTAATATTCCTTATGAAACTTTGTAATCTAGACCCCATGACGTATTAACACGTGGATTGTACTTATATAGATCATTTCTAGAAAGCTACCCTTTGTCTCTGATCGACAATATGGCACTCGAAACGAGTCCGCTGGCTGGCCTAAATCTGATCATATATAAAACATAATTAAGGCAGCAGCTGCTAACAGTTCCACTGCCCTTTTCCCAAAATGAAGTTGATTCTCCTGGCTATTCTGATTGCCTATCTAGGAGTTACAGAGTCCCAGAACTGCACTACTACGTGCAGACCTGGCGTCGAATATCTGTGCGGAAGAACGCTTCGAAATGGCAGGATGATCTACTGCACCTATAGAAATCCCTGCGAAATGGACCTCGTCGCCTGCCAGAGGCGGGAAGGTAAGCCATGAAAATTCCCTCAATCATTTACCATTATTTAATTGCAATTATTTCTGCAGAGTGGACAAAGCATTTGACAGGTCGATGCCCACGGGATTCGGAGGAGTGCAGACTTTAGGGAGAACATTACGCGGCCGCAGGAGAAGCAGCTGAATATTTTTAATACAAATTGTACAAATATTGACACAATTGACAACACGAAATATACGAGTTAATACTGTTTTTTTGTCAGACCCAAAAACTTTTCTGGAAAAAAATTTAATACGAAATTTGCAAAGAACGCGTACGGTTGCCCAGTAAAAATGCGAATAGCCTGCACATTGGGCGAGAAAGTTATCCTCATTTGTGTGCTTCTGGGGTTCGGTGTTGGGTTCGGAGTCGAGGGTCACATATTATTTTCCTTGGCAGGTACAGGTATGTTTGAAAATTGGAAAATTGTATATTGTGTGAAATCGGTGGGCTCTGGTGTATTTCAGGTTCCAAGAAGTGCCATGATGTGTGTCCTATGGGCTACCGAGTGGTGTGTGCCCTGGATGTTTTAGACGGCTGCCTGCGCACCTTTGCCAGTACCTGTGTAATGCGAATTTACAACTGCAAATACCAGAAGGGTGAGTAATGATGGAAGGTCATAAGGCTCCTAGCCTTCACCTTTTAATATTAAGAAGTCAGCATATTATATATTTATTTGTATATTCAAGTTTTTTTAATACGTAAGTTAATGTTTATTTTATTTTAATTTCAGATTATCGCATTATTGCGGACAGAGCCTGTGAGTTCATCACCACAGACGACCTCGATAGGCTTGCCATCTAGCGGCTGGTGGCGGAGGCTGAACGTGATGCTGACCGTCAACAGAGGACGTCAGTGGCACAGTGCGCACGCGTCGTATACGCAACGTGTGGCGCGAATAGCCGCGTGTGAAGGCGAACGGGCCAGGATATACCACAATACTCTCTGGACTCTCACATTCAATCTCTAGGCACGCGTCACGTCACCTCCGCGAACGAAAATCGCCAATTTCTTCTCCGTTTTTCCCCCAGCAAGGCTGTCCTTTTTGTACAACTCGATTTACATTTTAAAAACAAATAGATAAAATCTAAAAAACAAAATTTATTAAATCTGTAAAAACGCCTAAAGAGAGCCCCGAAAACGTTCTGGGAGAAAGTGCAAAAAAAGTATACAAAGGAAAATACGCCAAAGCGCCGCAGATTGGCGCAAGTGAAAAATTGTTTGGGCAGGCAGCAGGAGCAACTCAAGGAATACAATTCTCGGGAAACTCGGGGCTCGTGAGAGCTGAAGGCTGCAAGGTTTTCTCGCCCAGTGACTCAATAACAGGTTAGTTATTGTTGCTGCCAAAAATTGTTGCTTAATTGTGGCTAAAGTGAGCGAAAAACAATAAATGTCTGCATGGCATGTCAGCGAACTGCGTATTATAAATTATGTATAACAATTGCTTGTGTGTGCGCTCGCCGAGTGCGTGTGTGTGTGTGCGTTGGTGTGTGTATTTGCCACATTTTGTTGCATACACTTTGGGATTGTTTGTTGTTCACTCACGTGTGTGTAATAAGTGGAAATGAATTATACATATTTTTTTTTGTATTATGGTTAAGAAGTGCATTTATATATATAATAAAAAAAATTGCGAATCATTGACTATTTTAAGTAAAAGGTGTTTCATATTTTCTTAGATATGTGTGCTGTTCCCTTAAATTGTATACATTACGACAAAAACATACCAAAGCTTCGTGCAAAAAGCTTCCCTCAAAGCTTAGTGCAATTTTTGGCACTATGTTGATTTACCAGGAATGTGAAGAGAATAATATTGAATTTTTATTTATTAAGAGAATTATTTTATTAAATAAAACTTTATTATGCAAAAAAGTATCTTAAGAAAAAACTTACTTCTTGTATTTAACATTTAATCTTATACTTGATTTATGCTTGGCGCTTAAAAATTTTTTTATTAGTTATAGTAGTACTAATAAAACAAATATGTTTCAATTCCTCATTTTTAACAAATTATTAAAAATTTAATTCAAATGCGCGCCTAATGAAATAATCGATAAGTCAAGTGCAAGAAGTAAACTTATGCCTTAAAAGGCCTAATACAAAATAATGTTGCAAAAATGCATTTTACTGTTTATATACTAAAAAACATGTTTAAAGTCATACAAGACATTTAATAGTTTTTAAAAAGCGAAATCAATTGCAGTCACGATATTCTTAAAAATAACAGTCACCGCTTGGAGGCCTTCAAGTGCCATCTCTAGGTTTGTTATCAATTGTTATCGGTGCGGAACAACAAAAAAAAGATGTGTGCAAATTGAATAATAACAATAGTGCGTGCGGGTGGTCTGATCAGAAAAGAAGAAACCAAGACCAAGAATATTAAGCCCGTTTTTATTGATGGCGTTCAAAGTGATATAAGTAAGTTAGCAAGGACTAGGAGACATCCTGTGCGATTATCTCTGCCTTAATCTTCGAGATGTGTGTGTGTGTTTGTTATTGCAAATACTTAAGTATGTGTGTTTTTGTGCAGATTTGTGTTTGGTTCCCCGCCCACAAAGCGAGGCGAGAATCCAACAACATCAATGGCAACAATAGGGTCCGCAATGCATTGGGAACCAAAGAAATGGAAATTTACCATGAATCAGAGAACTGTCAGTACCCCGGACGACCGCCTCTCTATCTATCATTCCGGGGTCTTTATCGTAAGCTGCGTACAATTCCCTTTGCATTAGCCGATCGGCCATATGAGATCCCCTACACGGATAAAAATATACGTATGCTTTATTACATTAATTAAATTAAATAATTTGAATAATATGGGGTTGGATTTATTTTTTAAAGCCTATGTAAAATGTATTTTCAAATATTTGGAAAAGTATATTTTTAAAATTATCTTATTTACATAAAATCGTTAAACTTAATTTTAATTTAAGAGATAACAATTAATCCATCCCAATTAAATAGTTTTTGGTTATCTTATAGAATTAGATATTTATTCAATAAATTTTATTGTAAAGTATTAGAGTTTTCCATAAACTACAAAGGGGTTTAAATCCCTTAAAAATTTTCAAAAAAAAAATGCAATGCAAATTTTAAGGTACCGAATACAATATAAATTGGTTGTTAATATTTGCGTTGTATAAATTAATTATTGCTTCTCTAGGACCTCCAAACATAACTAAAAATTTACGTTCTTATAAGTGTACTTTATGATATATTATCATATAGTTATTTTACATACATTTTCCGTGCATATTTCACTTGAGCGACCGTTTAATTGGCCTCAATGTGCATATTGTTCGCATATGCTAAAATCCGTGAAATTTGAGAAGCGTGCCTCACAAAATTTTTGTTGGCTTTGAATAACAATAAAGTTCGGGTTACGCGGCGTCCGGTATTTCAAGGGGTTGGTCTCGTAACGGTAAATTGCGGTGCACTTTCAACCTTTGGCTTTGACATTGGCTGCTCGGGCTTCCTTTTCCAGGAATTGTCTGACACCCGCTCTCACTGACCTTGACATTTGCCGTTAAAATACCAGGAGGAACATTCCTCCGTGTGTGTGTGGTGGTGGGTGGGTGGTTGGCGGAGGGTCGGCAATTCCTTCACGTACCCCGCGGCATTGACAGCTTTTAAAGTAGAACCCTGGGCAGGGGTGAAGCATTCACTTTGCATACATTAATATTTAATTTGATTTAAGGAAACTTCATTCGTTTTAATCAACCCCGAAGAAATCACTCAGGATGATGTAAAGAAAAAAATATATTGTAAAAATATGAATTTTGTAATTATGAAGGATTTTCTATGTACAAAAATGAAAGCATAACTTAATATCTTTATAATTACAAAATGCCATATTTTTTGTACAATATATTTTTTCTTTTAAAATAATTAATGCGGGCATTAAAATCTTCTCCTTTCTTCTAGAACTTGTATTTTTGAATGTCTCAGAAACACATATATTTAAACAAAAATAGATGAATACAACAATGTACCCCATTGTCAAAAAACTCCAATTACAACTTATTTGTTTGCCTTATTTTGACGTCACTGTTGGAATGCTTAATTATTGATTTGCGTGTAGGGTTTCTGAAAACTTTATGGTCAACTGGCTAATAAGGAGCGACGGCGACTGACAAACAAAAGCAAAAGTAATAAAGCCGGTCTGTACGTGGACGGGGGAGATGGGATTGGTGGGGATGAGGAGAAGGATTGGGTGGAACAACCATGACGATGACGCACGATACATGATTGCCGCACGGCTGACGCACAATTGATAAAGTGCAGCCATAAATGAGGCGAGTATTCATCCCGGGCTTTCCTTTTTCTCTGATTGCATACAGTAAACAAATCCAGAGCAAGGATTAGGTTTGATTTTTCTCAGAAATCTTCTAGATAAAAAAAACAACTAATTAAAGCTTTAGTTATTCCAGGAAGTAAAATTTAAAATGTTTCACAAACATCAGCAGTGGTGATTTTAAGCAAAGTTTCTAACAGCTTATTATTTTCTGTGTACAGGGTAGAGCAACGAGTTCCTCCGGCTACGGCTGCTGCTGCTGTTGCTTGGGCACACTTCTGGGCAACGCATTGTCGCCGCCGACCGCAAAGCTGGGCAAAATTATGAACTTGTGTTCCTCGGGCGCAACGGCATCGACCACATCGTTATCGTCCACGGGCCAAGCGGAGAGGAGCGGAGGAGTCCCAGGAGGAGGTGCCGGAAGCGGCGGAGGCATCGGTGGTGAAGGAGAAGGTGGAGGCGGTGGCAGAGGTGGCATTGCCTGCGGCGGCGGCGACACAGGTCCCTCCGAGGCCACACACTGCTTCGGCGGAGTCGGTGGAAGCTCCGGTGCAGAGGAGTTGACCAACGCAAACGGCTCGGCCAACGGAGGAACGAGTGCAGCCACAAGTGGTGGCCCACAGCCGACTGGCAGCAACAAACACAGCCAGCTAAACAACGAAAACAACGCAACCATGCCGCCCGAAACGCGTCCCAAGATGGTGACCGTCAAGCATCCGGAATCGAACAAGCCCAAGCCCACCACCAAAAAGAGCAAGCCCATCCAGGCGGATCAGGACGTCATCAAGGCGCTGCAGAGATGCCGAGACGAAGGCAAGTTACTCAATTGAAAACGAATTAACTATCTAACTTTGGCTTTTAAATTATTCTCCGCAGGCATCAAGCGCTTGGACCTGAGCAACTCCTCGATCACTGTTATTCCCAGCACAGTAAAGGAGTGCATCCACCTGACCGAGCTGTACCTGTACAGCAACAAGATCGGACAGCTGCCGCCGGAGATCGGATGCCTGGTAAGCCTACGCAACCTGGCGCTGAACGAGAACTCGCTGACCTCGCTTCCGGAGTCGCTGCAGAACTGCAGCCAGTTAAAGGTGCTCGATCTGCGGCACAACAAGCTGGCAGAGATTCCTCCGGTTATCTATCGACTGCGCAGTCTGACCACTCTTTACCTCCGCTTCAATCGCATCACCACAGTGGCGGACGACCTGGGCCAGCTCGTTAACCTGACCATGCTGAGTCTGCGGGAGAACAAGATCCGGGAGCTGGGCAGTGCCATGGGGGCGCTGGTGAACCTCACAACGCTGGACGTGTCGCACAATCACCTGGAGCACCTGCCGGAGGACATTGGGAACTGTGTGAACCTCCGGTCCTTGGACCTGCAGCACAACGAGCTGCTGGACATACCCGATAGCATCGGAAACCTGAAGTCCCTGGTGCGCCTGGGCATGAGGTACAATCGGTTGAGCAGTGTGCCGGCCACCCTGAAGAACTGCAAAAGCATGGACGAGTTCAATGTGGAGGGCAATGGCATCACCCAGCTCCCGGACGGCATGCTGGCCAGTTTAAGTGGACTGACCACCATAACCTTGTCGAGAAATCAGTTTACAAGCTACCCGACTGGCGGACCGGCACAGTTCACCAACGTTTATAGCATCAATCTGGAGCACAATCGTATCGATAAGATTCCCTACGGAATTTTCTCTCGGGCCAAGGGCCTCACCAAACTGAACATGAAGGAGAATATGTTGACTGCTCTTCCCCTGGACATCGGCACCTGGGTGAACATGGTGGAGCTTAACCTGGCCACTAATGCGCTCCAGAAGCTGCCCGATGACATAATGAACCTGCAGAACCTCGAGATACTCATCCTGTCCAACAATATGCTCAAGAAGATACCGAATACAATTGGGAATCTGAGAAGGCTGAGGATCTTGGACCTGGAGGAGAACCGCATCGAGGTGCTTCCCCACGAGATCGGTCTGTTGCACGAGCTGCAGCGACTGATCCTGCAGACCAATCAGATTACGATGCTACCGCGAAGCATCGGCCACTTGGGCAACCTGACTCACCTGTCTGTTAGCGAAAACAACCTGCAGTTCCTGCCCGAGGAGATTGGGTCGCTGGAGAGCCTTGAGAATCTGTACATTAACCAGAATCCCGGCTTGGAGAAGCTACCGTTTGAGCTGGCCCTGTGCCAGAACCTCAAGTATCTGAACATAGACAAGTGCCCGCTGAGCACTATTCCGCCGGAGATCCAGGCGGGCGGACCGTCCCTGGTACTGCAGTGGCTCAAGATGCACTCGCCATACCGCCAAATGTGAGATGTGGACGGCGTCTGGCGCACCGTCTACGTGGGCAGCGACTGCTACTATCAGTACGAGCTGCAGGCGGTGAGCCAGGCGCCCGGTGGAGGTGCTGCAGGTGGTGGTGGAGCTGCAGCAGGAGGAGCAGCTGGCGGGGGATCCTCAAGGAGCGGTGACCGACGCTAACGGTGCGATCTCAGCTAACGAGCGAGAGATCCTGTTCCCACACATCCTTCAACCCAATCCAATAAGGGGGGAAACTACATTGGTTAGGTGCTACTCCTTAAAATTTTTTATTGAAACTGTTTTTTAAATATATTTAAGTAATATTAATTATTATTAAATTAATATTATTTAATATTGTCTATGATTTAATTTAATTTTATCATACGTATCAATCAGTTTAAATTAAAGTTTAATTAGAAATTAAAAACAATGCATCTATACATCCTGGAAACAAGAATATTAAAAGTTTCTTTGAAATGTTAAAGTGAAAAAAATCTTAAGACCAGAGAACCGACGAGTGTTTTGAGATTAAATTTATTTTGTATTAATACCCTTTTGTTTAGTTTATTATACCTAAACTTTGTTATTAGAAATATTAATTAGTAAACCTTTTCTTGTGTGGTTTCATCCCCTTGACCCCGACTGGAGTGCGTTGGCTGACAAAATCATAGCTTTAAAACGTTATACCAATGTCCCGCGTATTATAAACTGCCCCGATTTGCTTTTTCTTTCTGTGTTCAAGTCCAGTCCAGTTCAGAGTCCACACTTTAGGTTCTAATTTAACTCATGCTTCCAAAAGCTAGTCAAAAAAAGAAATACAAATGTAACATGCGAATCGAAACGAAAGTGAATTGAAAGCTTTAAACCTTCTGTTCGATCTTTGGTCATCGAGAAAGCTAAATCCAATGTTCAAAACTACACAAAAATACGCAAGCGCCAAGGAATTGTTTGAAAACAAAAACAAAAAACAAAAGAGTGGTTAAGAAATTATTAATCTGTATACACATAAACCGTAGACGTATTTTGTATAAGCAAGCGCAAAGAAAAACTAAGCAACAAGTATTAAACTGTGTGTAATTTGTTAAAACAAAAGGAAAATATTGCAAATGTGTTTTTTTTGTGGCGCCCCAAATAAATCGGAATTTTATATGTTAGTCTAAGCATAACTTAACCACAAAATAAATCAACTGCAACCAATTGCACTAGCGAAAGATAATGTCGTATAATTCATGTGCGTTGCCGTGTGTCTGTAATTAATTTGAATGAATATTTAGACGATTTCAAGGCATTTAGTTACCATAACCATAATCAACGATATATGTATGTTTGCATGGAGAGTAAGCCAAGTTAAGAGTAAATTAATATCGTATAATGGCACGTTAATGATAAGCGAAAAAGATATTTAGAGATAACGTGGACTCATAGTTGTTGTTCGTCTGGGAAAGATTGGATTAACCATGAAAAGATTGGAATAGTCTTTTGACAAAGAAAGTTTCTTTAAAAAAATTAAAAATAAAATGTTTTAATTATGTTTAAAATATTGTATACGTAAATGCATTTTGTTGAAGACACTTTTTTAGTATCTTAAGGCCGATCTGTCATTTAACCAGCTCAACAAACAACTTATTTAGTTTAATATCGTTAACTATATGTCTTGAAACACAAAACAGAGAAGAAGGATACAATTACGAGCTACTCTCCGCTGCAATGCAACGCAAATGGGCTTTAAACTTTAAACAAATCTTAAATCAATAAATCAACGAAGCTAACTTTAACTGTTGTGCATCCAAACAAACATATTTACACAACTTTTACACATCTATTTTTTGAGAAAAAAGAAAAGGAAAGAGTCAATCAAACACTCGAGATACTATACGTACGTATTTATTTCAGACTCCATGGTATATGCATAGTATGTACATATATTTTTCAAACAAACTGTATGCGGCAGGGTAAACTAAAATGGCAAAAGTAATTTAATTACAAAAAAATGTCTAATAAAACGAAATAAACAAAACGTATATTTCCAACGGTACAAAAATGAAAACGTAAATGTAACAGAAATACAAATAAATGTTAAACTGAATATATTCGCACGCTAGGATAATGAACACAACACACCCAACAAAAAAATTAAATAAATAAAACAAAAGCAGGAAATGGAGGCAGAACCTGAATTCGGCGAAATTTCAAGCCAAATTCGCAAATACAAACAATAAATGTTAAACGAGGTCAAGTTAAATGAAAGTGAAATGTACAAGTTATATGGTAAACGCGATCAAGTCAAAATATAATGATATCCCTAAAGTGAAAAAACATATTTAAGCATACTCATAAATATTTGCGAAATAAAATGAAAACAAATGTTAAAATACGTTCAAAAGAATACGGTCTTTTTAAGTCGGGCTTCTAATTTTTTCAAGTTGGCAATGCTTTGCGAGCGCTATTTCGATCACCGATCAGTTTGTACCCTAGAATAGATTTCTTTTGGATATTGATGGCTATTTATCCAAGAGGAAAACTCTAAAGTCCGACCACATTCTCTGTATGTACACAAAAATATTGCCTCAATGGAATTACTAAATCATTTAAATCTGGATTATAAAGGTGCGCCCCGTCCAAAAATAAATTGTATTTATGCATATATTAGTCAGAACCAGCAGCCCATTAAATTGCCATTAATTCATTCTGGCCACTGTGTGAGTTAGCAAAAAGTATAAATATATGAAGGGGTATATCCTAACCAACCAACTCAATCCCGAGGTAGCAGCTCAAACAGCTGTTTCCAGCTCTTTGTACCCGGGAGAGGTGATAACAAAAGACACAACATTCCGCCAGTCAGTTTATAAACAATTCCCAAAGCAGAAGCACAGCGATAAGGTGAGTGATTCTCCAGGTAGGAAATATATATACCTAAACTACGTGTACGCCATAGCGTACTGAGGCAAAAGCCATAAATGCGCAAAAGGTCAGTGCAAATGTGGGCCTTTGTTTTGCTGCCCGTTATCCAGGAATCACAGTGTGCATCCATAATCTATTTCATTTTAAGACGTAAACCTTAGCTCTTTAGAATCCTAGATACATTTTGCTAATATCTTATACCTGTATACTTTCAGCGTAACCATGAAAACCTTCACATCTCTACTGCTGACCTTGGTGTTGGCCTTTCTCGGTCCAGACTCCAGCTACTCTTACTCCCCCACACTGGATGCTAGACTTATTCGAGAAATTAAGAGACAAGAAGCACTTAATCACGCCACAATTGCCAGGGAACTGGTGCATCGTGCGTCATGGGGCGCCTTGGGCAGCATTTCCACCAACAAAGCTGTGGAAAATTATCCAATGGTCAACATAATCTCCGTAGATGACAGCGATGCCAATGGAAACTCCACGGGCTTGGTGCACTTCCTGCTGACCGATCTCGACTTCACAGGACCAGACTGGCAGAAGGACAATAAGGTGACTTTCATGTTCTCCGATGAACAGACATTGAGGTGCAAGGCCGATGGCAAGGATCCAATGGAGCCAACGTGTGCCCGTGTCATGCTCAGTGGCCAGGTAATAAAGGTGAGTAAAGGGAGCATTAATTCATGTGAGCACTGAAAATAATGTCTACTTTTATGATTAGCTGGATCCCAACGGTACCAACTATAAGCCCGCCATGGATGCCTTTTTGAAGCGTCATCCAGCAGCCGTCCATTGGATAGAAAGTTAGTACTAAAAATTAATAGAATGTGTTTATGTTTTGCAATCAAACAATTCCGCAATTCTATTTTCAATGCACAGCCCACACATTCTACCTGTGCGCCTTGGATATTAAAAATATCTATGTGCTGGACTTCTACGGAGGCCCCCACCAGGTCAGCGCCTCGGATTATTATGCCATTAAGCTGTGAAATAAACTTATCAAGAAGAAAACCAGTGACGACTCATGTTTTTAAAATGAAATTTCATTGTTTCAATGAACTGCACAAAATATGATTAAGGAGACAAGACAAAGCGCATTCGCTGCCACTTATCAGTTAAGCTCGGGGATTTCCTGTCATGGGCATTGGCGTTGTACAATAAAAATAAGGAAAACATTGAAGAAAAGTATATGTATTTACGTTAAGGTTAAGGTGAACCCAAATGGGCTAGGTTTTATATATCAAAATTCAAACCTTATATTAATTTAAAGACTTTCCACAATAAAATGAATTAAATCATATCGGTTAGTTGTTGTGTATATTTTAAACGGAAGTTTGCAAAGTTTATATTTTTTGGCGTTACGCCTTGGATTAGTCTTTCAAAAGGGGTTACAGTGACAAGGTGTCCACCTTAGTGGGATCCGGGCACCGTGCAAAGGGTGGCGTCGATCTTCTGCAGTTGCGGCAGGATGTCGCGGAGCTTGGAGCGATAGCGAATATCCTTGGCCAGCGGATTGTACTCCAGGTAGATGGTCTGCAGGGCCTTGTTCACTTTCAGCACCTCGATGTTCTTCCAATCATCCACGCCGTTGTGATTTAGCCACAGCTCCTCGAGGAGTTCGAGGTTCTCTAGATTGGCAATGCCCTTTAATCGGTTCTTGGCCAGATCGAGGGTCTCCAGCTTCCTGTTCTCTGAGAGGTTTTCAATGGTTTCAACTCCATTTTCGGACACGTAGAGCTCGCGGAGATTTGCCAGCTTTTCCAGGTTCTCGATCTTTACAATTCGATTGGCCTGCAGACTGAGTATCTCCAGGTTGACCAGTGTGTCAAGGTTCTCGATCTTGGCTATCTTGTTCTTGCCAAGGAAGAGCTGCCGGAGATTGACTAACATTTCGATGTTTTCAATCTTTTTCAACTTGTTGTCGCCCAGCTCCAGCATAGTAAGGTTGGTCAGCATCCCCAGATTCTCAATAACCGTAATGCGGTTCGCCACGAAGTAGATCTTGTCCAGCTTGACCAGCTTGTCGACGTTCTCGATCTTGGTGAGGCGATTGAAACTGAGGTCCAGCAGCTCCAGGTTGGTCAACTCATCTAGGTTCTCGATCTTTGTGATCTGGTTGTCGTACAGCTCCAGCTCCAAGAGGGACGTCAGCATGGACAGGTTTTCAATCTTCTTGATCAGGTTCCAACGCAGAAACAAGCGCTCGATCCGCGTCAATGGCTCAAAGTTCTCCAGCTTCTCGATGCGGCGATGATTCAGATCCAGCTCATAGCAGTCCGGATCGATGGTGATTATCTCCTCAATGGAGGGCACTTCCTCGGCATTAATCACCTGGATGCCGACTGTTGGCTTGGCGGCTTCAGTATCGTTCATTAGTCTGTCGGCATCGCCCATTTTGTATATTTATAAAGCTTTATTTACTTTTAAAAAATCTCTGAAATGACTTTTGGAAAATTCTATGCCGACTTGACTTGTTTATTTCGTTAGCGCAGGGTATCGAGTGAGGTAAGGTGGTTTTTGGCGAGGAGATAAGTCATGTCGCAATTATATCGGATCTTGTAAGCAACTAGAACCCCATAATTCGCCTATATTAGATTTATTAAAAGTTTGATATTTGCAATTTAGCCTTACTGCATTGTCTCTTTAACTCTACTTTATACAGTTAAGTTAGAAAATGGCTAAATATTTAATTGCGAATTGCGCCCACCTTCTCATATTTGCCGGCTATTCAATACTGTGCATTCTAGAGAGGTGTATGTCCAGACCATGTAACTACTAATAATCTAGTAATGTAACAAGACTTTCTATAAGATTTGGTGCCTAATATAGATGATTTACTTGCTTGTTTAGTTCATAAAATCATCTAATAATCTTCATCTGTGGTGTACACAAGCCGTCGTGTATATTTCACGCTAGCACATCACACATCCCTAGTACCTTTTTGTTTGACAAGTGTTGGAAAATAGCGACACGATATCCGTCAGCTGTGCAGTGAGCGTGTTGATTTCCATTGGCCATAAATTGCGAATTGTTTAAAAAAGAGCGTCGAAAATGCTGTGAGTTGACAGTCAACAAGTTGTGCGAGAGCCTCTATCCCAATATTACACTGGAGACCACGGCCTGCTAGAAGTTAAACTAAGGGGAGTCGAAGGAATCCTGTTAGAATGTCGACGGGTTTAAAATGTCGCAATTGTGGATCCAACGAGATCGAGGAAGATAATGCTCGCGGAGATCGGGGTATGTATAGATTGATCTAAGCATATACTGGTGTACTTTAAAATATCCGTCTCCTTCTAGTGTGCATGAACTGCGGTTCCGTGCTTGAGGATTCTCTCATTGTTTCCGAAGTGCAGTTTGAAGAAGTTGGCCATGGAGCTGCCGCAATCGGCCAGTTTGTCTCGGCCGACTCGTCTGGCGGAGCCACCAATTATGGGTATGGCAAGTTTCAGGTGGGCTCAGGCACCGAGTCCCGCGAGGTGACCATTAAGAAGGCCAAGAAGGACATTACTCTGCTCTGCCATCAGCTGCAGCTCTCACAGCACTACGCCGACACTGCTCTGAATTTCTTCAAAATGGCCTTAAGCAGGCACTTGACACGCGGCCGCAAAAGCACTCACATCTATGCTGCCTGCGTCTACATGACCTGCAGGACAGAGGGCACTTCCCGTGAGTGCTGAACCTACAGATGTGAAGTAGCTTGCTAATCCCTTGACTATCCCCGCAGATCTTCTCATCGACATCAGTGACGTTCAGCAGATTTGCTCCTATGAACTAGGCCGCACCTACTTGAAGCTATCACATGCCCTTTGCATCAATATACCGTCAGTGGGTGAGTGCCTATCATGAATACAAAATCAATCGAGGAAAAGGATCTTTTCTTACACAACATTGGGCTTCTTAATTATTCTATTTAGAGTATAATCAGTTTTATTATTTGGTTGCAAACGAAGAAATAGTCGTCAGATTTTAGCTTCAAGTATTTAATCTTGCATCGTGTTCGTGTTCCTTTTTGAAATTTATATTTCATCAGTTAAATGTGTATGATGTCTGGCATTTACATTGCTTTGCATATATTTCGAATCTTCTTATCCTTGTTTATGTTTTATTTTTGAAGAAACCCGACAAGCGTAGAAGTTCATAAACAAAGCCTACAGGCCCAGTTGATTTATAAAATCATATCACAGAGGCGGATGCAAACGGATCTCATCTCCCTTTGCTCGCAATGTCGACTGTTTGATGACTCAGGATTTTTGTTTGTTTTTATTGTTGTTCTCCGATTTTGACATTCGCTGGAGGAGTTGAAGAGTTAAGTTTGAATATCGATTTTGTAGTAACGATATTTGATTTCCCACATTCCCTCAAATATATTTCAAGGAGCAAGTTGTAAATTCGGAAAAATCTAATAATGTATTTTGTTTGATTAAAGTACATAATTGGTAATAGATTTATAATCAATATAGGATAACATTTGCTTTATTTATATCGATTTATTATATATGTATATAAAAAAACGGTAATTGTAGGAGACATTCTTATCAAAAGCAAAAAATCAGTACAATTTCCAAAAGAAATCCATAATGTCGAAACGTAAAACAGATTGTTGCGCAGAACAGCCTAGAGTATAATGCATATAGGAGCAGAGTACGGGGCTTAATATCAGTAGAAAGGCATGTTATGTATGTGAATATGTATGTAATAGAGTTATAATGGAACAACTACGAAATGGTGACCCTACAGGAGCTATGTTCGAATATAATTAGATAATATTTGCGCATACTCGGGCATTACTTTTGATTCACTTATTACGTAAACTGGTTAACTTGGCTTTCAAATTCGTCGTATGCAATTCTTAACATGGCTTATTATCCCTTGAATAGTAGGTATAGGTAGGTGTATATATCGTTATCAGATCAGATGTGTGTATATATGCTGGCAAAAATATGTTTGTTATGTATATCGTATTAGTTTATCCCCTCAACTCTCTCTCTTTAGAATATTGGTTAACGCTAGCTTGACTGATTGCCCCGAATTCACTGCTTATTGCATTTACACTTACGATTCTGTGCGTTTCTATATAGCGCCGATTTTACTTACCCCCTATATCCATCCCCTCTCAAGTCGTACGGAACGTATTAAGTTTTTCGAGTCAACTACTAAATCTGCACCTATGTATGTATAAAGTTATGGGTGTATATATATTCAACTTGCTTCGATTTTGAAAATATCTTCTGTATGCATTTTGCCAACAAACTGTGTACAGTGCGTTTCACAACTGCAGAACGGTTGAAAACTTGACTGGCTTAACGTGCTATTGGCTATAACGAAGGGAACTTTGATTAGTTCCTTAAATCGAGTGACTTTCTTGACATGATCTCGCTCCCACAGCCGTGCCAAAGCTATAAAACGCACTGTCTCGATGTGTATATATATGTATGACTATATATAGGACTATTATGAAAACTAGAGCACTCTACTATAGTGGTATATGTCTATATCTGTATATAGGTCTATAACTGCGTCTAAAACTCCAATTTGCTTGCTTGTGTACCACTGAAAACCCATGAGTTTCGATTTTGTAGCTGTATTGGTCTCCTCGATTGTTGTTGCTGCTGCTGGCGATAGTAGCAGGCTCCCTGCCACTCGGCGCAGTAGAGCTGTGCGCATCAGGTGCTGCCCTCCGCGGCCAGATCCTCCCCAGAACCGTTCACATTGTTGCTAGTTAAGTTGCTGCCATTGGATGTAGCAGATCCAGCCGCTGCTGTTGCTGATGCGGCTGATCCTCCTGCTCCTCCAATTGGCGTTGCACAGAGCGAATTCGTGGGCGAACTCATAGCCGTCATTGTGGTGGGTCCATAGAAGATCAGTTCGGGGATCTGGCCGCCCTGCACGCCAGTGCCGTTGGTGCTCTCCGACGAACACTGGAACTGGAACGTCACATTGCCCATGAGCACCTCCGACATGCCCTCCTGGCCGAAGAAGCTCAGCTCGTTGCCGTCCAGAATTACGGAAGCGGTGTAGTAGCACTCAGGCTCGATTTGAATTGGGTTCTCGAAGAACACGTGGAACGTGTTGCTCGAACCGTCCGAGAAGAACTTGGTGTCGTTCTCGGCGAGGGTGCGGCCCAGACGCTTTAGCTCGATCTTGACGTTGTAGTTGGCGGCGCCAGTCGATGATCCGTACAGCCCAAAGCCCACAATAAAGATTCTGCAGAAATACAGTTGGTATTAAAAATTATGGAGGAGATGCACCACGCGTTACTCTTACCTGCGGTCCACGGAGAACTGAATGGAATCACAGCGTCCGCGGTATCGCCACTGATTCGAGCGGTAGGCACATGACTGAAAGCGATGGCAGACCTGCGTCTTTAGGCCCGCCCTCGAGCGCGTAGGAAAGCCCAGGGAAGGCTTAACCTTGGCGGTAAAGTGCAGGAACATGTCGATCGTCTCCTGTGATGAGAGAATGCCAGTCTGGGCGACACCGTTTGCAAACTCCTCCAGCGACATAGTGGGTATGCGGATGAGGTGCAGGGCCTGTCCCAGCAGTCTGCGCTTATTCTGTGGCGTATCGTCGATAGTCATCTTTTCGCAGGCATTCAGGGCCCAATTCAGAGCTGCCTCGAACAGATGGATCTCCTTGCAGTTGAGCGTCTCCCGCGAGAGGATCGACTCAAAGGTCTTGAGGTCAATGTCCACAAAATCCTCGGACTTAACCGCCATCTCGGCCTGAGCGTCGATCACTTCCCAGCAACGCTGCATCAGTTCGGGCTCCTCGAACAGACGCGATTGACTGAGAAGTAGGCAGGCGTTTTTTGCCGTCAACTTCACCTCTAGATAGTTGACGCAGGCCCTGGCCAGATGGGGCACAATGTACTTCTTGGCCGCATACAAAGTGGCTAGGATGTGCTCAGGTTCCAGTTTGATTTCATCACAATAGAGATACCTATAAAACGAGATTCTGATGAGCACCACTTGTGAAATGTAGGGCCTAAGTTATATCACTAACCATACAACATATAGACTACTCATTTCATACAACGAAAATGTCCACAAAAATTTCTTAGCGACAGGCCCCAGAGCTGTGAGCGACAGGCCCCGAAGCTCTGGGTGCGCTCTAATTGCTCTCTCTCTCTCATTCTTACGCTCGCACACTGATTTCGAGAGTCAGTCGCAAAGTGGTGCGTCTTGAAGAAGGTCGCTCTGCGCTTGGCTTCTTTTTTATATGTATGCGTGTTCATGCATTCACGTACACGGATGCATGTATGCGATCATTTCATTTTGGCCCAGCAAGAATATTTGGTCTTTTGCTACTTTGCTACCCTAAGAATATGGGCATATTCATTATTGGGTTAATGATAAAAATAAGAATAATCTATGTTATAATATATTTCTTAATATTTCAGCATACATTTCATATTTGTTTACCAAATAAGCTTAGTGGCAGCAGTGAAATGTTTTGTATATATGTATGTATTCGAATGAATA
>VNJN01008031.1:0-15920 GCA_008042485.1 Drosophila mayri
TCCGACCCGGAAAAGATCGACAAAGAAGTTGAGGACCTCACAAACATCCTCAACAACGCGTACAAGGAGTCATGTAGAATTACATACTCCAAGAAACTGTACAGAAACAGACCCACAATGGTGGAGCAAAGAGCCAAGTGAGCTCAGACGTAAGGTCAGGAAGACCTTTAACAACAGCTACGGAACCAAAGACTGGGGACCGTACAAGGAAATACATAAGGAGTACAAAACGGCGATATACGCAGCCAGGAAAGAATCTTGGATCAACTACTACGAATCGCTAGAAGGAATAAAAGATACGGCTAGGTTGAGCAAAATACTAGCAAGAGGGCAAGCAAGTCACTCACTTATAAACAGACCTGACGGCACAGGAACGACGTCAGCTGAAGAATATCTAGATATCCTGCTGGACACCTACTTCCCAAGAAATCTTAAAATAAAACCCACAGCAACGGATGCCCTAAGGGCAGTCCAACAGCCACAGGTCGAAGAGATCGTCACCAGGGAAAGAATCCACTGGTCTATAGACTCTTTTGACAAATACAAGACAAATACCTGGACGGTCCGGACGGTATCATACCGGCAATGCTGTAAACGACGAAGGAAGACATATGGAACTGGCTGCAGGCAATCCTCCAAGCATATATACAAACAGTACACGTACCGCTTCCATGGAAGGAAGCAAGAGTAGTCTTTATACCTAAACCAGGCAGAAGAGGACACATCCTAGCCAAGGATTACAGGCCGATTAGCCTGACCTCATTCCTTATGAAAACAATGGAAAGGATACTAGATATCCATATCAGATGCAAAACGGAGAAAAACCTTTCGAAAGCCCAGCACGCTTACCGAAAAGGCAAATCCACAGAAACAGCCTTACACGAAGTAGTACAATACATAGAGAAAGCCCTGCTTTTCAAAAACTACACGCTGGCTACCTTTTTAGAAGTAAAACGGAGAAAAACCTTTCGGAAGCACAGCACGCTTACAGAAAAGGCAAATCTACAGAAACGGTGCTATACGTATTACAGTACATAGAGGAAGCCCTGCTATTCAAAAACAAAGCAATGGCTACCTTTTGAGATTTAGAAGGAGCTTTCAACAATGTAAACGCGGACTCCATCCTGAGCTCCCTCAACAAAGTAGGAGGAATGTATCCAATGGGCGATAGACTCTTTTGACAAGTACAAGAGTCCAGGACCGGACGGAATCATACCAGCAATGCTGCAAACGACGAAAAAATACATATGGAACTGGCTGCAGGCAATCTTCCAAGCATGTATACAAGCAATACACGTACCGCTTCCATGGAAGGAAGCAAGAGTAGTCTTTATACCCAAACCAGGAAGAAGAGGGCACATCCTAGCCAAGGATTACAGGCCGATCAGCCTGACCTCATTCCTTATGAAAACAATGGAAAGAATACTAGATATCCATATCAGAAGAAAAACGGAGAGAAACCTTTCGGAAGCCCAGCACGCTTACCGGAAAGGCAAATCCACAGAAACGGCGCTACACGAAGTAGTACAACACAAAGAGACTACACGTTGGCCACCTTTTTAGATATAGAAGGGGCTTTCAACAAAGTAACCGCGGACTCCATCCTGAGCTCCCTCAACAAAATAGGAGTTGAAGGAGGCATCAGTACATGGATAGGCGAAATGCTAACGAGCAGGAAGATAACAGCCGAACTGAGTGGCACTCATCACACCAGGCTTGTGAGGAGGGGTACACCTCAGGGGGGAGTTTTATCTCCACTGCTCTGGCTGATCAACATGGACGACATATTGAAAGAACTCAATAGCGAAGGAATTTAGGTGGTAGTTTACGCGGATGACGTAGTCCTACTCACCACAGGACCATTCCCTGACGTTATCAGCGAACTGATGACAAGGGCACTTACCAAACTGAACTCATGGGCTAAAGCCTGTGGATTAGGCATTAACCCGAGCAAAGTTAGATGGTATAGAATAAGAGCTATCACAACAAGCTAAGTACTTGGGGGTGATACTGGACAAAAAATTATCATGGAAAAACCACATCAATGAACACGTCAAGAAAGCGACTCATACTAGCACACTAGTATGGTGGCCAGCACTAACTAGGGCATACAACAGACAAAAACTTACAAGGATTCAAAGATCGGCATGTGCAGGTGCCACGGGAGCACTAAGATCCTGCCCCGCGACGGCGCTGAACGCTGTGTTAAACATGATCCCAATAGAACACTTCATCAGGAATACAGCGGCCCAAAGCGCGGTACGACTGAAGGCCAGCCATAGCTGGAAGAACTATCACACTGGGCACTGTACGATCTTGAATGAAATAGACTATATGGGAACAACAGGAACAGACTTCATGACAACCGAACTAAGATTCGGCAACGCAATGAAAATGAGATGCGATGTAGGGGCCGGAATATTCGCCGACAGCTGGGGAGCAGAAGAGTCCTTCAACCTCCCAGCGTCAGCGACAGTGTTCCAGGTAGAGGTATTCGCAATTCCGAAAGCTGTCAACTCTCAGAAAACCGAGACCTCAAGAATACCAAAGTTAAAATATACTCGGATAGCCAAGCGGATATCAAATCTCTCGCATCAGCAAGAACAACATCGACTTTAGTGGCCCAATGCAAGGAGGCGCTAAATAGACTCGCTGAAGACAACACGGTACAAATGGTATGGGTACCGGGGCTCAACGATATTCCAGGAAACGAGAAAGCTGACGAGCTGGCCAGGCAAGGGTCAGAAGGGAGCTCAGATACCTCAAACATACAAATCTCCCTGAACTCAGTACAGAGGGAAATCCTCGACCATTTCAAACGACTAGCCAGCAAAGAATGGTCAACGATGAGTGAGAACAGAAGATCTAGGCTATGCTCGCCGGAATATAATAGGAGAAGGACAGCCGACCTGATCTCCAAAAGCAAAAAGGACATTAGAAGAATAACGTCAACACTCACGGGGCATTGGCCAATAGGCACTCATGCCTATAAAATGGGCCTACCCACAACACATACTGCAGAAGCTGCAAAGCAGAAACCGAGAAGGAGACACCGGAGCACCTGTTGTGTCACTGCCCGGCATTCAACAATCTCAGAGCCCGGCACTTCGGAGCCCACCAGCTAGGGTCGCTAAGAGAGGTGGGGCGGCAATCAGTGAATGCCATCCTAGCGAACCTGAACGACACTGGCTGGTACAGAAGTGTAGGCGCCGACTACTACAGCTGAGGGTGTGGACCAAAACGGAGCTCAGCTCTAATTGGAGGCTACCAGGGTAGCCTCACCACTTTAACCTACCTACCTACCATATAATTCTACCCCATTCTATTACACCACAATATAGAACATTTGCAGAAATTCATAAAGAATCAGTTTCAAAAATAAAATCTTGCTCATACTTTGCACAAATGCCTTACATTTTAAAATATGTGAAATAACCCGTCCTGAATTTTTGGAGGTTTGAGAGAAATTCATGTGTACAAAAGTCAGTTATGGCGTTTGGCAATGACATTTGGTAATTTTAAATTGCAATAACATATTTCCAAACTATATTTTGAATTTCCAAACTTATTTCGAAGATTTGGGAAAGATAAAGCCAGAAGTTTAAAAATAATGCAAGTTTAAATTTAAAACTTCGGTGTACATACGAATGGTGATCTTATGGAGGCGCTACTTTTTTAACACCACCGCAAATTAGCCCTTAATAGCTTTCAGAAAATGTGCCCAACTATTGCCTTAAGATCGATACGGTGACAATAGCTCTGAACCAAACTAGAATCAAATAAGCTTGATGGCCAAAAGTGCTTTAAAATTTCTTTATAAAATGACGTTATTACAATTTTTTTATTGAAAAAAAATCCCAAAAATTTAAACCTAAGTTTTTTTCTTTCTCAGTCAATTATGTTCAATATAAGCCCCTGATTTTAATGGTTTGACTTATAATCTTGAAGTTATAGCTAAAAACATCGAAAACTATATCCAAAAACACAAATATCACACAAAATTAAAAAAAAAAAAATGGTCTCCAAATTAAAAAACAGAATACTTTTATAATGTTAAAAATTACAACAAAAAATACGAAATTGTTTAAAATTCTCTTTATTTTATGTTTTAAAATGCACTTTTCATTTTTATACCCTTGCAGGGTATTATATTTTCAGTCAGAAGTTTGCAACGCAGTGAAGGAGATATCTCCGACCCTATAAAGTATATATATTCTTGATCAGGATCAACAGCCGAGTCACTCATATATATGCCGGAACGAGCCGGATCGGACGACTATATCATATCTGCCATAGGAACGATCGGAAAATTTTTAGAAAAAAATGTTTAACTTTGTCAGTTTTCAACACATTCTCATCAAAGTTAAGATTTTGCCGTTTTTTTTATTTTTCCTGAGCTTTGGTTTTAATTTCATTAAAATCGGTCGACTATATCCTATAGCTTATATTGGAACAATCAGGAAAATAAACGAAAAGTCCATAACTTTGCCAGTTTTCAAGACATATTTACCAAACTTGAAATTTGGCCATCTCATATATTTTTTCAAAATTTCACTATTAATTTCATTAAAATCGGTCAACTATGTACATAACTTAGCCGATTTTCATCAACCATTTTCATCTCTCTTTTTCTCTATCTACGTGTGTTTAGGTGAGGGGCCCTCTGTGCCGCCTTGGCTCACCAAAACTTAAGAGCGCACCCGCGCTCGCCCCTTTTGTGCTCAGGTCCACGGGTCTGCCTTCGCTGCTCCCGCTCTCGCGCTGGGCTTTCCGCCACTCGGGCCCGCTCCCGTACTGTTAAGCTGAGCTTATAGGTCGGGAGCGCGGCCCTTATGTTAAGTTATGTTAGTTCAATGTATGAAGCGAACCCAAATACATGCGATTGTGCCCTACGATTTTACCCACGACGCCTCCAATTCTTTCACCTCGAGCCTACGGGATTGGGATTCTTTTCCCTTCTGGCTATCTTTGGCGGCAGAAGTGCCCCCCTACACATTTTGGTCCATCAGAGCCGGATTTTTTTGTGGATTCTCTACCAGCAGTTCCCGGCATTGGTGCGCCAAAAAATAAGTACGACATTTCTCCGACTTCGTCTCACTGCCGGTCTTCAGCAGTGGTCCGAACATTAAATTTCGTTCACACTGCTGTAAGATTTGTTTTTCCTCCGTGTCAGCTCCAGTCAGAGTTTTTCGACACAACGGCAGTAATTTCTATTCTACTTCGCCTTCAATCTGAAAAATTTTCCGCTTACCCATGAGGGGTTTGTCGCGGCGTGGCAAAGCCTCACTGACCGCTTTGAGAACCGGCGGCTATTGGTCAACAGCCAGTTGAAGATCCTTTTCAACATCCAGGCTGTTCCTCAAGAGTCCGGAGTCGCGCTGAAGGAGCTCCAAGCCTCCATTCAGAGTTGTCTCACAGCTCTAGAGATGTCCTCTATCAATGTTGAGGCTTGGGACTGTCTCCTGGTATTTATGATTTCCTCTAAGACCCCAAAGTCACACTTTCCATGTGGGAGCAATCCGTACACAATAAGGCCGAAATTCCAGCATGGAAGGAGTTGGATAACTTTCTGACAGAGCGGCATCGCAGTCTGGGGGCCATCGACGACGTCAAGCCTAATGGCTCCGGGCAAGTTCCGCCACGGCCGGGATGGGTGCTGACAGGCCCATTATCCCCGGCCAGCCCCCGCAGGCAAATTTGGGTAGACCCCAAGCATACTTCGTTCCAACGTATTCTGTTTCGCAATCCCGATGGGGATATCCGCGACTACGAATTAAAAACGGTCACCTTCGGAGTCAATTGTGCTCCGTTCTTAGCGATCCGCGTCCTGCGACAGCTCGCGGACGACGAAGAGTCGAGGTATCCGCAAGCAAGCCGAATTATCCGTCATTTTATGTACGTGGATGACGTTCTCGCGGGGGCAGACTCCAAAGCCGATGCCCAAGTTGCGATTCGGGAGTTGAAGGGGGCTCTTGAGTCAGCAGGGTTCCCACTTAGGAAGTGGACGTCTAATAGCAAGGCGATTCTAGCCGACATTCCGAGCGACCACCTCCTTCGTGCTGACTTTCTCGAAATCGATGCAGAGAGCACGGCCAAGACACTCGGCGTGCGGTGGAAGGCGACGACTGACGAGTTCTTTTTTATTCCGCCAGAATTGGTTTCCGGCTCGTCTTTCACGAAGCGTCAAGTCCTGTCCCAAATTGCCAAATTGTTCGATCCGGCCGGCTGGCTCGCTCCTTTCATCGTCCGTGCGAAGATGTTCATGCAGGACATCTGGCTCTTGGATCTAGGGTGGGACGACGCACTCCCTCAAGATTTCTGTCAGCGATGGGTTGACTTTCTGAAGAATTATTCCGTGCCCGATCAGATCCGTATTCCTCGGTGGGTTGCGTTCCGTCCGCACCAGAAGGTAGAGCACCACGGGTTTTGCGACGCTTCGCAGAAGGCGTACGGAGCCGCCATTTACGTCCGTGTCGAGATTGGGTCGACGGTAATAGTGAACCTGCTAACCGCAAAGACGCGAGTGGCCCTGGTTAAAAGGTGTCGCTCCCGCGGCTAGAGTTGTGCGGGGCTTTGTTGTTGTCTGAAATAGCCACCGCCGTTCTTGCAAAGCTGTCAGGGGCCGCAGCCGCCCTATACTGTTGGACGGAATCGACTATTGTACTCGCTTGGCTGCAGAAGCCAGCGTGTCAGTGGACAACCTTCTTGGCCAACCCGGTGACCAAGATCATTCAGTGCACCGGCGTGCAGAAGTGGGTATATGTCCGTTCCGAGCAGAACCCTGCGGATATCGCTAGCCGGAGGGTGGCTCTTCAAGACCTGGCAGAGAGCCAGCTGTGGTGGCACGGTCCTGCTTGGTTGCAAAGGCCCCGCGGCGAATGGCCCATTCAGGGCAATGACGCCCTCGTGACTGAACTCGAGAAGCGAGTAGTCAAGGTCCATGTTGCGAAGGCGCCCGCCGAAGATATTCTTGAGCATTTCTCCACACTTGACAAGGCGTTGCGAGTCCTTGCTTATGTTTATCGCTTCATCCAGCGCGCGGAAGTTTCAATCTCCGTTCGAAGAGCACCTGACAGCTAATGAGATTACGTCGGCCGAACGCATCCTAGTTTCCGTCACTCAGCGCAGACACTTCGTCTCTGAGATGGGCTGCTTAAGCCAAAAGCGGCCAGTTCCGGCATCCAAAATCAAAATCTGAACCCATTCATTGATTCGCAAGGCCTTATGAGAGCCTGCGGCCGGGTCACGGCCTCTGAACTTCTCCAATATGACGAACGGCATCCTATAATCCTTCCGTACGACTGCCATCTGTCCCGACTCCGCGTCCAGTTTACGCATCGCATCACGCTGCACGGTGCCAACCAGCTGATGATCCGCCTATTTCGGGTCAAATTCTGGGTTCCAAGGGTGAGGAACTTGGTGAAATACGTCATATATTCATGCAAGGTATGCGTCATCCACAAGAAGAAGTTGCAGACGCAACTCATGGGGGAGCTACCGAAGGAACGGACGTCCTTCTCGCGCCCGTTCAGGCATACTGGCGTGGATAATGCCGGTCCCTTCGAAATTAAAAACTATACGGGACGTGCCTGTCTCATCACGAAGGGGTATGTGTTGGTGTTCGTGTGCTTCTCTACAAAGGCCATCCATTTAGAGCCTACATCGGACCTTACGACCGAAAAGTTTCTGGCGGATTTCGCTCGGTTCGTGTCAAGGAGAGGGTGCCCCCGTCAAGTGCAGTCGGACAACGGGAAGACCTTTGTGGGCGCGATTTCCTTTGTGGAAATCGCGGGATTTTCTCCAAAGCCTAAAAGGGGCGGTGACGGGTGCCTATAACCACCAGCAGCTGCTCTGGCATTTCATTCCTCCGGGAGCCCCCCACATGGGAGGTCTGTGGGAGACAGGCGTCAAGAGCTTCAAGACCTTGTTTTACAATTCCACAGCCACGCGGAAATACCCTTTTGAGGAGCTCTCGACTCCCCTGGCAAAGATCGAGGCGTGCCTAAATTCGCGGCCGCTCGCGCCACTAACTTGTGGGAGGCTCACTTCTTGCCACGGTTGAACCCGAGATGAAGGGGAATACCACGTCCATGGTTAACCGCTGGCAACACCTAAAGGCTCATCAGCAGCAATTTTGGCTGCGATGGAAGGAGGAGTACCTTAAGGAGCTCCATAAGCGGAATAAGTGGCGAGCCCCTACAAAAGATCTCCGCGTTGGGGATATGGTGGTCATCAAGGAGGACAACCTTCCGTCCAATGAGTGGCGATTAGGCAGGATTGACGCAGTGTTTCCGGGATCCGATGGCCAGGTCCGCGAGGCCCCATCAAGAGGCCCGTAGCTAAGGTCGTGCTGCTTCCTATGGAAGAGTCCATCCGACCATAATGACAATGCGTTCTTCCGGTCCGATGTTCCTGTCCACTGTGCCGTATCGTAGCTCTGACCGTAGTTCTTAGTTGTACTTCACACCATACTAATAACGGCTGTCTTCAGACGCTCCACGGCCGTCGTCCGCCACTCTTTGGGCGCCGTCCACTGTTCGTCCGCCCGCGCCAGCTGCGCCTAGGCAATCTTCGGCCTCTCGGCGAGGGCCCCCTCCGTCGTCTTGGGCGCGGAGATGTATCCGCGCATCATTCAGCCGGGCTTCCTGAAGATTCAGGACGGGCTACCGGTGGCCCAAAGCACCGTTTTTGGATGGGTCGTGTCCGGAGCCTGCCACCAGCCATAACGACGTGGTACCTATTGCAATGCGAATGATTGCAAGGGGGCGCGGGATGTTTAGGTGAGGGGCCCTCTGTGCCGCCTTGGCTCACCAAAACTTAAGAGCGCACCCGCGCTCACCCCTTTTGTGCTCAGGTCCACGGGTCTGCCTTCGCTGCTCCCGCTCTCGCGCTGGGCTTTCCGCCACTCGGGCCCGCTCCCGTACTGTTAAGCTGAGCTTATAGGTCGGGAGCGCGGCCCTTATGTTAAGTTATGTTAGTTCAATGTATGAAGCGAACTCAAATACGGGTTATTTGCGACCGTGACGTGGGATTATTTCTATTGGGATTATTTTCCCTTCTGGCTATCTTTAGCGACAGAAGCGCCCCCTACACAACTTGTATTAGCGGTTAAGCGCCCAAAATTCCCTTCACGGCTTTTTCCTGGATGCTTGTCCGAAAAACAAAAACAAATTGTATGGGCTTCGTGGACATAAGTCCGAAACGAAGTAAGCAAACAAAATTCGAACTGCATTCGGCTACCGACGAAGTTCGGACAACATTTTTTTCGTTGTTTTCGAAGTCATTCGGTTTTGTCTCGTTTTTTTAAATTTTCTTTTTATTTTCTTCTTCTGTTGTGAGTAGTTAAAGTTGCGAATAAATTTAAATACATATTATAAGGTAGGTCAAGTTATTTTTACTTAATTAATAAATTCCTTTGCAGAATTTATCTAAAGCATGGAAACCCCTTCAACATAGACTGTTTGAATGCTAAACTAAACTAAACTAAAGCTAATTTTAAACTGGTATGTATCTTTGTACTAATTTATATGCATAAAACTGGAATAATTCGATTCTAACATTTAATTTACAGATAACATAAATTCCCGAAAAGATCTGCAGTTGACGGAGAAAGTCCGAGATACACACTTTAAATTAATTTTAATTTTACATTAATAAAAATATAAAATTTAATAAAAAGAAAAAAATTAATCTGGGGTTCCCGGAATTTTCAATATGTTTTATTTTGTGATTCCTGTGGGATTCTTCCCTGAATTCCTCGCTAATTCCCTTTTGATTCCTACGCGAATTTACTTTGAAATTCACGGTAAATTTCTGGCATGATTCATGCAGGAATAGATAATTCCTCGAGTAGTCCGAATTCCTCTATGCAGCCCGATTTAAAAAATTTTTGTATGAAGATTCTCGGTAAATTCCTGCGTTATTCACGCAGGAAGAAGTTTTAGCCCCACATGATTCCTGCAATAGTACTGAAGGGCGTGAACACACATTTACAACAAGATGGACATACAGTCGGGTGTCCCGACAGTAGAATACCCTGTACCATTACAACGCGCGTGCCAAAATTATTCGTCGCAGACGGGATTCAAACCGGTGACAATTTATTTTATTTGACATAAAAACATTTGGGATTGACTGCAGCTTAGACAACTGCACCACTAACCAATTCGAAATCAGTAGTCTTCATTTCACAATAATGTGAACATAACTAAAATGTATAGTGAACGTTTTGATTGGTTTGGAGCCCTCCGCCTGGGCTGCCTCTTGGTCACGTAATGTATATAAAATAAAAAGCCTATATCCCCCTATTTATGGCACGATCGCGGTGAAATTTAAGCAATCTGTGTATTTTGATAAAATACATAAACTTTTTGAATATGGTTATACATTTTTGAGATATGTTTTTTTTTAAAGCTCCAACTAAAAGGGGAGCAGGAAAAATTTAAAACAAACTTGATCTGCGTGCAGACATAAGAAGTCTAAGAAGTCTAAGTCTAAGTATGAATCCCAAGTTTGGTGTCTCTAGCTCTTATAGTCTCTGAGATCTAGGGGTTCATACAGACAGACAGACGGACATGGCTATATCGACTCCTTTGGTGGTCCTGATAAATATTTAGGTAACTTTTGGGGGTCTGCCACGCCTCCTTCTGCCTGTTACAGGAAATTGCACTCGCACAAAACTATAAAACCATTTTACCTTTGGTACATGGTATAAAAAAAAAGAGGTTCGTTTCTTTCGGGCGACCCACGACGGCTCTCTTTTTTTTTCGTCAAAAAACCCGCATAAGCCCTTGAGCGAAGATTAACAACTACTTACTTTTTGGAGCTCACATCATAATAAGGAAGTTTATTATTGAAACCTTCAAACAGATGTATTTAATACTGACTTCAGGAAAGCCTTTGATTTAATTTAATTTAATTGGATTTCCAATTGATATTTTCAGATGAATCTCTAGTTATCTGACTGGCAGGACGCAAAAGGTCCTCTTTAAAAATAATGTATCTAATGTTCTCCGGGTCACCTTTGGTGTCCCGCAAGATAGGCATTTGGGTCCCTTATATTTTAAATTATTTATTAACGATCTGCCCAAAGTTCCCAAAGTAAGCACAGACTGATATTCTTCCTAAACTAAAAACGTTACTCCTATCCCATTTAGCACGCATGAAAGCAAGCATTCGTCCGCACGCCGGTGTTAATTTCCTCGTATGCTTTTCTATATTTTCTATGCCAGGATAATGCCGTAGTGCATCAACGTCCACGTATAATTTAAACATTAGAGTTATTCCCAGAGAGGTTTATGATAAGTTATAGCTGTCGCTCGCACTTTGACGATAGCCGTAGCAAAGTTATAGCAAAACAATATGCTCCCAGAAATTTAGAGTATGTGCTTTGCGTTTCTTCACTTCGTTGCGATCTTCTGACTAAAATTATAACCCTTCAAGGGTATAAAATGTAATTTCAGAGGACGACAGAAACACAGACTGATAAGGCACTTAATATTTACTGTCTTTTCATTTTTCCTGTACTACTTCGCTACATATATGCTGCAGAGTTATTAGGTTTTCGAGTGGCCTAGTGATTTTTGAAGAATTTAAAACTATGTTTTTTTCATATTAGGTAGAACAATTTTACTTACCGAAATCTAAATGTGTATCCGACTTCTAAGAGCGATTTTGTTGATTCAAAAGCATCCATTAAAATGTTCAAAACTTTTCGGAACTCCATTCTGAGGTGCGTGTTACAACTTAAAAAAAAAAGGAAAAAGTCGTATTTTAAAATTTTATTGTTTTAAATGTTACAAAAAGGTTTTTACTTCCTTAAGTTTCTAAATAATATAAACATCATATAAGAAGATTTTTCTTAATTTGTGTTTTTTTTTTTTTTTTAATTTCCAAGACAAGTTACAGAGATCCACAAACCAATTTGTTAAAGAAAGACGCCGAGTTTATATTAGAAGGTGAGCAGATAAGAGTAATGAACCAGTTAAAAGACATATAGTGTCGAACGGACCGGTCCTGCAACTGTACAGCACAGAGACACCAACCGAACTGCATACATATACATATGCACATATTTTATAGCGATCTTCATACAGTGGCCTATTCATTATACCATATTTTATAAGTTAAAGCTGCCTATTTAGCTGTCAAGAATGTCCGCCATTACCTGCTGAGAGTCAAGTTTAAGCTGCTGACCGATTGCGCAGCGTTTTTTCAGACTGTGAAAAAGAAGAATATACCAAGTAGAGGTGGAGAAACATCGATGCCAACATCGATGTCATCGATGTTTTCGAAACATCGGCAACATCGATGTTTTCGAAACATCGGCAACATCGATGTTTTACCGGGCAACATCGATGTTTTTTTTTCAACTCATCTGTTTCCATTCCATATTTAGCCAGAGCAATAAACGAAGCTCAGCCGAAGGCAGTTGCCGAAGCCACACGAAGTCCTTAATACTGTCTGTGTGCTGGCAGCGCTGCCGGCAAACACTTTCCTATGCCCAATAGATAGGGCCGTGCCGACCGCTGCACTAGACTATTATCTGCCGTCGTCGACAATCTTTTATTCCTAATAGAAAACCCAACATTCAAATAAAATTTAACTATGATTTAAAAAAAAAAATCGATAAAACATCGATGTTTTTCACCAAGAACATAGAAAACATCGATGTCTGCAAACATCGATGTTTCTCCACCTCTAATACCAAGAGACGTAGCTAAATGGATCCTGAATCTAAAAGATTTCACATTTCAAGATGAGCATCTCGCAGGAGTTAAAATGAAACACGTCGACAGCTTAAGGCGCTATCCGACAGATGTTTTCATAGTAACGTCAAAATAAGTCTAAAATGCGCAAAAAACAGCAACTGCAGTGCAGCATTGCGACGGATCCCAACAATCTGCGGCGTGATCTCAACAACAGCCGCCTTTGACACAGCCCTCGACCTCAGAATGAAATCATTGAATTCTGAGATCAAGTGATAGGAAAGAGTCGGTATCTGATGGTGTTGTGAGATTACACGTTTCACCATTAATTTCCTTTTCGTCTCCTATGGGATCACAAATTAAAAAAACAAACTAAACAAACTAAAACAGAGACGTATCTGTTAATCTCCTATCAGAATGCGAGAGGCTTGCGTAGTAAGCTGCCTAAATTGTATTCTGATAGTTTCGCATTCGCCTCCCATGTTATTGTGTTCACAGAAACCTGGTTAAAGCCGGAGATTCTTAGCTCCGAGGTTTTCAGGCGCGGGGGTGGGGTCCTCATAGCGGTCAACTCTACTCTTACGTCAGAATTAGTAACTTTCAAGGAAAGCAACGAAGTTGAATTCCTTTGTGTGAAGCTATCATTTAATGGTCGCTTTGTTTTTATTACATATTCCTACATTCCCCCACTGTCGGAACTGGCTATTTTTTGGAACCACCTTTCCGCCATTCGGATGGTTTCCAATATGCTTTCTGATAGAGATCATTTAGTAGTCTTGAGTGATTTTAATATCCCTGGGGCTATTTGGTCCCTAAATAGCTCCTCTAACACACTTCAATCCTCAACACAATATCACTTTATTGCTGGCTTGTTCGACATTTCGCTGTCTGAGGTCAACCATGTACAAAATTTCGTAGAACGCTTGCTTGATCTTTGTTTTGTCTCTGATCCGGCGAATGTCAGTTTAGCGAGGGTGGCGCCTTTGACGCAACCTGAAGATCCCTATCATTCTACCTTCGATGTGACACTCGATATTGGTGCTGATATACAGAAAATATCTGATAGACCAGTCAAAAGACTTCACTGCTTTCGCAAGTATTATTTCGACTGGCTAAATAATTTTATTTCTGACTTTAACCGGTCTGTTTTATACCATATACTATTTATACTATTTGACTCGTTGCAGGGTCCAATTTTCTCAGTTTTATAATTTTGTTAATACTAAGCGTAAGGCGGTAACTCATCATTCATCACTTTCTTTTGAAAACGCAACTGTGAAGTTAATTGCCGATTTTTTGCAAAAATTTTTCAAACAACATACTATACTTCCACTTCCAAAATCATGCGTAATCTTATCGCTTGCCTAGATCGAACTTAATTTTCTGTCCATGTTTAAACGAAAGCTCACCTTTTAGATCTTAATCGTTTAAAGACAGTTTATCCCGACGGAATGCCGTGCTTAGGTATTGTGCCGATGGCCTGTGCTCGCCCCTTCTGAAATTGTTTACCTTATCCTTGTAAACCTTGCACTTTCCCCTTATTGGGAAGGAATCATTTATTATTCCTCTGCACAAAAAAGGTAACATATCGGAGTACAATAACTATAGAGGAATCTCTAGGCTTTCGGCCATCCCAAAACTTTTTGAAAACATTATTACTCCACACTTGCAGCACCTTTGTCGATCAGTAATTTCTCCATGTCAGCATGGATTTTTTAAGCGAAGATCAACAAATACAAACCTTTTGGAGCTCACTTCCCTTATTATAAGGGGTATCCAGAATAACCTTCAAACGGATGTAATTTATACTGACTTCAGTAAAGCATTTGATTCCGTTAATCATTCCCTTCTCCTCAGGAAATACGACTTAATAGGTTTTCCAATTGATCTTCTTAGGTGGATCTCTAGTTATCTGACTGGCAGGACGCAAAAAGTCCTCTTTAAAAATAAATTATCTAATGTTCTCAGAGTCACCTCAGGTGTCCCGCAAGGGAGCCACCTAGGTCCCTTATTGTTTACATTATTTATTAATGATCTGTCCGAAGTTATGACATATTCTAGAGTACTTATGTACGCTAATGATGTCAAGCTTTGCGTGCAATACAAAGACGTCACTTACCAGTCTGTTCTACAAACAGATCTTGATAGCCTCCAAACCTGGTGCCGCATAAACCTACTAAACTCAAATGGCTCTAAATGCAAGCTAATGACATTCCCTCGTGTCGTTCCCAAGCTTGCAATTTACACGCTTAACTGCTGCTCTTTGGAAAGGATTAACTCAGTTAATGACTTCGGTGTCCGCCTGGATCCCAAACTTGACTTTATCGAACGTATTTCGTACATGGTAAATAAAGCCAGGGGTATGCTGGGATTTATTAAACGGTTGTCGAAAGAATTCGATGATCCTTATGTTACTAAAATTTTATATATTTCATTAGTTCGCCCTATCTTAGAATACGGATCTTGCGTTTGGAGCCCACAGTACGGAGTCCATAGTAAACGCATTGAATCGGTTCAAAAGAACTTTTTGCTTTACGCTCTACGCAGTTTAAACTGGGATGCTGATCAGAGATTACCCTCCTATTATAGTAGACTTCTTCTAATTAACTTACCCTCCTTAGCCATCATTTATAACCTTATTAACGGCGACGTGGAAAGTACTGACTTGTTAGGCCAACTTAATTTCCACGTTTCGGGTAGATGTACTTGATTTTATATACCCCTAGTTTTGCGCCATTGTAGAAGCTCCTATGAACTGCTTGAGCCCTTTAGAGTACTGTGTGCAGCTCGCCGGTAGTTTATTTCCACGTATCCTTTTCAATATTTTCCATCGCGTGTACTAATACCTAACCCTGGCAGCTCGTCGGTAGTTTACTTCCTCGTATCCTTTTCTATATTTTCCATCGCGTCTACTAATACCTAACCCTAACAAGCACGTGCATGGTTTCAATTCGTTACGCAAGCCCCTCACAGCAGTCCCACCTTCGAAAACTATATTTGTTTCGAGGCTTGCCCCTGATCTCGCATCTGAAGATGTTCTAGCCTATATTCAAGGCAAAACCCAAGCTGGTAATATCAAGGTGGAAAAATTCAAATTTTCGTATGCCAGAGACATTTCATCTTTCAAGATAAATGTCTCATCCCAACTCTTTGGCACTATTTGCTCGGGTGACTTCTGGCCCGAGTACGTTGTAGTAAAGGAGTATGAGGCAC
>VNJN01008087.1:0-13589 GCA_008042485.1 Drosophila mayri
TTGGATCAGCTCCTCACCAAATTCTGGGAGGTGGAAGATGTGCCCGCACAGGTCAGTTCGGAATCGGATTTAATCTGCGAGCACAATTTTGTCCAGACGACGAGGAGAGACGATTGTGCCAAATACGTTGTGACGCTCCCCTTACGCGAGCCGAGCAGAAGGGTTCCGAGCTAGCGTCTTCGCGGTCCTTTGCTCTTGCTCAGTTCCTGCGTAATGAGCAGCGCCTGAAGAGGGATCCGCCCCTTAAGGCTCGATATGACTCGGTAATCCAGGAGTACATCGACTTAGGCCACATGACCAAGGTCTCTCCCGCAAGCAGTACCGCTACCTACTACCTTCCACATCATGCCGTTGTCAAGCCCGAAAGCACGACTACTAAGGTGCGGGTAGTCTTCAACGCTTCTAGCCCGTCCGCGAACAGGATCAGTCTAAACGACATTCTTTTCGCGGTCCCGGCTGCAATCCGACCTAACGATTCAAATCCTAAAGGTTCGTACTTTAGGTTCGTTTTCAACGCCGACATCGAGAAGGTGTATCGGCAAATTTCGGTAGACCCCTAGCATACTTCGTTCCAACGTATTTTGTTTCGCAATCCCGATGGGGATATCCGCGGCTACGAATTCAAAACGGTCATCTTCGGAGTCAATTGTGCTCCGTTTTTGGCGATCCGCGTCCTGCACCAGCTAGCGGACGACGAAGAGTCGAGGTATCCGCAAGCAAGCCGAATTATCCGACATTTTATGAACGTGGATGACGTTCTCGCAGGGGCAGACTCCAAAGCCGATGCCCAAGTTGCGATTCGGGAGTTGAAGGGGGCTCTAGAGTCAGCAGGGTTCCCACTTAGGAAGTGGACGTCTAATTGCAAGGCGATTCTAGCCGACATTCCGAGCGACCACCTATTTCGTGCTGATTTTCTCGAAATCGATGCAGAGAGCACGGCCATGACACTCGGCGTGCGGTGGAAGAATTGGTTTCCGGCTCGTCTTTCACGAAGCGCCAAATCCTGTCCCACTTCACTTCACTTCAAGACCTTGCAAGTAGCCAGCTGTGGCACGGTCTTGCTTGGTTGCAAAGGCCTCGCGGCGATTGGCCCACTCAGGGCAATGACGCTCTCGTGACTGAACTCGAGAAGCAAGCAGTCAAGGTCCATGTTGCAAAGACGCCCGTTGAAGATATTCTTGAGCGGTTCTCCACACTCGACAAGGCGTTGCGAGTCCTTGCTTATGTTTATCGCTTCATCCAGCGCGCGCGGAAGGTTCAATTTCCGTTGGAAGATTTATCGTTGATTTATTTGTTTTATTTTTAAATGCATTAAAATATCAAACTGTTGATTATGTACTCAAACTTGCACGCCACTGTATATACAATGCTCAACCTACTTTATTCTACTATATAGATTTATTTACACGCAGCGTAATCACTTCTGTACTCTTTGGGATTACTCATAAGAGTGACTCCGTCTTCTTTTTTTCACTCTTCTTTAATGATATTCTAAAGTGTGACCTAAAGTGTGTATACTTGTAAATTACAGAGTTGCTTAGGGCTGTTATAATATATCATATATAAACCAATATGCTTACGGCTACTACACTACTTCTTATATGTTCAAATGTCCTTTGATTCTATTTTAAACAATTCTAATTCATCACATTTTCTTGCTTCTGCCCACCTGATATGAGCAGGAGCTCATCTCTAAAAAGCACTACCTTCTTCGGTCAGAGGTAAGGGTACCGCTCTATATTGCAGTCATATGCTATTTTCTTAAAAATTAAATAAATAAGTACAATTTCTTGAATGGTAAATAAAGCCAGGTTTGTGCTTGGATTCATTAAATTGTGGTCAAAGGAACTGAACGACCCTTATGTTACTAAAAACTTTATGTACTTTAATAGTTCGACTTATCTTAGAGTTATCCTACTTAACTTTCCATCATAAGCCAACCATAGAAGTATTCTAGGCATAATGTTATTTATACCTAATCCGCGGTGACGTGGAAAGTTCTGACTTGTTAGGTCAACTAAATTTCCACGTACCGACTAGAAACACTAGATCCTTTTTACCAGTGGTTTTGCGACACTACAAAACCTCCTTTGCATTTGTTCGTGCCTATTGCAAGATGAACGATTATGCAAACATCAGCGTGCTGAAGATTACTTCCTTTCCTGATTTTCTTTTCAAGAGTTTGTTGTATTAGATCTATAAAATTAAATTGATACATTTTATATTTTTTTAATTTATTTTTTTTACAGTCTTGGTATGATTACAAACTTCGATGGGAACCAAAAGAATACGGGGGTGTTCATATGCTACATGTTCCTTCCGATCATATATGGAGACCGGACATTGTTCTTTATAATAAGTAAGTAAACACTTATTTTTTAAATTATGAATTCTTATGTATTTGTATTAGAAAGATATTATAAATAAAATATTGCTAGAGCCTAGGTCGATTATGCCTCTTTAAAACTTATAAAAAAATTTTGAAATTTGAAATCCGTCTCGTTACAATAAGTAAATTGATATTCATCGACTAAGACGTACAGAAAAACGTATTATTTTTGAACGACAATTATATGCATTAAATATAATAATATTCTATATAGTGGATTAAGTAAGTAATTAATCTCATGCGATTAACTATAAATCTCTTAGGTATTTATTTTGGAACATCCTGACAAAGACAAAATTCTAAACTGTTTAGAAATATGATTATTATTAAAATGCAAAACTTTGAAATGTAATTCTTAAGTATCTATATATTTTAATGTAAAAAAAATGTATAAAACTTTGCATTAAATTATCATTTTAATCAACTTTTTTCAACGCAGTGCACTATGTGGAATTCGACCCATTTCTAGGGCCAAAATTAAAATATATTCAATTAACAAGATATTTGAAAACAGATGTCTTTTATATTGATAAATATGACTACAGGAAGGTATTTTAGATAAGTGGGCGTGTCAACGCCCCTCTCCACCCACAGAAATTGAAAAATAAAACGGCAAATGTAACGCAACTTTCAAGGCAGAGACCTCCGTTTTGGAACACAGAATGAATTTCATATTTCCTCTAAATTTGGTCTAGATCGGACAATATATATAAAAGATATGAAGAAGAAAAAAAATTGCTTGCTTTCGCCACACTTCTACCAAGTCTGCGTTGCTCATCAAAATGTTGCTTCCTACTAATGCAAATCACGCAAAAAAAAAACGAAAAAAAACCTAAAATGACCTTACATATTCTGAAATCAGAATTGACAAATCTACAACGTGTATATGGACACTGATACAATTTGCACCTTTTTTAAACCCCTTTAAAAAGTTCAACTTTATTTCCAAAAGTGTTATTTTCACACTTAACTGTTAAGATAACATTTTAAGTATGTATCATAGGAGTTTGATAATTTCTTAACATGGTATCATTAAAAAAAACGGAAAGTAGGATACTCAAGAAAAAAGAGTTTTTGCCTCGGAAACTGGTCAAATTCCACATAGTGCAGTGTAATACTTATTTCCGACCCTATAATGTATATATATTTTTGATCAGTATGAACATCCGAGTCGATCCAGCGAATTCCGTCTATCTGTCAGTCTCTAAGCAAACTAGTCTCTTTCTGAACATATTTAACAGAAACTTTGCAGATAGTCTTTGGTATTTCTTACTAGCTTTAAAATATGAATTAAACGCATAAAAAGCTGATAAAGGTGATTTTTATAAAATAATTTTTTGTAATATATTTAACAGTACATACATATTTTATTAACGAAAAAAAACTACATGACCACGGAGCTACACTTCGGAAACGGTTTCACAATCTCGTATCCAACAAGGGAAGACTAGGACATGGGAAGAGTAACCGTGGAGGACGAGGTATCCCTCTACACTGATGGCTCCAAGATGAGCTGTGGTGTAGGGGCTGGGATATACGCTGAGCGCTGGGGGATTGAGGAGACGTTCAGTCTCTCAGGGTCGGCTACGGTCTTTCAGGCTGAACTGCTTGCCATAAGGGAAGCAGCCAGACTTTTAATAAGACGAGGACTCAGCGATACCACCATACGGATCTACTCGGACAGCCAGGCGGCTATCAAATGCCTATCATTCGTGAGAACGACGTCACGACTGTGGCCGAATGCAAGGAGGTCTTTAATAAACTTGCAGAGGACAATAAGGTACAAGTAACCTGGGTACCGGGACACAACGATATCCCAGAGAACGAAAAAGCAGACGAACTAGCAAGAGCAGGCTTCGCAGAGCCCAGCACTGACGCAGAAATACCAATCGCCCTAAACTCAATACAGACAAGGATACTCGACCATTTCAAGCAAACAGCCAACAAGGAATGGTCGAGGAAAAACGAGTGCAGGATGTCAAGGAAATGTTGCCGACTTTTGACAAAAATCGAAGGACAGAACTGTTATCCAATAGCAAAAAGGATATCAGCAGGATCACGGCACTCCCCACAGGTCATTGGGGCGATAGGATCCCACGCAATGAAAATGGGACTGCCGCATAATGTGACCTGCAGAAGCTGCAAGCAAACAACGGAGCAAGGGACTCCGGAACATTTGCTCTGCTTCTGCCCGGCACTAAACTACAGAAGGCTACGCCACGTCGGCGCCCGGCAGTTGGATTCACTGGATACCGTAGGCGAGCTGAAGATATCAGCAATCCTAAGCTTCCTCACTGAATCGGGATGGTACTGAAACAACAGCGAAACGAAAACAGAGGGAGTGAATCAAAAAGGAGCCCAGCTCTAATTGGAGGCCCCAGGATGGGGCCTCATCACTTGTACCTACCATTAATTTTAACAGTATATACATATTTTATTAACAAAAAAAAAAAAAAAAAAAATTCACTATTATATGGAGACTATGTATATGGATATTTTAATTTTCAATTTATACTTAAAGAATATTTTAAGAATTATCAATATTTTCTCTTTCGTGATGTGGATAATAGTCATTTTGGGCTATTGTGGTGATATTTGATAATTAAAACAACACTTATTGCTTCAACGCGGCCCATACCGAAAAATAAAGGTCATTCCTAAGCTTAGCACTATCCACAACCGATCTCACAGATTAGAATATTTTCAAATCATCAGCAAACAGTAAAAATTTAGCATTCTTGAAGCAAGATCCGATATCATTGATGAAAAGAATAAAAAAAATGGGTCCAAGGCACTGCCTTGCGAAAGCCCAGATGTCGCTATAAAGGGAATTGAGAACTAATCATTACAACCTACTTTATATATGTGGCCGTAAAGATAAAAACATACCCAGCTAAGCAAAGGTGAGTGATAGCCCATTTTCTCTAATTTGGCCAACAGTAGACCATGACTAACTTTGTCAAATGCTTTGGTAAATAAGTATACAAAAAGCTGGTACCTCTTCAATCATAGCAATGAGTGCGAGTGAGAGGGGCATTACCCAATAAGTGCGATCGAAATGACAATATAATGTGTTGTTTAACCCGTATATGGTGTATGGGGTTTAAGGTTTCCTTTTAATAAAACGAGTTGAAATTTTTTTCAGAATTTAATTTTTAACAACTTTTAGTTGGAATGAGCCTTTGTTTTTTTTTTTTTGTTGCGAGTCTTTTGTTTAAATTCAAATCTTAAAATGTATTCTAATTTTCAGGACATTTCGGTGACTTAATAAACTTCATGCCATCTACGTGTTTACGGCACACATTGCAAAATGTCATGTTGCACAAGGGCTAAAATCAGAGAAAAATTCGTCCGCACCCAACCTTTCTCATTGAAAAACGAACACGCACTGAAGCAAAACCTGAACGTCTCGACAGCCGACGAGACTACCTTCGTAATTGTATCATGATCTCTCCGGCATCTCCCCGATCTCCTTCGCTACTACTCGGTCGAACATCTTGGATATATTGCTAAGCTTATCGAAATCATTTTTTCGGCCCAGACTTAAAGATGGGAGTAACTAACACCAGCTGCCATCTCTAAATAAACACCCCTTCAGATAGACTTTTTAAATATTATTTTTAGTGGCTCAGATAAAGCCCCATTATAATTTTTCAATAGAAAAGGTGAGAGACCGTCGCTATCAAACTTTTCCAAGTCATTAAAACATTCTGCTGCGAAGTTACCAATATATTATATTGCACCCAATATATTTGCTTAAAGCTACGGAACTAAGAAATGCAACATCATAACCACTGGAGGTTGGCACGAAGTTTGTCTCGGAATATTTTGCAAAGAGAGGGGATATGGGAAATAGACTTTTAGAGTGATTTATTAGAGGATTTCGGGTTACTGTAGAGTTTTCGTTTCACATCTACTATGTACTGGTTGTAGAGAAACTTATTTAGGAATTCGAACTCGCGCTTATTCTGCCTATATCTATCCCAATCCGCAGTATTACCATGCTCAGCGAAATATTCATAGAATTTGTTTCTAAGATTCATGAACTTTTTTAGCCCTACTGTGTACCAGGGTAGCTTGTAAGAACCTTTTTCTTTGCGTACCTGTTGATGATTAGAGAAAAAGAAGAAAAAAAAGTTTCATAGCAGACCTTGAAATTACCATGCGACAGGAACACCGCCCAATTAACATTAGCGATGTGATTACAAAATTAACTTAGAGTGCTAGTGTTAATATATAAGGAGTACAACGGTGCCTTATAAGGGGAAAATATGTAAGTAAATCATGAGATTAGCATAGGCTGATGTTGAACATCACACTCGGACAGAAGATTATGGCTAAGAGCTAAATTTAAATGTAAGTCCTGATTTACGAAAACTAAATCTAAAATCTTATTCAATCTATTGAATACATGGTTAATCTGCACCAGTCCCAAACTAAAAAGATCATCGATGACTAAAATTTGGTGTGGCTGATGCCGGTTTCTAGGAACCATAGCTAGAGAGTCAGCATCTTGCACCCAGACCAACGAGGAAAGGTTAAAATCACCGAATTCACAGATGAACTGGGAATAGGCCAAGTCATTGCTAATGCGGGCAATATTATCCACATTCGCGTTATAGGGCTCAAAACTGCTGCTGCGACGCGGTATATATGAAACCACTATCAATTCCAATCAGGGAAACACAAAGTTTTTAAAAAGCTTACTTGAATAAAAACCCTCTCGACCTCGGCGTTTGACCAGGGAAGGGAAAGCACTTGCAGAGCCACTGAAGCCAATTCAAACAATATGGACATACAGTCGGGTGTCCCGACAGTAAAATACCCTGTACCATTATAAAGCGCGTGCCAAAATTATATGAAAGAAAGATAATAAGAAGACTTAAAAATGGAGACAAATTTACATATAATGCAAATGTCATTTAAGTCAGAAGCAAAGCCGGTAGCTCAGTGAGTAAATATGAAAGCATATTTTTGTAAGCAATTGGCCTGGATTCGATTCCGCCGCCAGGAGTAAAAAATTTTTTTCAATTAAAAACATTAAGTATACGTTTTTGCTGGAAGCATTAAATATTGCACTTATTTTGATTTATAGAAAAAAAATAAAAAAAAAAAATGTATAAAGTTTGACTTGTCGCAGACGGGATTCGAACCCGTGACAACATATTTTATTTTATATAAAGACATTGTAGGTTGTCTGCAGTTTAGACAGCTGCATTACTAACCAATTCGAAATGAGCAATCTTAATTTCACAAACATGTGAACATAACTAAAATGTATTATGAACGTTTTGATTTATTTGGAGCCCTCTGCCTACGCTGCTGTTCTATATAAAGTAAAAAGCCTATATTTGGGCAATCTTTGATAATATTTTGATAAAATGCATGGTTGACATAACTTTATAAATTTTGGAGATATATGGTTTTTTTTTTTAAATAGCTCCACCAAAAAAGGGATTTGCAAAAATTAAAAACAACAAACCTGATCTGCGTGCAGATATAAGAAGTCTAAATCCCAAGGTTGGTGTCTCTAGCTCTTATAGTCTCTGAGATCTAGGCGTTCATACAAACAGACGGACAGAGAGACGGACGGACGAACAGACTGACATGGCTCCTTTATTGGTCCTGATCAATATTTACGTAACTTTTGAGGGTCTGCCACGCCTCCTTCTGCCTGTTACAGAAAATTGCACTCGCACAAAACTTTAATACATTTGTACCTTTGGTACATGGTATAAAAATCTGCAGTTTTCGCCCGAATCTTTGTATTTCAAAACTTCATTGCAGATGCTTACAGTTTCGCCAAAATTGTTATCTATTTTGGAAGTATTAAAATATTCCAGGATTTTAGTAATACTGCTTTTATTCACTTTCAAAGTATTTCGACAGAAAAGGCATTCTGTTTTAAAATATTAAAATTATCTGGCTACCTGAAATTAAAAAAAATATATATATATTATTTATTATGAGTCTTATGTAATGGCGTGATACTAACTTGAGCCATAAGATAAGAGGACAACGTCTGTTCGAGTTGGAGTCATTTAATGTAGTGAATCAGATAATGTTTAAGACTAATACAAAAGAGTTATATAGAAAAACTCTATCAGCTGTTAAATTCTAGTTGACATGAACATAGAAATTTTCACATTTATTTATCTTTTTATTATTTATTAAAAAAATTATTTAAAAAAATATAGAAAATATTTACCTTTGCTTTAACTGTTTCACAAGCTCTACATCCAAACCAGAACAGAGATCTCGTATTACCTTTACTTCAAAGGATTTTAATTTAACGTTTTTGATTTCTTTTTCAAAATCGTACCCTAAGTATGCATCGCTTTTGACGTATTGATGATTTTGACGATTTGATGTCACAGAAAGATTCATCTAGGATCTTAGCTGTTTTGCATTTTTCATTCTTAGCAGCAATTCCATTGTGAATTTTCAGTTCCTGCCACTGATCTAAAATTCGAGTCAATGCCATTTCCATCGGCAACCATCTGGTGTCACATACCCTTGGAATTTTTGGGGGAGACTTGGTAAAAAATATGAAAATTAATTAATTTAATATTGACTAATGTTGTGGACCGTGGCATTCGCCACGATGTTGCTGTCATCAAACTTTTTTGACAAAGGTCACTCAAGGGTGTGACGGTCTGCCGCCCAGGTTTAGGATAACTCAGGGTCGGCCAGGGTCCGTCGAGTAGTCCGAGTGGTAGCTGTAAGAGATATTGGCCGATCCCCCAGTGAGAACAGTGTCGAGAATTTGGTGACTTAAATAGGTTTCCTAATTTATTCGATCTTATGGTTTACAGAGATGTCGATGGGATCGTCGGGTTGGCTGCGCCCTGGTCGTCTGGGCCTCGGGATGCCCTCCGGTCCGCTCGGGTTACAGGGTGTCTCGGGACGCCGACAGGTCAGTTCGGGCGAATGGACACGTCGTCGGCCCAGAAGTCGTCGGGGCTTCGGGATGTCCGATCGGTCCGCTCGGCGAGTGGGGCCCGGGAGTTGTCGGTGCCTCGGGAGGCCTCCCTAGGTTGGTCCTGGTTCCGGGAGTCTGTGGAAGAGAGAGGGAGAAACAAAGGGCAACTCGGAAGTCCTTCCCCGAGAATAAGCGTGGTGGACCCGGGAATCCTCACCAGGGAAGAGAGAGAGAGAGAGAGAGAGAGAGAGAGAGCGGGGGGACTCGTAAGTCGTCCGTTGAAGAGAGAGGCGGTGGACTCGGAAGTCTTCCGAGAGAGAATTCGCGGTGGACTCGTAAGTCTTCGGGAACGGCAGAGAGAGGCGGTGGACTCGAAAGTCTTCCGAGAGAGAATTCGCGATGGACTCGTAAGTCTTCGGGCACGGCAGAGAGAGGCGATGGACTCGAAAGTCTTCAGGCGAGAGAGCGATTCGGCGAGCCGAATGATCAGTCGGGCTGGGACTCGAAGGTCTACCAAGAGGAGGGAAACTCGGCGGGCCGAATTATAAGCCGAGACTCGCAAGTCGTTCGACGATTTATTGGCAACCCAAATCCGGGGATTCTGGTCGCCTAAAAAAGTGACTTTTGCTGCTGACTACTAGGAGTGGGCTACTAGAGACTTACCGCTCCTGATCGCTGCCGGCTGCTAAGTGATTTTCTTAGGTAGCATGCTCGTACATATTTTTTGGTGTCCCTGGTTAGTTCTGGCCAGAAATACTTTGCTTGTATCCGTCGATCGTCTTAAATATTCCCATGTGACCTGCCTCTGCTGCGTTATGATTTTCTTTCATTATCCGGGGTATCTCGCCCGTGGTTGCACAGAGTTTCCATTGTTGTGTGTCCTTCTCTCGCTCACTCCGCTTGTACAGCCGTCCACCCGAAATTTGGTATTCCTCACTGTGTACTCCCCCTTGTAGTTCCTCCATCTTCTGTCTCATCCAATCGTCCTTGTGTCGCAGACCCTTGACCTCCGCCTGCGGTAGTCTCGATAGCGCCTCTGCTACCACGTTGAGTTTTCCCTTTCTATATTGTACATCAAATTGGTATGGTTGTAGCCCTAGGGCCCATCTCGCTACCCTTCCTGCTGGGCTTTTTATCAAGTTCAGCCACTTCAGCGCCATGTGATCCGTTACTACCGTGAACGGATACCCTTCGAGGTACATTTTGAACTTGTCGATGCCCCAGTAGATGGCCAGGCATTCTTTTTCTGTTGCACTGTACTTTTGTTCTGTCCCATTCAATTTCCGGCTCGCGAATGAGATTACATGTTCCCCATCTTCTGCTTCTTGCGTCAAGGCTCCTAATCTGGTGTCGCTTGCGTCCGCTTGTAACTTGATTTGTTTTGTGAAGTCCGGGCATGTCAAGACCGGTGCCCGTGTCAAGCTTTGCTTCAAACCGTCGAACGCTTGTTGATGTTTCTCCGTCCATTCGAACTTCTGCCCTTTCTGTATCAGTTCTTGCAGCGGGCTCGCTTGTTCGGTGAAGTTTGGTACAAACCTCCAGTACCATGACGCCATTCCGAGGAAGCTGTGCACCTCCTTCGTGGTTTTGGGGGCGGGTAACTCCTGAATCGCCGCTACCTTTTCTGGGTCTGTGTGGATCCCCTGATTGCTTACCACGTGTCCCAGGTACTTCAGTTCCTTTTGGAAAAAGTGGCATTTATCCGGATTTATCCTTAAGTTTGCAGTCGTTGGAACACTTCCCGCAATCGCTGTAGGTGTTCTTCTTTCGTCCTCCCTATTACAATGATGTCGTCTAAGTATGCAAATGCGTGTGGTTCCATCTCGGGCCCGATGATTGTATCTAGTGCCCTCTGGAACGTTGCCGGCGCTGTTGTTAGTCCGAATGGCATCACCTTCCACTGGAACAGTCCTCTTCCCGGTACCGTGAATGCCGTGTACTGCTTGCTTTCCTGGTCCATTGGTATCTGCCAATACCCCGCCTTCAGGTCTATGGTACTTATGTATTTTGCCTCTCGCAGTTGGTCCAGGATGAAGTTCATCCCCGGCACTGGATATGCATCTTTTTCCGTTCTGTCGTTTAGCAACCGATAGTCAATGCACATCCGCCACTCGTTATTCTTCTTCCTTACCAATACTACCGGTGCACTGTATGGGCTCCTCGACTTCTCTATCAGATCCAAGGACAATAATTCGTTTACCTGTTCGTCTATAATTGCCTGCTGCTTCGGGTTTCTTGGGTAGTACCTTTGCTTGATCGGCTTATCGTCTGTCAGATATATCTTGTGTACCGCCGCATTGCTGACCCCCTGCATCCTTTCGAATACTTGCCTCTGCTCCTGCAGGAAATCCTCTATCCTTTCTTCCAGTGTGCCTTCCTGGTCTCGTGGTTCCTCCACCTCCATTCTTTCGTCGTCGATGCTTCCCGCCTCTTTTATCTCCAATTCCAGATTCCCGCACCGTAGCGTGCTTCGTACTTTTGCCAAGAAATCCATCCCTAGCAAAATGCCTCCTGCAACTTCCGTCATGATCATGAACTCTATCTTTACTCGTGTTCCTCCGAATGTGACCTCGGTGTGAAATTCCCCTATCGCGTGTTGCTTCATTCCGTTCGCTAGTGTTATCTCCGTCCGGATTCCAATCCATCGCCCGTATTCCCTGAGGTCCTGGTATGAATTCCTGCTGATCGCGCTCCGTGATGCTCCGGTATCTATGCCCCCTTTTACTGTTCTCTCCCCGACTCTGATTCTTGCCACTATTTGGAACCCGTCGCATGTCAGGTCATCCCTTGGGTCTGGCTTATGTTGTGTGGCCTGAGCTGCCAGCCTCAGTTGCTCAGGCCTTGTGCGTTTCCCGGTTGCGCTCGACAACATTGTGTCGTCCTTACTCCATGTTTCCCTCATACCCAACAGAATAGTCTTGGTGGGTTGCCACAACTGCGTGCTGAATGTCCCTAACCCCGCCGCCGCTGAAGCATATCTCCTGTTTTATATGTTGTTGTGCTGGCCGTATTGCGGTCTCAGCCGCCTCTATCTCTTCTACTTCCTCGGCCAGTCTCAGGAATTCTGTGAGGGTCTTAAATCCGCTCCTCCGTGTGTACAGTTTTATCTTGCTCCTGCAGTTCCTGTATACTCTATCCAGTTTCTCGTCCTCGGTTAGTTTCGTGAATCGCATTCGTTTTCGTAATTCCGTTGCGTATTCCCTTATCGGCTCGTTCTCCCTCTGTTTTAATTGGGCGATCTGCTGCTCTAACAGTTCCTCGTACCGCGGTGGTAAGAAGTATTCTAGTAATTCCTCCTTTAATTGTTTCCATGTTACGATCTCTGTCGGTGTCGTATTCCACCAATCCGCCGCGTGTCCCTCCAGGATGAAAGGCATGGCCTGGATTAGCTGGTCCATCGCCATTCCGTACCCTCTCGCCCATTGTTCTATCTTTTCCAGGAACTCCAGGGGATTCGACGTTCCTTGGTATGTTATCCATCCTCGCACCCGATCGATGATTTCTATCTCCCCTCGCTTTCCTGGTTTCTCCATCTTTGGGCTGCTTGTCTCGCCTTCCACGAGGATTGTTGGAGCTTTCGCGGGGCTTTTTTCCCGTTTGTACCTTTTCGCCAAGGCTGTCAGTCTTTGACTCAAGGGCCCCGTATGATCCGTCTTCTGACAGTTCCTTTCTTAAGTCTTCCACTTTTCCTGTCTGGTCTAACCCGAATTCTTCCGCGTATTCGGCCAGTTCGGCTTTTGATGCCATGTTCACCCAGCTGGACATGTTCCTCTGGTTCCGGGTTTCTCCTGCTACCACTCTGTAGTATGCACATATATTAAATACCCATCGTACCAAGAGTACTTAACGGGTCCACACTGTAACACTTTGCTGCAGGTGTTTACGCAATACAATTGCGGTCATTAACTTCAAGAGGACGAAATATGAAGCGCCCACTTATACATTGGCCCGCACCCAAAGAATGCAAGTGTCAGCATAATTGCTGCACGAGCGCACCAATGTATATATATGTGTATATACCTCCGCGCTCAGCCTAAGCGAGCATAGCTATGCATTTAAGAATATTATATACACGACTTTCCGCTGCCGCTATTGGCAGCGCAGCTATAAGACTTAGACTTAATTAATTCTAAAGGTAGATCGATAAGAACAGACAATGATGTGAGCTTGGAGCGGCAACTACAGCTGCTCTAATTAGAAGAAAACCTTAAGACAAATAAATGAATGAAATGTATTGAGAAATTAAACTCAAATCAAAAAGTCTTATGAATGTCTTCG
>VNJN01008092.1:630-10811 GCA_008042485.1 Drosophila mayri
AAAAAAAAAAAAAAAAAAAAAAAAAAAAAAAACACCAGCACACCAGCAGAGACAACGGTGAAAAGTGAAGAGAGTGAAAGTGCGAAAAACCAATTGCTCCCGAAAAACTCCGCAGCGAGACGCCTTCCGCTGCAAAATACCTTATCAGATTCCACGTACTGAAGTGTGAACCTTATACGCACCGATTCTGGGTGAGATCTGCAAGATTCCACGGCCCACTGGTATCCACTGGAGAATTCAAACCTTGCCCCGTAGATACCGGGCCCCTCTGCTGGCAGGGGGTGCTTCAGCAAGGGAGGGAATGAAGGGACGCATTCCTTTGCTTCCCCGCCACTGGTTTTTCCTTTTCTTTCCGCTTTTCTCTCCTTGTTTTCGCCTTCCACAAGTCGCGCTTTCCATCGAGCTACAGCTGACCCAGTGTTGGGCAACGCCTGGCAGCGACCAGCTGATCGCGGACAGTGCTGCCACCTCGACCTATGGCCAAAGCTAAAGGCCACAGCTCCGATCTTCCGTCAGCGATTTCATCTGCCCCGATAACCGCCAATTCTTAAAAATTCTTCAAATTTTTAAAACTGGTAGTCTGATTAAAGACAAGGGCTCACCGAAACCGCCCTCGACTCAGCTGCAGGCCGTGTGTCGCGGAGAAGAGAGGGGATAGTAAGAGAAGGCGGGCTAACGATGGAAGCGCAGGCCGGATCGGATTGCCTGCAAGCGTTCAGGAAAATGCCCAGAGTGAGCCGTACGCCACCACCATCAGCGCCGCCGAACCTCGGCCGGAATGTATTCCAGTTCGAGGTTGAAGGGGAAAACGACACCCCGAAGAGGAGCCGGGACACCGGAAGCCAGACAAATGCGGAGAAGGAAGCGAAGAAGGCAAAACGCCAGAAGCCCCAAGTTGAGCTGGTGCGGGAGCTCGCCAGTCTCATCGATGGCCTGATATCTTCCTGCATCGAGAAGAAGCCGGCAGTTCGGCACATCAACCAAGGGATGAAGGACACCCTTGTGAGCATCAAGGAGATCCAGATGGAGCTGAGCGAAAGGCTGGAGATGTCGGCGCAAGGGTCACCAAAGGCGGCGCATGAAGTATGCAGATCTTCAGCGACGGCGCAGACAAACCCGAGGCCCGAGACCTATAGCCAGGTGGCCCACGGAGGCAAGTCGAGCGGCCCTGATGCATTAATAATGGCTGCGAGGGATGGACACACCTACAGCGAAATCCTCACCATGGTGACGCGGAGGGGAGACGGCATGCTGAGCGAGGTGAGCAAAAACGTCCGCAGAGTTAGGCGAACGGCTAAGGGAGAACTGCTACTGGAGCTGGAAGGATCGGCGAGGGAGGACACCCAGGCTATCAAGGAGGACCTTGGGCGCGCCCTGGGTGCCATGGCCTGCGTCCGCTCAGTTGTGGAAGAGCTACACGTCGAAATTCGCGACTTGGATGACCTGACCACAAAGGAGGAGATAGCCGCGGCAGTCTCGGCTCAAACTGGACACTGTGGACGCCTCGCGAGTGAAAGCCCTTAGGCCAGGCTACGCGGGCACCCAAATGGCCGTCCTCGGGCTGATGCCTCAGGCAGCGGAGAAGCTCCTGGCGGAGGGACGAATTAAGGTGGGCTGGTCAAGATGCCGAGTGCGAGAGAGAATCGCAGAAAGGCGCTGCTATAAATGCCTGGAGTTCGGGCACATAGCGGCCCGGTGCAAACGGGGTGTTGACCGCAGCGGATGCTGCCTCAAGTGTGGGCAAACAGGGCACAAGGTAGCAAGTTGCACCCGGGAGGCGAAGTGCTTTCTCTGCACTACCGCCGGAAACAGCGATGTGGGCCACGTCGCGGGAAGCAGGAGATGCTCATCGGGCAGCAAAAACCCAGCGAAGTGAGGATCCTCCAGATCAACCTCAACCACTGCGAGGCCGCGCACGACCTGCTTAGCCAGACTTTGCGCGACACACAAGCAGACGTAGCCCTGATAAGCGAGCCCTATAGGAGGACAGCTGGCCCAGAATACGTTCTCGACACCACGAAGACGGCGGCGATCCTAACGCGACCACCAAATAGACCGGCACAGCTGCGTATCGGCTCTTACTTCGTCAGAGCCAATGTGAAGGACCTGTGCCTGTACAGCTGCTACCTCCCACCGCGTCTCACACTCCCCGAATTTGCGGCAGTTTTGGACGAGGTAGTCGAAGACGCCAGAGGGAAACGGAACGTTATAATCGCAGTGGATTTCAATGCCTGGGCAACAGAATGGGGATCGAGCAGCACCAATAGCAGGGGACGCACTCTACTAGAAGCCTTCGCTTTTCTGGACGTGGCTCTTCTCAACACCGGCTCGGAGCACACCTTCAGCAGAGCAGGAGCGGGATCCATGGTGGACCTAACTGCAGCAACTCGGTATTCCAGCGTGCCAGTTGGCGCCTGAGCGACCTCTATACCGCGAGCGACCACAAGGCCATACCCCTGCGCGGAAGCGGTTTAATTCGAAAACTCTTCACCGGGAGGAATTCTTCAGGGAGCTACAACACATAGGCACCCGCGAACACGCAGAGGGCAGCATGGAAAGCCTAATGGGAGCGGTCAAGTCGGCATGCAGAGCCATATGAAGGAAGCAAGGAGTCACCCACGCCACCTGGAACCAGTCTACTGGTGGACGCAGGAAATCGCGGAGGAGCGAAACAACTGCCTACGGGCAAGACGGGCGCAACAAAGAGCTCGCGGTCGCCAGAACCTAGAGCTCACCAGACTTGAGTTTGCAAATGCAAGAAGGTTCCTTAAGAAACTTAAAAAGCAAACTAAAAGGAGATGCTTTCTGGAGCTTTGTGACACGGCCGAACAGGACCCATGGGGATCAGCCTACAAATTAGTGGTTAAAAGGCTGCATCAGGCAAAACCCTTTAGCGCATGCGAAGCTTCCAAGATGAAGGAGATCGTGGAACACCTGTTCCCGACGGCAAGCCTAGCTGCGCGGCAAGAAGGAGGAGGAGGAACTGTCACCGCCTCACCACTGGTCGAAATTACGCCAGGCGACTTCCTAAAAGCGGCCAAGGACATGAAATGCGGAAAAGCACCAGGCCCCGAAGGAATCCCTGACATCGCAGTGAAGTTGGCCATGAGTGCGCACTCGGAAGCCTTTGCAGTGGCCTTCAACCAGTGCCTTTCGGAAGGCAACTTCCCAGGGAGATGAAAAGTCCAGAGACTCGTGTTGCTACCAAAGCCGAACAAGCAACCGGAAAACCCGTCGTCGTACAGGCCAATATGCCTCATAGACCATGCGGGCAAAGCACTAGAGCGCTGCATTTGCAACAGGCTGCAAGAGGCCATCGCAGCAGCGGGTGACCTCTCACCCATGCAGTTCGGCTTCAGGAAAGCTAGATCAACTATCGACGCGATCAAGACGGTTACGGATATCGCCGCTAATGCAATCCAAGGAACGAGATGGCAGGGAGGCGGAAAAGAGTATTGCCTGGTGGTAACCCTCGACATAAGGAATGCTTTTAACTCGGCTCGCTGGGACGTTACCCTGGCAGCCCTCACCGAACTTGGAGTACCCGACGCGCTAGTGGGTATAGTCAGATCTTACTTTAGCGACCGCTTATTGCTGTACGACACCGATACAGGCACCAAGGAGCACCAAGTGACTTGTGGCGTACCCCAAGGGTCCGTCCTAGGGCCCCTGTTGTGGAACGCCATGTACGACGGAGTGCTAAGGCTGTCACTCCCCGGGAGATCGAAAGTGATCGGGTTTGCAGACGACATCGCCATCGTCGTCGTGGCCAAGACCCTGCCAGAAGTTACGCGACTGGCGAATACATCGGTGGCTACGATAGAGCAGTGGCTCGGCTCGGTAGGCCTAAACATAGCGCCTCACAAAACCGAGGCTGTTCTAATTTCCAGCCGGAAGAAAGTGGAGACCGCTACCATCCTGGTTGGAGGAACGTCAATCGAATCGGTCAGAGCGATCCGATACCTGTGCGTGATGCTGGACACAAGACTGTCCTTCCGAGAGCACCTAGAGGCGACAAACAAGAAAGCAGCGAATGTCGCAAGGGCGCTGGCGCGACTTATGCCCAATACAAGAGGCCCGAAGCAAAGGAGGAGAATCTTACTGCAGTCTGTCTGCAAAGCAACGATGCTGTACGCTGCTCCAATATGGGCAGACGCAACACGCGTGGTCTCCTATAATAGAGGCCTAGTAGCGACCCACAGATTAAGCGCTCTCAGGGCTTGCTGTGGGTTTCGGACGATCTCGGACGACGCCGCCCTCGTAATCTCGGGCATGATCCCAATCGATCTGCTCGCGATAGAGGCGAAAGAAGTCTACGAGGCATGTAAGGAGCGGGGCAGCGACTGCACGCAGTCACAGAGGCAGCAAATCAAAGCAGCGGCGCGGGAAAGGAGCTACGAGAACTGGCAAATGAGATGGCAGACCTCCGCGAAAAGACGCTGGACGTACCGTCTAATACCGGATGTTAGGAAATGGACGCGGAGAACTCATAGAGAAGTCAACTTCTGGCTGACGCAGCTCCTAAGTGGGCACGGATGCTTTAGGAGCTACCTGCACAAGTTTGGCCACGATGACGTTGCCAACTGCCCCCACTGCGACGTAGAGGAAACGGCGGAACACATAATCTTTGAGTGTCCGAGATATGAACAGCCAATGGTAGGCCTCCTGGACGGCATCGTCAGCCCGAGGACGCTGGGAGACCGCATGATAGCCGAAGAACAATATTGGAAGCTTTGCAGCGGTGGTAATGAAGGCCGTGAGGATTTAGGAGAGGAGCAGAGACGAAGTACGACGCAACTCCCGATGAACGGCGCAAACCCCCTCCCCCCCCCCCCCATATATATAAATTTAAATTTAAATTTAAATTATATAGAGGGAAAAGGTCACGGATCTGACCAAAACCGATCCCCAGCTTATGCGGTGCCCCGAATACTGGGGCGTCGGTGACCGAGAAGGGGCGGTATAACCCCCGTCGCACGACAAGGGGAAATCCGTGGCCAGCGGCGTTCAGGAGAAGCGGCAAGCTTCCCCGATCGCCACCTCGGGTGGAAACCCAGAGGCCTGGCAGAGCCAGGCGCCTTGTCATGAGCCGACCCCCAAGAGGATACGGGACCCATCCAGTCCTTTAAGAGTGACGCCTGCCAAAAAGAGCAGGGCAGCGGATGAAACCAGCCTAGCAGATCTGCTAGAGCTCGGCAAGCTGCTGCAGGAGGTGTCCGTCAGGATGATGGACAAGACCACGCGGCACATCACCGTCTCGACGAGGGAGATGTTTGCCAAAATGAAGGCGCTCCACTCGAGTATCCTTGAGGCAAGCAGAGCGGCCAGGAGAGGCAGGGAGCTGCAACCCGATGCTCCAACTGCGCCCATGAGTCAGGGAGAGCAGAACGTGCGGAGCGCGCAGACAAGGGGTTGCAACCACCGTGTGGAGGAGGGATGCATCAGCCCAAACAGAGCCGTGGCGTAGACTTAGGCAGCCGGACGGCCCCGTCTTGCCCACGCCGGTACCGGCCCCACCGCCGGACCACACAGCGCAGCGAAAGGGTCCGAAGGCGCCGCCGAAGCCCCCCAAGAACCCTCAGCGGGACGCAAAGGAAGTTGTGGCAAGGCTTGCTCCCGCCAGGGATCCCGAGAGCACACGCCACGAGAACGCCTGGGAAGTCGTTGCCAGGAAGCCGAAAAAGGCGCGCCGCGCCAGCCCGGATGCAGTCATAGTACAGGCGAAGGGCAGGTCCTACAGCGAAGTACTCGCCTTGGTGACCAGGAGGGACGACAAGCAGCTGTCAAAGTTGGGGAGTTGCGTCTCCAAGGTTCGCCGAACCAACAATGGGAACCTGCTCCTTTAGGTTTGCCCGTCTCTCTGGGCAAAACTGTCCTCCAGCGCGGCGAAGTCCGGATAGGCTGGACCATTTGCAGGATCAGGGAGAGAACAGGCCCACCAAGGTGCTTCAGATGCCTGGAAACAGGGCACATTGCCTTGTACTGCAAAAGCCCAGTTGACAGGAGTGGATGCTGCTTTAAATGCGGGGAGCAGGGACACAGGGCAGCCTCTTACACCAAGGAGGCATTATGCTTCGTCTGTTCAGCATCCGGAAGGAACGAAACGAGGCACCAGGCCGGCGGTAGAGACTAATCAGCCTCCTCAAGCGGGAACGGGATCCACAGGCCCAGATGCGGTTGATTCAGCTCAATCTGAATCACTGCAGAGCAGCGCAGGATCTCCTGCGGCAGACGGTGCGAGAGCTAGGCTCGGAGGTGGCAATCCTCAGCGAGCCGTACAGGACTGGTAGCGGCCGTGGCTGGGTCCCTGACAGCACGGGCAGAGCGGCCCTGTGGCTGTGCGGAGCGGAGGCGCCGAAGATGCGCGAAGTTAGAGCAGCCGAGGGCTTCGTACGAGCCTTTGTGGCAGGCATCTGGCTGTATAGCTGCTACCTGGCACCAAGTCTCACGCTCGAGTCCTTCGGCAGGATCCTGGACGAGCTGAGCTGCGACTTGAGGGGACGAAGTAATGTGGTCGTCGGGGGCGACTTCAACGCCTGGGCCGTAGAATGGGGCTCCCCTCTAACCAACGCCAGAGGCCGAGCAGTTCTGGAGTCCGTTGCCTCTTTGGATGTGGTCCTGCTAAACGAAGGATCCCGGCACACCTTTAGCAGGGCGGGAGCCGGCTCTGTGATTGACCTTACATTCGCCAGCAGCGCGCTGGCCCGCCTAGCGCACTGGAGGGTGAGCGAGGCCTATACCGCCAGCGACCACGAAGCCATCGGGTGCTCGATTGGCATCGGAGGCCACACGAGGGGCACACGGACACAGACACAGGCTAAGAAGGCGTTCCGCCAGGACACCTTCAGACCGCTGGCCTTTGCGAGCGCCCTTGAGGGCTTCTCGGCAGATGAATCCGAGGGGGCAAACGTGCTGGCCGAGAAGCTGGCGGAGGCAGTGGATGGCGCCTGCAGTCGAAGCATGCTCCAAAGGAAGCCGTTCCGGATGCAACACTCGCCGGTGTACTGGTGGAGCGAGGAGATTGCGGAGCTGCGCCGCACCGCCCTTCGCACCAGAAGACTGATGCAGCGAGCTCGAGGCACTGCACGCCTCCCCGCATACAGCGACAGCTTAAAAGCGGCCAAGAGGGAGCTCAAGACCGCCATCAGCAACAGCAAAAGGGAGTGCTTCCTGAAGCTGTGCGATGCCGCCGAAGAGCACCCGTGGGGAGGAGCCTACAAGATGGTGGTGAAGAGGCTGTGACGCGTGCCGCGCACAAAGAAGAGAATGTAAATAAAAAAAGATGTCAATGAAGAAAATGTAAATAAAGAAAATCAATGAAGGAAAATGTCAATAAATGAAGAAAAATGAAAAGAAAGAAATAAATAAGAAAAAAAGGAAAAATAAGAATAGGAAATTTGAATTCGAATTAAAAGCGCGCGCGCGCCGAGGAAGGGCCACACTAGGAAGGCAGGGTTGCACGGGGAAAGAAAAGGAAGCAAACGATCGCGGCGGGCACACTAGAACCCGCTACTCGCTATATAAGGCGAGCCGCTGGCTGAAGGAAATCACTTAGCAGCCGACAGCGATCAGGAGCGGTAAGTCTCTAGTAGCCCACTCCTAGTAGTCAGCAGCCAAAGTCACTTTTTGGATAGGCGACCAGAATCTCCGGATTTGGCTTGCCCATAAATAGTCGAGCGACTTGCGACTCTCGACTTATAATTCGGCCCGCCGAATTTCCCCCTCTCTGCAGACTTACGAGTCCACCCGCCCTCGACTTATAATTCGGCCCGCCGAATTCGCTCTCTCGGAGGACTTACGAGTCCGCCCGCCCTCTCGCCGACGGACTTACGAGTCTCGCCGTAGAATTCGGCCCGCCGAATTCCTTCGCTCTGAAGACTTACGAGTCCACCCGCTCTCTCTCTGCCGCTCCCGAAGACTTACGAGTCCACCGCGAATTCTCTCTCTGAAGACTTACGAGTCCACCGCTGTCTCTCTCTGCCGCTCCCGAAGACTTACAAGTCCACCGCGAATTCTTTCTCTGAAGACTTACGAGTCCAACGCTCTCTCTCTCGCCAACCAAAGACTTTCGAGTCCACCGCGAATTCTCTCTTGAAGACTTACGAGTCCATCTCTCTCTCTCTCTCTCTCAAACGAGGACTTCCGAGTCCACCGCGACTTCTCTCTGGAAGACTTACGAGGCCATCCATCTCTCTCTCTCTCTCTCGCACACCGAGGACTTCCGAGTCCACCGCGACTACTCTCTGGGAAGATTTCCGAGTTCCCCACCCTCCCGGGCCCACCAGTCGCCGAGCGGACCGATCAGGCATCCCGAAGCCCCGACGACTGACCGACCGTCGAAGCGTCGACGTGCCCACTCGCCCGAACTGACCTGTCGGCGTCCCGAGACACCTCCGTGACCCGAACTGACTGGCGGGGCATCCCGAGGCATAGACGACCAGATTGCAGCCAACCCGAGATCGAAATCGACACCTCTGTAACCCAAATATCGAATAAACTAAGAAACCTACTTAAGTCACCGAATTCTCTCCACTGTTCTCACTGGGAATCGGGAAATATCTTTTGCAGCTACCACTCGGACTACTAGGCGGACTCTGGCCGTCCCTGAGCTATCCGAAACTGGGCGACAGACCGTCACATTGGCACCCGAACAGGAAGAGTTGTAGTAGGAGAAACCCGAGACCAGAAGAACATTTCTGGTTGGGTGTACATGGCATCGAAAGCCGAGCTGGCCGAGTACGCGGAAAAATTCGGGCTAGACCAGACAGGAAAAGTAGAAGACTTAAGGAAGGAACTGTCGGCATTCTGAAAAAAGACAGATCACACGGAAACCTTGAGTCAATGACTGACAGCCTTGGCGGAAAGATACAAAAGGGAAAAAAGCCCCGCGAGAGCACCGACGATCCTAGTGGAGGGCGAAATAAGCAGCCCAAGGATGGAGAAACCGGGAAGGAGAGGGGAGACAGAGATCATCGATCGGGTGCGAGGATGGGGGATAACATACCAAGGAACGTCGAATCCCCTAGAGTTCTTAGAGAAGATAGAACAATGGGCCAGAGGGTACGGAATGGCGATGGACCAGTTAATCCAAGCCATGCCAGTCATCGTGGAGGGACTCGCGGCTGATTGGTGAAACACCACGCCGACGAAGATAAGGACATGGAGGCAATTAACGGAGGAATTACTGGAGTACTTCCTACCACCGCGGTACGGGGAACTGTTGGAGCAACAGATCGCCCAGCTGAAACAACGAGAAAACGAACCAATAAGAGAATACGCAACGGAATTACGGAAGCGGATGCGATTCACGAAGCTGTCCGAGGACGAGAAACTGCACAGGATGTACAGGAACTGCAGGAGTAAAATAAAACTGTACACGCGGAGGAACGGATTTAATACCTTGACGGAGTTCCTGAAGTTAGCCGAAGAAGTGGAAGAAATAGAAGCAACGGAGGGCGCAATACGACCAGCGCAGCAACAGATAAATCAGGAGATATGCTTTAGATGCGGTGGCTCAGGACATGCAGCACGCAGTTGTGGCAACCCACCGCGGCTGTTCTGTTGGGTATGCGGGAAAAACGGGGTGAGAACGACAGAATGTTGCAGGGCGCCGACGGGAAACACGTAAGGCCTGAGCAACTAAAGCTTGCGGCTCAGGCCACGCAACATAGGCCAGACCCAAGGGACCACTTGACATGCGACGGATTCCAGATCGTGGCAAGGATCGGAGTCGGGGAGAGAACAGTAAAGGGAGGCATAGATACCGGAGCATCACGGAGCGCGATCAGCAGGAACACGTACCAGGACCTCCGAGAATACGGAAGATGGAGCGGAGTTCGGACGGAGATAACACTAGCGAACGGGATGAAGCAGCATGCGATAGGAGAATTTCACACCGAGGTCACATTCGGAGGAGCACGAGTCGAAATAGCGTTCATGATCATGACAGAGGTGGCAGGGAGCATTTTGCTGGGAATGGATTTCTTGGCAAAGGTACGGAGCACTCCACGGTGCGGGAATCTGGAGCTGGAGATAAAGGAGGCAGGGAGCAGCGACGACGAAGTGATGGAAGTAGAGGAAGCACAGGACCAGGAAGGCACGCTGGAGGAGAGGATAGAGAACTTCCTGCAGGAGCAGAGGCAAGTATTCGAGAGGATGAAGGGGGTCAGTAACACAGCAAC
>VNJN01008095.1:0-11359 GCA_008042485.1 Drosophila mayri
TGCCCACCCTTTACAATTTTAAAAAAATGAAAACTTTAAAAAATATGAAATTTTGAAAATTGACAAAAAATTACAAAAAACAAAGATAGTTTTTTCTACCCTTAAAACTAAAAAATTAAAAAAAAAACTGCCCATCTCTTAAAACTACAAAATCTAAAATGTCCACTCTTTAAAACTAAAATATTTTAACAAAAAAAATTCTTAAAACTAAAAAAAATCGTTTTTTTACCCCTTAAAACTAAAAAATTTAAAAAAACTTTTGCCCATCTCTTAAAACCACAAAATCTAAAATGCCAACCCCTTAAAGCTAAAAAATTCCATCCAGAAACTTTAAGAAATAAAAAAAAATCCTTAAAACTAAAAAAATTAAGAAAAAAACTTCTGCCCATCTCTTAAAACTACAAAATATGGAATGCCCACACCTTAAAACTAAACAATTTCATCAAATAACTCTTAAAACAAAATAATAAACGTTTGCCCAACCCTTAAAACTAAACAATTTCATTAAAAAACGTTTGCCCACCTCTTAAAACTATAAAATATGGAATGACCACCCCTTAAAACTAAAAAAGAAGTTTTTTTCTTAATTTTTTTAGTTTTAAGGATTTTTTTTTTTTATTTTTTAGAGCTTCTAGATGGAATTTTTTAGTTTTAAGGGGTGGGCATTTTAGATTTTGTGGTTTTAAGAAATGGGCAAAAGTTTTTTTAAATTTTTTAGTTTTAAGGGGTAAAAAAACGATTTTTTTTTAGTTTTAAGAATTTTTTTTGTTAAAATATTTTAGTTTTAAAGAGTGGACATTTTAGATTTTGTAGTTTTAAGAGATGGGCAGTTTTTTTTTTTAATTTTTTAGTTTTAAGGGTAGAAAAAACTATCTTTGTTTTTTGTATTTTTTTGTCAATTTTCAAAATTTCATATTTTTTAAAGTTTTCATTTTTTTAAAATTGTAAAGGGTGGGCATTATTTTTACATCAATTTAGTAACCAATTCAAGAAAAAAAAAATGTGAAAAAAGTTAATTTTCTATGGTAAACAGGAGCAAATCTTTAGGGCTCCAAATTTTTTTAAATGAACATTTTTTCAAAATTCTAAAAGATGGGCAAGCAAAATTATTGCGGTTTTCAAAAAAAAAATTTTTTTTTTTAAATGATGTAAATTTACATCACTTGATATTTTCGAAACCGGAAATGGAAAAAAAACCAAAAGGTGGGCAAACATGGGCCAACGATGGACAAACGATTCCAACTTTCAAATTTCAAAAAAAAAAAAAAATGCGAACCCAGCTTCTTTAAACTGCTTGAAACTATTGGTTGTTTTTTTAATTTGACCTCGCCTATGCCCGCCGCCCAAATCAACAGTGGGCCATATTTTCATTTTTACTTAATTTTACTAAATATGGTTCCATAAGTAATTAAATATATTTTTTTAATTACAAAACTTTTTTTAACAAAAAATATTTCTTTTATAATTCTGCATCCAAATAAAAATGAAACATTTTATTAAATTCAAAATCGTATTCCATATTGCCAGCTTTGTCAAATGTCGGGGACTCGAAGAACTCAATAACTTTTTTCGGTAGAGCTTATACCCAGGAGTTCGGATGGAGTTTGGAACACATAACCTTGCACAATTAACTGAAAATAATAAGAATATAAATAAATATAAAAATCATGCCAGAAAGGGATACATAATCCGCAGGATATCCTCCTTTTTTATACCCTTGCAGGGTATTATAGTTTTAGTCAGAAGTTTGCAACGCAAAGTTTTCTGCGTTTCCCTATAAAGTATATACAAACATATGTATAAGCTTGATCAGGATCAACAGCCGAGTCGATCTAGCCATGTCCGTTTGTCCTTCTGTCCGTCTGTCCTTTTCCTTGCAAACTAGTCCCTCAGTATAAAGCTATCTGAATGAAACTTTACATTTTTGATCGAACGAATATATCATATACATAGCTGCCATCGAACCATATGATAATTTGTAGAAAAATTAACTTCTGTTTTCAACTTATTTTTATTTTTTTTTTTTTTATTATTCCTGAATTTTGGTTTTAATTTTATGAAAATAGGCCGACTAGATCGTATAGCTTCCACATGAATAATCAGGAAAAATAAAGGAAAAACCCATAACTTTGCCGTTTTTTATCACGTGTTCACCAAATTTGAAATTTGAGATTTTTTATAAATTCAGATTTTTTTTATATTTATTGAAAATTGACCGACTATATCCTATAGCTTTCATACAAACAATCAGGAAATATAAGAAAAAAACCATAACTGTCTGTTTTAATTTATTATTCCTGAATTTCGGTTTTAATTTCATGAAAATCGGCAGACTATGTCCTATAGCAATCAGGATAATAAAAGAAAACACCGTAACTTTTCCGTTTTTCATCACATTTTCATCAAATTTGAAATTTAAGATTTTTTATAATTTCAGAATTTATTTTTTTATTTATTGAAAATAGGACGACTATATCCAATAGCTGCCATAGGAACAACCAGGATAATACTAGAAAAAATCATAACTTTTATGTTTTCAACATTTTTTCATTAAATATTTTATTATTTCAGAATTATGTTTTAATGTTATGTTTTACAGTTCAATTGCAATCTGCAAGGTTATATAATATAAACTTCAGCGAACCGAAGCTTCGCTTCCTTTCTTGTTTTAAAGTGAATTCTAAGTGGTTTATTTTTTTATTTAAAAATTTTACCGATAATCATTATTTATAATCCCTTATTTTATAGTATTAACTTTTTAGTTAGAATTATTTCTGGATTTATTCTTATTGCCGACTGCTGGTTTTTCATTTGCTATCTGCCAATATGTATATTGCTTTGGAACGAAAGACAAATTGCGGCATTTTGCACAAATAAATGAGTTTTCTAATGAGTTGAAGTAGCATCCACGTATAACAAATCTGCAAATTAATTTAATTCTTGTAAACAAATGGCTTCCACTTTCCTTATTCTAATATTTAAGTTTTACGCAACGTTAACAAATACGCACCAAATGCACCAGAAGGTTACTCCAAATTAGGAAAAGCGAGAAATAACCAATACCGAAAATTATGGTAGAATTTTCTTTGCCAACTTTGTTTCGGTGTTCAGTAAACGAACCAACGCACCAAGAAATCGGACCTGAAGGGAATTCTGGTACCGAAGGGTAATGACAGCTTAAATTGATGTTAATAAACATGATCCTGGCAACATTTATCTATATTTTTTGCTGCGAAACATGTTCCTAGCAACAATAGTCAAAATGTTCTTTTATTATATTTAATATGGTAAATAATTAATTAGCCATTTTAATTTCCCTTTTTATTTCACCCACAATACCTGGGGTGCTTTCCTACGCGTTTTGTGCCATTGCAGAACACAGTAACCAAATTCCATGTATCCGAAAGATTTCGTCTTGTTACAAGCAATTGATTGGCGCGACTCTGTCTGAAACAGGACCCGGGTCCTAAAAGAGACATGGACATGAATGCAGGGGGAGCTGGTGCACCCTCATGACGAAACGCCGAATAGTAGAGTCTGAGAGTCGCCGAGCCACGTCATTCGCGTGGTAAATTGTAATGATGTTTGGGCAGCGGTATTTTCGTTATAGCGTTGCTGTTGAGCAGCGGGCTTTAAATCAAATCTGATTATGTGCAGAAGAGGGCGGCAAACAGCTAAAGCAGGTGCTCTCGACCTGTTTCGCAACACCACGCTGCTCAGCAGCACCGGCATTCACATTCCTGGTCGGGTGCGGCTGTAAATGTTGCTGCTCTCTCACCATTCAGCAACTTGGTCTTTGGAGGTAATATGAGAGAGCGCTCTTGCAAACGAAGAGCAGAGCGTGGCTTGGAAACTTTATGGCAAGTTCGGGAACACTGGAAATTTGCACTCTTTATTAAGAGAGCAATTATTTTATTGAGGAGCGGCGTCGGGAGCTTTGTTTGTCGCATCCTCGTCGGAGCAGTTCCAACTAGCAGACAAATAAATCCGTGTCGCTATATAACCGCCCGTCGGCATTTAAAAATTTCCAATAAAATTAGCCTAGGTGGACTGCCGGCAGCAGAACACAGTAGGTGCATTTTGGAGGCTTCCGCTCCTTTACTGCCTTCAACTCTCACTGCTCCGGGCTGCTCACGAAGTGTCTATTCCCTTCTCCTGGTAATCGTTTGGGTCCGACACACTTCATATTTAAGTTGAATAAATAAGCTAGGCTGTGAGTTGCAAAACTGCCGGGAATGCCTCCAACATCGCCCCTACCCTGTGCCCTCTGCTCTCGGATCCCATTGGAAAAGTGCTGATTCCCGACGGCCGATGCAGAGGAGCCGTGCACTTTACATCCTTCGGTGGCTGCTTTCAGTTGCAAACGGACGACTCAGGCACAGAGTCTAAAAATCGCTCGCGAACCAAACGAGGCCGAAGAGTGCATTTTAGGGGATCCGTATAAGTAACGCAGCTGGTGGAACATTTGCGGACAGCTAATAAGATTCCGTATCCGCATCGGGTTTTCTGCCGCACCAGTACCCGCCAGTAGCTTGTGATGCTAAGTGGACCCGGATTTTGTGCATTTGTGTCTTTGAAACCAAGTGCTATTGGAATATAAAAGGCAATTTGAGGAAGTGCTGGCTCTGCGACACGCGGAATCTAAATTTCGCTAAAACGCTTCGCGCTTGATTTAACTAACCCAGCAGCGAACCCACTTAGGCACAGCAAGGGACACTAAGGCGGCATCGGTTTTTATAGGACTTTTTTAAATAGCGCTAAAAACTTTAGACAGCGTGGTTACCTTGCATTGCCTTTTTAGTCGCTTAGTTTTGGCACGTGCCTAAACTTTGCCAGACCTGCGGACTGCCATCCAGGTGCAGTAATAACGGCATTGATTGATGGTAATGGTTTTATAATCATGGAAGCCTCTGACTTAATCGGAGTGTCCAGTGCACTTGTTTACTGCAATCCATCTGATCCTATTGAAAACATTAACACGGCCACTCTGCTTTATCCACTGAAGCATATTGCGGAATATTGCAAATTAATTAAGATATGATAAATTCACTTACACCGCATACTTGAGCTCCACAGAGGATGAGTGCCATCGAATTCGGGTAAGTTATCATACATACATATGTACATATTTATTGTCCTAGCAGCAACACTGAATTCAAATTGTCGAGGCATGTCGGTGAAACCCCCATTCCCGTCGGGGATCTGGGGTGAAATTCCTTTCAATGGAGACCTGCTATGGGAGTTCATGCTCTGTGTCTAAATATATATATATATGTATATATTAAAATTTGACAACAGTGAAAAGTAAGCAAAATAGTTTAGACTGAAATGGCAAGCAGGAACCAAAAACGACTTTTTGTCGGGAGCCATTCAATTAATCGCAAAGCCGACAGCAGCAACGCAAAAAAAAAACAAGAAAGGAGGCTAACTTCGGCTGACCGAAGTTTATATATCCTTGCAGAATTAAAAATATTAATACCGAAACTCCGTAATAATAATTAGTTGCCAAATCTCAAACTTGATGAAAATGGTTTGAAAATCGGCTGTTATGTTTTTTTTATTTCCCGATTGTTCCTATGACAGCTATAGGATATAGTCGACCGATTTTCATGAAATTAAAACCGAAATTTTAAAATAATATAAGATGAGTATCAAAATTGGTTAAAATATCTTGAAAACTGACAGAGTTATAATTTTTTTTCGAAAAATTTTCCGATCGTTCCTATGGCAGCTATATGGTATAGTCGTCCGATCCGGCCCGTTCCCACTTATGTAAGAGTGAGAGTATATAGAAGACAAAGTTTCATTCAGATAGCTTTAAAAAAGAGGGACTAGTTTGCGTATAATCGGACAGACGGACAGAAGGACAGATGGACGGACAGACGGACGGGCGGACGGACGGACAGAAGAACAGATGGACACTCGGCTGTTGATCCTGATCAAGAATATATATACTTTATAGGTCGGAGATGTCTCCTTCACTGCGTTGCAAACTTCTGACTGAAATGGTAACTGTAAAGGTAAAGGTAAACTTCTGACCCTGCAAGGGTATAAAAAGCAAAAATTTCAGCGCAAACCCTCAATACGGGAATTGAGCCTGCAAGAAGCCTCTTACGATATGAATTCAAATTTCAAAGTTTGCAGTTTATAACTTAAAACTCAATGTCAAAAATTTTACCGTCGTCCAAATAACAATCTAAGAAATAATTAAAAGAATTTAATAATAGACAGAATAAAAGGCTTTAAGAATTAAAATATCTGTAAATAAATAGCGGACCCGGCGAACTGTGTCTCGCCCCAATTTCACGACTTCATATAACCCCCAGAGTAATAATAGAACACTGGTAATTCAAATTTCACAGTTGTGTATTACAACTGCTGTAAAATAACAGTAACAGTTTTATATACAACAGTGTGTACATCTGTTGAGGCGCTAGCGTTTATTCGAGAAGGTTTTCGCCAAATTTTCTTATGTAATAACCTTCTTCTGGCAATTACAAACAACTGAAAAAAAATTTGGACCAAATCGACCCAGCCTTTCTCTTGTGATGCGACTGCAAACATTTATTTTGCTCCATTTTTATACCATGTACCAAAGGTACAACGGTATTATAGTTTTGTGCGGGTGTAATTTTCTGTAACAGGCAGAAGGAGGCGTGTCAGACCCCCAAAAGTTACCTAAATATTGATCAGGACCACTAAAGGAGTCGATATAACCATGTCCGTCTTTACGTCCGTCCGTCCGTCCGTCCGTCCGTCTGTCTGTATGAACGCATAGATATAAGAGCTAGAGACACCAAACTTGGGATTTAGACTTCTTATGTCTGCACGCAGATCAATTTTGGTGGAGCTATTTGAAAAAAACTATATATCTCCCAAATTTATAAAGTTGTGTAAACCATATTTAAAACCTGTAGGCAAAATACACATATTGCCTAAATTTCATTGCGATCGTGCCATAAATAGCGGAGATATAGGCTTTTTACTTTATACACATTACGTGTACAAGAGGCAGCCCAGGCAGAGGGCTCTAAATAAATCAAAACGTTCATTCTACATTTTAGTTATGCTCACACTTTTATGAAATTAAGATTTATTATCTCAAATTGGTTCGTGGTGCAGTTGTCTAAGCTGCAGTCCACCCGAAATGCTTTTATGTCAAATAAAATAAATTGTCACGGGTTCAAGTCCCGTCTTTGACGAGTAATTTTTTTTTAAATAATTTTAACAATATTTTTTTTTATTTTTTTCCTGTAAATCAAAATAATTATAGTATTTAAAAACCTTCTAATTTTTTAAAACTAAAAAAATTTTTACCGCTTGCGGCGGGAATCGAACTCGGACCATCGCTTACACACAAAACATATTATATATGCAGTTTTACCTACTGAGGTATCGACCTTGCTATTGAAGTGGAAGACATTCGCATTATATGTACATTTCTTTCCGTTTTTTTGTCTTCTCTCCTTCTTTCATATAATTTTGGCACGCGCGTTGTAATGGTGCAGGGTATTCTACTGTCGGGACGACCGACAGTATGTCTATCTTGTTATATATAGATATATATAAATATAAATTACTTTAATTACTTTAAATCCATTATTTTACATGTAAAAAATTTTTACTGCAAATTGTGGCATTTTTCACGCTAATATAATTTATTGTTTGAAAGGCGAATAGCCATTTTAATGCGAACTTAAAGTGTCCGCGTTCGAAGAGTAGAGTATCCACTGGTATCTGAAGCATGCCTAAGTCCCTAAATGGAATAGAAAGCACTCAATTTTTGCTTTGTACCGCCCAATAATTGATACAAATCGAAAAGCGGCTTACAAATTCTTTTTTATTCGTTGTAATTTTTACATTTTTGTTTATGCAAATCGGTTGATGGCGTTCAGCACGCAAGGAACTGCTCACAAAAACAAAAATTACAAGAAAGAAAGATAAATTGGTCACGCCGAAGTTTGTATACCATTGCAGCTTAGCACAATTGGAACCAAAGGCATTAATCAAATTTAATCAATGAAAGGAAAAACTAAAAGGTAAATTTCTTGAAAATTCGGACACTTCCGTTCACTTGAATAGCCCACTCAAATTGCTCACACTAAAAACCGAATAACTAAAAAATATTACATTTTAAAAACCTGTATTATTTATTTATTGAAAACTGTTTGTATATGTAACGAAAAAAAAAGAAAGGAAGCTGACTTCGGCTCACCGAAGTTCGTATTTGTTCCTGAGATAATAAGAGCCGGAATAAAAACGAGATCTGGTTTGGGATAAGGAAAAGCAGTCAGAATATGAATTTATTACAAAATTTGCCATTCAAGTGAGCCAAATTTTCAATAGCAATTCTGGTACTTTATTATATCCTTGCAGTGTATTATAATTTCAGTCAGCAGTTTGCAACGCAGTGAAGGAGACATTTCCGAACCTATAATAAATATATATTCTTGATCAGGACCAAATTTGACATTTGGCCATCTAGTATTATTTCGGTTTAAATTTCGTGAAAATCTGCCAAATATATCCTATAGCTGCCATAGGTCTCCTTATTGAGTTGTCAATATTGTCTCACAATAAGTCTATCCACTATCCGCAAAACATATTAACAAATGTAATTAGTTTTTGACAAATTTATTGAGCCGCAAAATAGACTACAAATATTATCAAGGTTCAAAAATATGGCTTGAAGTAACAATAATAACATTAAAACTAATATTATTTAATACATAATAATACATTATACAATCTACTTGAACACGAAATGGAACCGTGGAATAAAACTGTAAAGGATCAGAGAAGAGCTTTTTACATTTATACATATGTATTTACACCAGAATGTATGGCCTCAAAATGCTAAATTAACTCTAGTCACGATTTTGTAATTACCCAGCAGACAAAGTGCGGACAAAGGGCGGAAGGATCCGAAAAATGTCCGCAAAAGATATTAAACACGGACAACGAATAAATGCTTAAAAACGTACACTAAAACGAAGGGCAAGCGGAAGAGTGCCACTCGAAGTTCATCTATTAATATTATAAGAGGTCCGCAAACGATATCACGATATTTGACGGAGATGTGATGATTATAACAACCAAAGGCGGGATCCGCATAAAAATTTAAACATAACAAGAAAGAAAGCCGACTTCGCACAGTGAAAGATTTTGCAAATCTGAAATTTGAAATCAACATTGCCCAAAGCCCAAATAATTGGATTGATATAAAACAAGTAAGAAAGCTACAGTCGAGGGAGCTCGACTGTGAGATACCCGCTACCCATAGTAAATAGCTAATATATTTTTGAACATAACGGACAAATGCAAATGTAAGTGTAATAATAACATGCTTACAAAAATACACACACGTGTATCTATATGTGTAAAAACGCGTTATTATTGCATTAAAGGGGCTAATAATTATTACCATTTATTAAAATTGCTTCTCGAATATCTTATAAGATTCTTATCCGATCACAATCAGTAACTAATAAGAATTCTTAGTTAGTCTAATTGGTCAGCCAAATGAGGTATGCTGCAGCACCCGTTTGTGGAGATACAAAATTATTTCTTTAATAACTTCGACAATTTTTATCTGATCGCAACCAAATTTTCAGGAATCACACAGAGTATAGTTCTTAATGTACATACCAAAATTCGTTTTTGATGATTTGCGGGGGCGAAAGTGGGCGTGGTCATAATTTGAAACAAACTTGATCTGCGTGCAAGCATAACTAATACTGTCGAAAAAAATTAGAGCTCTATCTCTTATAGTCTCAGAGATCCAGTGTTTCATACGGACAGATGGACAGACACACAGACGGACAGACGGACAGACGGACAGACGGACATGGCCCCCGACCCTATAAAGTATATATATTCTTGATCAGGATCAACAGCCGTATCGATCTAGCCATGTCCGTCTGTCCGTATGTCCGTCTGCCCGTTTCTACGCAAACTAGTCCCTCAGTTTTAAAGTTATCTGAATGAAACTTTGCAGTTAGTCTTCTATATACTCTCACTCGTACATATGTCAGAACGGGCCAGATCGGACGACTATATCATATAGCCGCCATAGGAACAATCGGAAAATTTTTGGAAAAAAATTTTAGCTTTGTCAGTTTTAAACATATTTGCATTAAAGTTAAGATTTACCCGTTTTATAATTTTCCTGAATTTCGGTTTTAATTTTATGAAAATCGGCCGACTATATCCTATAGCTTCCATAGGAACAATCAGGAAAAAAAATCATCACTGTCAGTTTTCAACATATTTGCATCAAATTTGAGATTTAGACGTTTTATATTATTCCTGAATTTCGGTTTTAATTTCATGAAAATCGGCCTACTATATCCTATAGCTTCCATAGGAACAATCAGGAAAATAAAAGAAAACCCCATTATTTTGTCAGTTTTCAACATATTTTCATCAAAGTTGAGATTTAGCCTTTTTATATTATTCCTAAAGTTCGGTTTTAATTTCATGAAAATCGGCCGACTATATCCTATAGCTTACATAGGAACAATCAGGAAAATAAAAGAAAACCCCATAATTTTGTCAGTTTTCAACATATTTTCATCAAAGTTAAGAATTAGACGTACTATATTATTTCTGAATTTCGGTTTTAATTTCATGAAAATCGGCCGACTATATCCTATAGCTTCCATAGGAACAATCAGAAAAAAAAAGAAAACCCCATAATTTTGTCAGTTTTCAACATATTTTCATCAAAGTTGAGATTTAGACGTTTTATATTATTCCTGAATTTTGGTTTCCATTTCATGAAAATCGGCCGACTATATCCTATAGCTTCCATAGGAACAATCAGGAAAAAAAATTCATAACTTTGTCAGTTTTCAACATATTTTCATCAAAGTTGAGATTTAGCCGTTTTATATTATTCCTGAATTTCGGTTTTAATTTCATGAAAATCAGACTATATATCCTATAGCTTCCATAGGAACAATCAGGAAAAAAAATTCATAACTTTGTCAGTTTTCAACATATTTTCATCAAAGTTGAGATTTAGCCGTTTTATATTATTCCTGATATTCCCTTTTAATTTCATGAAAATCGGCCTACTATATCCTATAGCTTCCATAGGAACAATCAGGAAAATAAAAGAAAACCCCATAATTTTGTCAGTTTTCAACATATTTTCATCAAAGTTGAGATTTAGCCGTTTTATATTATTCCTGAATTTCGGTTTTAATTTCATGAAAATCGGACAACTATATCCTATAGCTTCCATAGGAACAATCAGGAAAATAAAAGAAAACCCCATAATTTTGTCCGTTTTATATTATTCCTGAATTTTGGTTTCCATTTCATGAAAATCGGCCGACTATATCCTATAGCTTCC
>VNJN01008111.1:0-12804 GCA_008042485.1 Drosophila mayri
ATTGTTGCCAGTACTGTGAGTTAGCGGTACATAAATTGGAAAATTTAAATTATCAGGTCTTATTATAAGCCAATCTTCAGATGGCTTGAAGTCTAACTGGCAGTTATATTTCTTTATAAAATCAATACCTAATATTCCATAACATGGAATAGGGAAGTGTTCGGTCACGATGTGAAAATCGTGTGGAATTATGTATTTTGTTGTCTGTATTTCAACAAAAACTAAACCTTTGGATTTAGTTATTTCTTGACTTATCCCTTGTATGTCTATAATACAATTATCTTGGATATCATCAAAGATATCAGAAGTTTCTTTTAATATGGATATATCTGCGCCTGTGTCTATCAGAAAGACAAGTTCTTTTCCTGTAGCTACGTTAATGAATTGGACGAATATGTTCTGACTGAGATTAACAGCGTAAACTCTCGCATCGTTTACTGTTGAGGATTTAAAGGGTCTTGCGAGTTTCCCGATACATCTTGGGTAACTCTTACATTTCTTTGGAAGTTGTTCTGGCCTCTATTCGAGTTTCCACGGCCTCTATGGTTTTCACCATTTTGGCCTCTTCCTCCATTGTTATTGTTATTGTTGTAATAGTTATTCCGGTAGTTATTGTTATTTTGGTTATAGCCATTGTTTCGGTGCTTTTTTCTAACCTCTTTTGAACAACAGGATAGCTAACTCTCCTGCATAGAAATATATGAAGTGTTCGGGCTGGTGGGACACATATGACCCGAAATCTGTACCTACAATACAATGCCATTTGCCCTTGTATTTTGAATCAAATTCGGTCTTGATATGCTTTGCTATGTCTATTTCCATATCGTACCGTTCTATAGCCTGTTTTGCGCATTCAATGGCGCTCTTCTGCATTTCCTGACTCACGTCAGTATGCCGAATATCTACCTCGTTATTAGACATTTTCGATGTATTCTATAAAATATACCTGATTTTAGTTCTGTTATCTGTATTTATTTAGTTCAAGGACAATTGATTTTCTCGTTCTGTTTTTTTTTGTTGTTTATTTTTATTTTAGTTCTTATTACATTTCGCGAGGGTATACATAATTCGTATAATTGTTGTATTGTGTGTGAAAAAAAAGTAAAGTAAAATGTTTGTTGTGTTTGAAAATAATTTATTTCAAATTGCTGCCAGTGCTTCTTATATTTTGTCCAGGTCATTAGCATGGCTTTTATTTATATCCCTCTTTGATATACATTTATTGTGTACTATATAGGCTTTATACAAATATAAGCGCTCATTATGGCAACGATAATTGATAATAAAATATTTGTTAATTTTGAATCGACAGTATTAGATTCTATTTTGTTGATAACATTTGCAGTGGAGTCCACCGACTTTGTTTCAACAATTGCCATGTTTAGATTTTTTTCTTTTAATTCTATACCATTAACATATGGCGTTGGTACTTGCTTATAATTTATTGACCAATTATTGGACATAAAAAAAGGGGTGAGATTTATGTTAACAGAAAGATACCTGCCTAGTTTTTTGCGTGGTTTTTAAGCCACACTCTAATCGGGCAACGTTAATGTTGCTCAACTTACAAAAGTTAATTTTATATTTTAAAAAACAAAAATATGCATCGCAGTGCAATTAAAAAAATTATGCAACGCAGTGCATGGGGGTGAAAAAAAATTGTTGTATGCGCTCTGGGAAGCGCTGTCGGTCCTTTCCTCGGTCTTGCTTGAATGGCAAGACGTGGCCGGTGCTGGCTGCACAGGCTCCTCTTTCTCGACGGTCCTTTATGTTGTATGCGCTCTGGGAAGCGCTGTCGGTCCGATCCTTGGTCTTGCTTGGATGGCAAGACGTGGCCGGTGCTGGCTGCACAGACTCCTCTTTCTCGACGGTCCTCTATGTTGGGGCACCGGTGCATGCTGAACAGGTGTACTCGCAATGTGCCGAGAATAGTGGTCCCTCGCAGTCGTTTGGGCACTTCGTCTTCAGCTTTGGGATCTCTTGTTTATCTGGCGGAGGTTGTTTTCCATAAACTTTAGCAAGGCTTTGGATTGTAGAGTTGGTGAATGTGTGGGTGGCTGTGGTTTGACTTTTTCTTTCACTTAGTAGATTCCTTATATGCTCGATCTCAGCGTGCACTTTTACCGAGTCATTCCATTTTAATTTAGTTTCGCAATTTATCAGCTTCAGTAATTCAGCCTTTCTGGCTTTAAGTCTCTTGACCACACCACTGCGTTTAGCACCCATCACACTCACTGCGGTTGTTCCTTTTTGATTTGGGGTCCTTCGATGTCATCTTCTTCATAGTCCTGTCACGGTCGCCATGTAGTGAAATTTATCCATCGATGTTACGGAGTGGTTACGTAGAGAGCTCCAACCCAGTCTGGTCCCCGAAGACATTCATAAGACCTTTTGATTTGAGTTTTTATTTCTCAATATATTTTATTCATTTATTTGTCTTAAGATCTTCTTCTAATTAGAGCAACTGTAGTTGCTGCTCCAAGCTCATATCATTGTCTGTTCTTATCGATCTACATTTAGAATTAAATAAGTCTAAGTCTTATAGCTGCGCTGCCAATAGCGGCAGCGGAGAGACGTGTATATAATATATTCTTAAATACATAGCTATGCTCGCTTAGGCTGAGCGCGGAGGTATATACACATATATACGTTGGTCCGCTCGTGTAGCAATTATGCTGACATTTGCATTCTTTGAGTGCGGGCCAATGTAAAAGTGGGCGATTCATATTTCGTCCTCTTGAAGTTTATGACCACAATTGTATTGCGTAAACACTGCAACAAAGTGTTACAGTGTGGACCCGTTAAGTACTCTTGGAACGATGGGTATTCAATATATATATGCATACTACAAGATACAATAAACTAAACCAAATAAAATAAATCCTAAAAATAATAATTTAAACAGATAACCCATCGCAGTAGGCCACGGGAATAATTAAATCATCTCATCATGGGTGTCACCTGGATTAGCTACAGGAAGAAACTGGAGCTGGAGACCATACTGGTCGAATTTGGATTGGAACGCGGAGGCACCGTGGAGGAGCAGTGAGCTCGACTCATAAGCTTTGCGCGCCAACAGGAAGTTGCTGTCACCTATGTATCTGGATTCGGAGGCCAACTCTCCAGGATCAGCCGCGCTGACGCTTTTGCTGCCACGGATCACTTATTCTGCTGCGGGAAGGCGCTTGCCAGTAAAGACCGAGGCCCCACCACGCACAACAAGTCACCATGGTGACCCGGGAGCCACCCTACTGAATCGGATGACCAAATGGGGCCTCTCATTCGACGGGACGACGGATCCGCTTTGCTTCATAGAGCACATCGAGGAACGAGGTCGGCCGGAAGTATCTAGCTCCGGCTTTGGTAGTGCTACTGACTGGCCGCGCCGAGAGCTGGTACAGGACCAGTGGTCTACGGGATGCCACCTGGACGGAAGTTCGCCGTGAATTTTTGGAGGACGAAATCAGGACGCACTTCCAGAGACCCAACGAACCCTTCAAGGAATATCTGGTGGACCTACGCCTACGGCAGGATTTACAGCGGAACGCGAGCTAGAACGAGTTTACGACAACATGTTGCCGGAGTACCAGTTATCACTAGGAGACAGATTTTCGCACCGTGGCGGAACTGACTTATTTGGTGGTGGACTACGAGGAACCCACGGGCCCCACCTACTTCTAAAGTCACATGGCCCGCCGGCCGCCGACGAACCCCATGCAGGGAAATTTCATAACACGAGCCGAGCCACGATACCGCCACCGGAGCAACAGGAATTGGGAAAATTTTAAACTCTGTCCGGAGTATCCCACATCGCGGAACACCGGATCATCATGCGCAACGGCCGCCCGATAAAGCAGAGATATTTTCCACGGAATCTGGCCATGAGGGTAGGCATCGATAGGCAAATAGAAGAGTTTTTAGGGATGGCCGCATTGAGCTTTCCAAGAGCCCGCACAGCGCTCCCAACGTGATCGCGGCCAAGAAGAACGGTGACGCTCGGATGACATTGGAGGAGCACGTAGCAAACCTTCTAGAAGTGTTTCGCCGACTACGCCAAGTCAACCTACGGTTTAATAGGGAGAAATGCCATTTCTTTCAACGGCATATCGCCTACTTGGGATACGTGATCAGCGAGGAAGGAATCCACACGAACCCAAACAAGGTAGCCGAGAGATGCCTGGGCATTGCATCCTGGTATCGTCGATTTGTTCCCAACTTCGCCGATGTTGTGGAGCCAATGACATCGATGCTGATGAAGGGCCAGAACATCGCGGCAGGATCAGGCATTCTAGGAATTGAAGACTCGATTGACAGAGGCACCCGTTTTAGTCTACCCGGACTTTGGTCAGAAGTTTGTGCTACAGACGGAAGCCAGCGAATAACTAGTAGACCTCAAAGTCCTCTAAACCCTCTTCTCATAGCTAGTAGACCTTAAAGGCCTCTAAAACTGCTCCCCTAACTAGTAGACCTTAAAGGCCTCTAAAACCGTTCTCCTAGTAGTAGACCTCAAAGGCCTCTAACTCCAAGGGCCTCTCACTCGACCGTTCTAATTAGCAGACCAAAGGGTCTCTCTCTTCCTCTCATTCCCCGACTACGCAGCCGCCGAACACCGTACTCTCTCCTCACTTATTGTTATCCTTTGAATATGGCTAACGCTAAATTAACTTAGAAATAACTAATTACTGTGTAATTCCTCACGCCTTCACCTCTGGGAACGGATCGGGATCTATTTTAGGAACTCCACCCAACTCAAATAATATAAATTTCTGAGACGACCCTGTCCACCCGTGGGCCCCGGAGCATTGACCGTCACAGTTCTACAAGAAAATCACAATATTTCCACCGCCGGGCATTTGGGAGTCCGAAAGACGAGCAACCGCGAGGCCCAACGATATTATTGGCCAGGACTTTTCCGCGACATCGCTCTCTACGTACGCCACTGCCTGAGTTGCCAACGATATAAAGTCAGCCAGGAGAAATCGGCGGGGCGAAGCGGGGGCAATTTCGTTGGCCCACTACCACGCTCGCTTCCTCGATTCCTTCAGCAAATGGATGGAATTATTTCCACTACGCAAGGCCACGGGAACTCATTTGGAACGCGTCCGTCTCTCTCTCTCTCTGAAGACTTTCGAGTCTGCCAACCGAAGACTTTCGAGTCCGCAAACTGTCGACTAGCGAGTCCGCCTCTCTCTGAAGACTTTTGAGTCCAACCGCTGACGACTTGCGAGTCCGACGCTCTCAGAAGACTTCCGAGTCCAGGGCGATCTGCCGTCACCGAGACGAAGACGACCTAGACGCAAGAGACCCAGACGTCCGAGGCGACGGCACTTCCTGGTTCCCGACGCAGCGTATCCAAAACTCTGTCCACTGAATTGTTAAATAAAGAGTAAGATCTACTTAAGTTAACCGAATTCTCTCATCTGTTCTTACTGGTATGACTTTATACTTTTAAATATATTCAGTAGGTTAAGCTGTAGAAGTAATGTAAACAGTTAGGGTTAGAGGCGTTAGGATCATAGGATTAGTAGGGCCAAGCACAAACTGGCTACACCACCGCTGACGTCACCAGCAACATCGCCCGCAACATCGCCGAGCAACATCGGCCAGAGAAACGGGATAGAACGGCAGCGCCGCTTCCCAAGGACCGAAACACGAAATCAGCGACCGGCTAAGGAGTCCAGAGCGCACGATCAGGGGCAGAGGCCCATAGCGCAGGCGCCAACAGCACACCAGAATGCGAAACACAATTCGCAACGGCCACCTGAACGCTCAGGAGGCAGCGAGAGAGGAGATCAGGAATGCAAAGAATGCATGGAATGCGGAACGGCGCGTTCCATGGATCGCGGCAGCGCAGCCGCAAAAGGGTTGGCAGAATTAGGTCGCAACGAGGATAACAATTGGAATTCAGAACACTCGCGATAGAACCAGGAACCTGAGAAGTAAACCTTCGACTCGCGATACAACCAGTGAATTGACCAGTAGCTATCATCTAAATCTCCAAGTGAAACAAAAACCCATCAGACGACGACCGATATACACCAACCAACCGATATACCAACGATCAGGACAATTCCAGCTGTAAGGACAACGAGGACCCTGCTACTAAACCAGGAAAACGAAGCTACGGAATTCTTCATACTCTTTTCAAATCAGCTACGGGTGAGCGTGGCGAGGCCGCTACAAATAGTTAGTTTTTACATCGCTCATGTGTGTGCTTGGCAGAGAGAAAGGGACAAGAAACAAGATCACATAGCTAGATAACCACGAGAAAACAACATGAAATAAAACAGCAATGCATATATCAATTCTCGACCACATTATTTCCCTACTCCACCTAGTAAATCACGCTACCCACTGTGCCTCTCCTCCACACCTCGCCTGCCGAACTGGGCAGGACGGCAACTGGAGCGTTACGCTGCTGAGATTTATTCCGGCCGTAGGCGCGGGCGGCGGCTGTTGGGTCGTCTCAAGCCGCCTGTCCAATCTCAGGGTGCGCCGCAGGGAATAGCTCAGGGGCAGCCACTGGCTATCGCAAGTCACGGGGCAACATTTTGGGAGGGCGACGGCCCGCCGTTGCGACACCCCAGGAGGAGCCGCCGAGCCAAGGCTGTTTGGGTGACCCAAGCCGTGGTTTTTGGCTTGGGTTGCTGGGTAGATCCCTAGCCTCATCTCCGGGGTCTAGTTCGGCCGCTGGGAAACTCCCGTGCCGGTAGCGCTTCCCGCCCAGCGCGTGCAATTGAATCCTGCAGTTTTCTGAGTCAAAACCCACCCTTAAAATTCTCACCAACTTCGGCCCCTCCATGCTCTGGCGTTTCCACAAATATAAATTACTTCTGAAACGGGATTCTGGGCCGCTGAGATTCATCCTGGCCACAGAAGCTTCCTAACACTGGGAAACGGGCAAACTTATCTTACAGCTACCACTCGGACTATAAATTTACTGAGACTTTGAGACTTTGATCTGCTGCCGCCGAATCATGGGCTCGGCCCAGGACGCCCAGATGAGGGCCACCCAAACGCAAGAGGGCCGGACAACCCAGGGTACAGGCGCAGCACATTTTTAACTCTGTCAACCAATCACTGAATAAATATCCGAATTTCCCTGCGTTATCTGGGGAACCTGGCAGACCGTCACACTTTTATTATGAGATGCTAAATCCCTTTTCTGAGTGGTTTTAATTCTTTCTGTAATTTTTCTTTTCTCTGTTTGCTGTAGGTTACGGTTTTGTACTACAGTTCTTCAAAAGAAGAGGACTTTTTGCATCCTGCCAGTCAGATAACTAGAGATCCACCTAAGAAGATCAATTGGAAAACCCATTAAGTCGAGTTTTCTGAGGAGAAGGGAATGGTTAACAGAATCGAATGCTTTACTGAAGTCAGTATAAATTACATCCGTTTGAAGGTTATTCTGGAAACCCCTTATAATGAAGGAAGTGAGCTCCAGAGGGTTTGTAGTTGTTGATCTTTGCTTAACAAATCCATGTTGACATGGAGAAATTACCGATCTACAAAGGTGCTGCAAATTTGGAGTAATAATGTTTTCGAAAATTTTACGGATGGCCGAAAGCTTCGAGATTCCTCTATAGTTTTTGGCCTCCGATTTGTTACCTTTTTTGTGGAGAGGAATAATGAATGATTTGTTCCAAAAAAGGGGAAAGTTCGAGGTTTCTAAGGATAAGGTAAACAATTTCAGAAGGGCGAGCACAGGGCATCAGCACAATACCTAAGCACACAGCCCGGTATTCCGTCTAGACCTGGCAGATAAACTGGCTTTACACGATGAAGATCTAACAGGAGAGAGCTTTCGTCTATACATGGATAGAACATTATGTTCGATCTAGACAAGTTATAAGAATATGTCTGATTTAGGTCAAGGGAAGTGGAGTAGGTTGTTTGAAAAAATTGGGCAAAAGATTGGCAATTGCCTGATCGCCCTTCACAGTTGAGTTTGCAAACGAGAGTGATGCAGGGTGAGTTAGTATTAACAAAATTATAGAACTGTTTAGGATACTGGGAAAATTGGACCCTGCAACGAGTCAAATAGTTTTTGTAACACTGTGCGTTCAGTACGGTGAAGTATGACCGAGCCGATATATAGGTACAGAGGTCAGAACGAGAATCGGTTTTTCTAAATTTCGTGTACAGCCTTAACTTTACATTTTTCAAGCGACTCAATTCCCAAGTAAAGAAGAAATTCATCGCATCGGCATCAGCCATGTCAGTGCACATGTATAAATCAGACCAGTTAAAGTCAAAAATAAAATTATTCAGCCGGTCGAAGTTAGACTTGCGAAAGCAGTAAGCTCTTTTGGCTGGTCTATCAGATATTTTCTGTATAACAGCCCCAATATCGAGTGTCACATCGAAAGTAGGATGATAGGGATCTTCAGGTTGCGTCAGAGGCGCCACCCTCGCTAAACTGACACTGGCCGGATCAGAGACGAAACAAAGATCAAGCAAGCGCTCTCAAGAATTTCGTACATGGTTGACTTGAGACAGCGAAATGTCGAGCAAGCCAGCAATAAAATCATGTTGCGTTGAGGATTGAAGTGTGTTAGAGGAGGTATTTAGGGACCAAATAGCCCCTCACATTCTGATAGGAGATTAACAGAGAGGTATTTAGTTTTTTTGGACAGAGTTAGAGGATGTAGAGGGCACAGTGGTCGGATCGGGCTTAGGATGAGATATCCCAACAGGCCGTTTCTTTTTCTTTGCTTCATATTCTTTGACAGCAACATACTTAGGCCAGAATTTGGTTGAGCATATCATGCCAAAGAATTCATTTGGGACATTTATTTTGAAGGATGAAATATACCTAGCATAAGAAAATTTGAATTTTTCCACCTTTAATTTTAAATTTTCAGCTCTAACTTTTCCTCGTATAAAGGCAATAACATCTTCAGATGTTTGACCAGGGGAGAGCAGCGAAAGAAATATCTGTTTCGTAGGTCGGATAGCGATGAGGGCTTTTGGTGAGACAGGCTGAGTGCCTGGAGTGCCAATATTGGCCGGTAGTTCCTGGGTGGATTTATTTACAGGGCTATGAGGCGTCAAAATTTGTGCTTTCATAGGAAGCGAAATTGAAATTTGCGGTGGAACGTTTAGTCCCACAGCACCTTCGGGTACCGACTTTTTCCTAACGCTTGACCTCAGAATTCTGGGAGTTAATTCTGAGGATACGCGGATACATGTCCGCGCCCAAGACCACGGAAATCGTGGATGGCAAATAAAAACGCTCGTCAGCCAGGGTGATGCCTCGGAAGTGGGCACGCACTGCGTCGCTCAGCAAGTGAGGCTCATTTTTGAAAATGACGTCCAGCCGCACGCTATCGTCGGTTTCGGACCCCACGGTAGCGGTACAAACTTGCTCATTCCCCACGCTGGTGGTAGGCAGACGGAAACACGGCGCTAACGACGCATCAATACAACTCGACGGCGTACATGGGTCAATGATCCATGTAAAAGATCCGGGTCCCGGTGTCAATACGCACCAACGCAGTCGGCAAAACGTTGACACCATTCCGCTGCAGCAGCGACGACAAGGTTGGCGCGGCGGCCCTTGACGAGAGGTGGAAAATTGCCTAGGCGCGGCTGGCGTGGGCGGACGACCGGTGGACGGAAGAAGACCGCCGGGCAGTGGCGGAAGAATCCCAGGAAGTTTCCGATGAGCGCCGGCCGTGGAGCGGCTCCTGAGTGCCGGAAAATGGCGGACGAAAGCCGAGACACAGCTGGCGCGCTCCGCGTGCTATCTCCCACCCTCCGTGACCGGTGCTCCTCCTGACGTGGCTGACGCCGAGCCCGCGGCTCCTCCACGATGTGCAGCAGAGAATGGTGATCCTGCCCACACGTCTTGCAGCGGTCCCCTCGCCGACACGATCCGTCGGAGTGCTCGTGGGCCAAGCTGCTGGAGCAGTAGCAGTTGACGAGAAACGCCCGGAGCCGCTTCTGGGCGCTTAGACGTAGAAAACGGCGACCTCTTCAATGGATGGATCCCATTACAGGCGGTGCGTGGACGTGGCGTCATCGTGCTGAATACGACTGGCGGAAATATTATGGAGAAACAAAAACAACGTTATTAATAATGGTGTGGACTACGACTTGGAACTACAGTCAGAGCTACGGGACGACACAGTGGACAGGAACCTTGGAGCGAAAGAATGCATCGTTACTATGGGCAGGTTGACGCTTCCATCGGAAGCAGCACGACCTTGGCAACGGACCGTTTGAACATGCCCATCGGATCCTGAAAACACCGCGTCAACCCTGCCTAATCGCCACTCATTGGACGGAGGGTTGTCCTCCTTGATGACCACCATGTCCCCAACGCGAAGATCTGTTGTAGGGGCTCGCCACTTATTCCGCTTATGGAGCTCCTTGAGATACCCTTTTTTTTCCATCGCAGCCGAAATTGCTGCTGAAGAGCCTTTAGCCTTCTTTAACCAGCGGTTAATAATAGACGTGGTATCCCCCATCAACTCCGGGTTCAACCGTGGCAAGAAGTGGACCTCCCACAAGAAAGTGCCCGGGTGTAAGAGCCAACAGATCCGCGGGGTCTTCGGCGCGAGCGGCCGCGAATTTAGGCACGCTTCAATCCACGCCAGGAGAGAGGAAAGCTTCTCAATGGTATATTTCCGCGTGGCTGTGGACTTGTAAAACAAGGTCTTGAAGCCTGCCTGCCTTGACGCCTGCGTGACACAGGCCCCCCCATATGGGGAGCTCCCGGAGGTATGAACCGCCAGACAAGCTGCTGGGGGCTATAGGCACCCGTCACCGCCCCCTTTAGGCCTTGGAGAAAATCGCGGGATAGCAGGGCAGCTGCCCCCACAAAGGTCTTCCCGTTGTCCGACTGCACTTGACGGGGGCATTCTCTCCTTGACACGAACCGAGCGAAAGCCGCCATAAACGTCTCCGTCGTAAGGCACGATGTAGACTCTAAATGGATGGCCTTTGTAGAGAAGCACACGAACACCAACACACATGAGACAGGCTCGTCCCGTATAGTTTTTAATTTCGAAGGGACCGGCATAATCCACACCAGTATGCGTGAAAGGGCGCGAGAAGGACGTCCGTTCCTTCGGCAGCTCTTCCATGAGTTGCGCCTGCAACCTCTTCTTGTGGATGACACATACCTTGCATGCATAGATGACGGACTTGACCAAGTTCCTCACCCTTGGGATCCAGAATTTGGCCCGGATTAGGCGGATCATCAGATGGTTACCCCCGTGTAGTATGATGCGATGCGTTAACTGGACGAGGAGTCGAGACAGATGGCAGTCGTACGGAAGGATTATAGGATGCCTTTCGTCATATTGGAGAAGTTCAGAAGCCCTCACCCGCCCGCAGGCTCTTATAAGGCCTTGCGAATCGATGAATGGCTTCAGATTTTGAATCGCGGTGGATGCCGGAACTGGCCACTTTTGGCTTAAGCAGCCCATCTCAGAGACGCAGTGCCTGCGTGAAACTAGGAGACGTTCAGCCGACGTAATCTCACTAGCTGTCAGGTGCTCTTCGAGTGGAGATTGGATCTTCCGCGCGCGCTGGATGAAACGATAAACACATGCAAGGACTGGCAACGCCATGTCGAGTGAGGAAAACGCCCAAGAATATCTTCGGCGGGCGCAGTCGCAACATGTGCTTTGACTGCTCGCTTCTCGAGTTCTTTCACGAGGGCGTCATTGGCTTGAGTGGGCCAATCGCTGCGAGGCTCTTGCAGCCAGGCAGGACCGTGCCACCACAGCTGGCTATCCGCAAGGTCCTGAAGAGCTACCCCCCGGCACGTCGGTGAACTGGATGATCTTGGTCACCCTGTTGGCCACGAAAGTCGTCCATTGACATGCCGGCTTTTGCAGCCAAGCGAGGACAATAGTCGAGTCCGTCCAACAGTACAGGCCGGCTGCGGCCCCTGGCAGCTTTGGAAGAACGGCGGTGACTATTTCAGATAACAACAAGGCCCCGCACAACTCTAGCCGCGGGAGCGACCCCGTTTTGACCGGGGCCACTCGCGTCTTTGCGGTTAGCAGGTTCACTATTACCGTCGACCCAACCTCGATACGGACGTAAATGGCGGCGCCGTACGCCTTCTGTGAAGCGTCGCAAAATCCGTGGTGCTCTACCTTTAGGTGTGGTCGGAAAGCGACCCATCGAGGAATACGAAACTGATCAAGCTCGAGGTAGTCCATCGATGACAGAAATCTTGTGGGAGGACTTCGTCCCACCCTAGATCCATAAGCCAAATGTCCTCATGAACATTTTCGCCCGAATGATGAAAGGAGCGAGCCAGCCGTCCGGATCGAAAAGTTTTGCAACTTGGGAGAGGACCTGGAGATTCGTGAAAGACGAGCCGGAAATCAATTCTGGCGGAATAAAAAAGAACTCGTTAGTCGTCGCCTTCCACCGCACGCCGAGTGTCTCGGCCGTACTCTCTGCAACGATTGCGAGGAAATAAGCACGAAGGAGGTGGTCGCTCGGAATGTCGGCTAGAATCGCCCAGCTATTAGACGTCCATTTCCTAAGTGGGAACCCGAATCGCAACTCGGGCATCGGTTTTGGAGTCCGCCCCCGCGAGAACGTCATCCACGTACATAAAATGCCGAATAATTTGGCTTGCTCGCGAATACCTCGATTCTTCGTCGTCCGCGAGCTGCTGCAGGACTCGGAACGGGGCACAATTGACTCCGAAGGTGACCGTTTTTAGTTCGTAGTCGCGGATATTCCCATCGGGGTTGCGAAACAAAATGCGTTGGAACGAAGTATGCTTGGAGTCTACCCAAATTTGCCGGTACATCTTCTCGATGTCGACATTGA
>VNJN01008118.1:0-108258 GCA_008042485.1 Drosophila mayri
GGACTGTATATATGTATGTATGTAACTGGGGGAACGGAGTGTTATGCGGTGACAAAATGACACTGATTGGAACAAAAAAAAATATTGTGACAGTGGCGGACTGTTCGGCGAAAATGGAAAATTGCGGAACTAATGCACACCGGCTGGCCAATATTAATTATGCTTTTTTTATTCACCGCACTATTTCACTGTTCACTGTTCACTGTTAATTGCACCAAAAAAGTATATACACTCATGGACAAAATAATAGGTGTGTTTTTTTTCCCTTTTAACTTCTTATATCTAAGCCATCTTTTCTCCAATCTCAAAAAATCAAAGCTTTTTGGGAACGTATATTAATTGCCTTTAAACCAAAGGCAAAAAATATTTCAAAAAATTCTTAATTTCTAAGTAAATTAAATAAATCCTTAAAACCCCCCCTTTTGGCTAATCATAATAATAGGTGTGCTAAGAGAAATGTTTAAATAAAATGCACAGTTTTATATAAGGTCCTGGGATCAAATTCTTTGCCTCTAGGACAACGAACGTTCCTTTTGGCAACAGCAAATGGAAAGTTTTTGATTTCAGGACCTTATATAAAACTGTGGAACATGGAGGTGGAAGCCTACTGATATGGGAGCTGCTTTTCATGGTATGGTGTCCGTTTGACTCATCAATAAGATGATTAACAGACACATTCGTCTACAAAGATCTATTGGAGACGGTGCTGCTATCATATGCCGAAGATAATATGCCACTTTTATGAAAGTTCCAGCAGGATAACGACCCAAAACACGCCTCTTAACTAGTAAAGGACTAGTTCCGAGAGCAAAATATGGCTGTTATTGACTCGCCAAGTCAATCACAGGACCTCAATCCTGTCCAGAATCTATGGGGGTGAACGTCAAGGAGAGATAGGAAAGAAGTTCTGCCCAAAAAAAGGACATGGTATGGCATTCCAATTGGAACTTGTCGCCAGTTAATGTCCTTCAGGCCAAGACAGAAGGAGAAAGTCCTGCCAAAAATGGCGGATATATAAGGTTGTCAAATATCTCCCTTCCGCTTTTTTGCTCTTTATTCAATGCTTTATAAAAAGTGTTACAGTGATCGGATTTAGGTCAAATATGCGCCGTTTTGTTCGATAATCTGTTTCCATCTAGACGGCAACTTCATAATTCCTCCCTCGTAGAAGCCCCCCTCCTTATTTGCGAAGAACTCGGACAGCCACTTTTCACAAGCCTCCTTTGAGTCCAACTTTACACCACCAAGGGCGTTCGTCATGGACAGGAACAGGTGGTAATCACTTGGAGCTATGTCCGGGCTATATGGTGGATGCAATAAAACCTCCCATCCGAGCTCCCGTAGCTTCTGACGAGTCATCAACGAAGTGTGTGGTCTGGCGTTGTCCTGGTGGAACACTACACCCTTCCTGTTGGCCAATTCTGGACGCTTCTGGTCGATCGCCTGCTTCAAGCGGTCCAGTTGTTCGCAGTAGATGGTAGAATTAAGCGTCTGGCCATATGGGAGCAGCTCATAGTGGATGATTCCCTTCCAATCCCACCAAACACACAGCAAAACCTTCCTGGCCGTCAATCCCGGCTTGGCCACTGTTTGGGACGATTCACCGGCCTTCGACCACGACCGTTTTCGCTTGATATTGTCGTATGTGATCCATTTTTCGTCGCCAGTCACCATCCGCTTCAAGAATGGGTCGAGTTCGTTCCGTTTCAGCAGCATATCGCAGGCGTTGATTCGGTCCAGAAGGTTTTTTTGCGTCAAATCATGCGGCACCCAAACATCAAGCTTTTTTTTGTATCCAGCCTTCTGCAGATGGTTTAAAATGGTTTGGTGACTAACTCCCATCTCCTGGGCGATGTCACGAGATGCCACATGCCGGTCTAACTCGATGTATTCCATGATTTGATCGGTATTTGTCGTCACAGGTCTTCCGCCGGCTGGCTTATCCATGGTGTCGTTTTCACCGGCTCTGAATCGTCGAAACCATTCCTCCGCGGTTCGAAGTGATAGAGTACCATCCCCCAAAACACCATTAATCTCACGGAACGTTTCTCTAGCGGATTTGCCTTTAACGAAGGAAAATTTTAAAATAGCGCGAATTTCGGCGTTAGTGAACTCCATGTTTACAAGTCTATAACTGTTGAACGCAATATCCAAACTAATCATGCATAGCGTCGTTTTGTAGATTATGCCAAGACCTTTCAAATTATGTATAGTATTGCCAGATACGAGCTCTGTAGCGCTTTGTACATAGCCGCGAAATTCAAAAGACAAAAAGGCGGAAGGGAGATATTTGACAACCTTTACTTATTCTATCATTTTTTAATCACATTCCAGTCATATTTATACTCCTGCAGGGTATTCTAATTTCAGTCAGAAGTTTGCAACGCAGTGAAGAAGACATTTCCGTCCCTATAAAGTATATCTATTCTTGATCAGGATCAAAAGCCCAGTCGATCTAGACATATCGGTCTGTCCGTTTTTTTTTCGCAAACTAGTCCCACAGTTTCAAAGCTATATGATGAGTTTTATGAAAATTTCATGAAAATCGGTCGACTATATCCTATAGCTTCCATAGGAACAATCAGGAAAATAAAAAAAAAAAAACCATAACTTAGCCTGTTTTTAAACCATTTTCATCAAATTTGAGATTTGGCAACTAATTATTATTCCAGAATTTCGGTTTTAATTTTTTGTTAAATTCTGCAAGGGTATACAAACTTCGGTAAGCCAAAGTTAGCTTCCTTTCTTGTTTTAGTTTATTTGCTCAACTTTTAAGAAAGGGTTGTCAGGTTTCATGTTATCTAGTTGCAATCTATATACATATACATATGTACGTACACGTAATCTCAAAGGAATCCTATGAATTAGGCAGCCTCACGTGCCACCATGTCCGGCCTGAGACTAGTTTTCTAAAGAAAACAAAACCAAACGACAGATGTTTTGTGATCCGATACGACAAAATGTCCTGAAAGGATCCCTAAAATGTCTGTATTCCCAGTTTTCTATGCACAGCCGTAACAGAGCACAATGGTTGCGTTCACCAAGCACCTAACCAGGAATTACCATTTGTCTCGATATGTATGTATGTATGTATGTATGTATGCACATATATGTACATAAATTTCTACACCTTTAGATACTTTAACATTATATTTTGATTATCTTCTATTCAAAATAATAAACATATGTTAACGTATATACACACATATGTATGTATGTATGTATGTACATATATGTATGATTATAATTTATTTGATTATTCTTATATTTTAAATACAGTACATACAGTTTGATTGACGTGTAACAAGGAGTATAGGAAATTAAGTTGCGTGATTCAGTGGTGCACCCAGCCTGAGCGGGTATAAATATGTAAATATTACAAAACTTTTGTATGATCTTATGTTATGAGTAATTTCCTTTTACATTATGATATGATGCTCAAAAATCGAAATGCAGGGGTGTGGTTTCGCCCACCTACTGATTCGCCCTGTATAAGAGTGTAGCATACAAACTGACAATACATCGAATAGCCAATTTGTATCTACATAAATATACATATCTTGATTAGATTTAATATGAAGCAAGTACGGATGTATCGTGTTAAATTTGTGAATAGTTTTTAACCAATATGTTGAACACTGGTATTATTTTCACCGCAGCTGTACATATAATACGGACAATAAAAAAAATTGAGTATACTGCAAATTTCCATTCCAGCCCGATAAACCTTTTTCAGGTAACCCAGGTAAATGGAATTGACCTACGTTCCGGATTAGTTTTATACAAAAATAGAACGCAATGCACTGGCAGCTGCCAGGAAATTTCATTGCCTGTATGAAGCGTATTTCCTACAATCCTGAACCGTCGAGTAGGAAAGCGGCAGCTGTCCTCTAAGATTGATATTCTTCTAGGGGAAATTAATTAATTATTATTAGTTCTGGTTATAAAAGCCAGTATGATGTTAATACATATGTAGATCAAGAATTGATTTACCGTTTTTAATTATATATTAGTTAAATGTAATCATATTTATTCGTTAAATAGGTAAGAAAATAGTAAAAGTTTACATACATAGGTATGCAAAAACAACAATTTCTGTTAACTCATATACATACTCACATACATATGTACATATAATTTAAGGCTTTTGCTAGGAAGCGATAAAAACATCGACAATCATGGACATCCGGTTAGGTAAGAATAAAGAAAAAATTTATAAAATAACAGAGTTCTTCCAATTATTTTGGTCATATAAAAAGGCATCTTATGCCGATGTCCCAGTTGACACCCATTTATAAATATTATAATATTTAATTATGTACGTATGTACATCCAATGTTCTTATATAATGTACAATTTACAAACATGTGTTGGTTTGTAAATACCCTGCAGGACCATTCATCAGCGTTTAATCAGTACTTTATCAACAGCCGAAGGGTGCTGTTGATAACAGATCGACAATTTGCCTGCAAACTGTTGATGAATTTAACATGGGCATTCTGGCGAAACCTAGGTACAGGCGACTAAAGAAATACCTTGTAATTAAAACCACATAAGGCAATAATGCAACAATTACATTTTGGTTACGGCCAATGCAAATAATTAACATATGGCAATATACCATTCGATTAAATAGGTTAAAATTAATTATAATTATAGTTATAATTTTTAATATATATACAAATTTCAAGTTTTTTTTAAAAAGAGTATTCTTATGTCACTACCACAAAACTGATTTATGCCACCGTTTTCTTCGCGATCACCATCTCTCTCTCTCTCTAATGCATGTTATTTGTTGCAGTCGGCAGAACGTCGATTCTGCCGACGCACAGTGGATCCTTTTGGTCATTTAGCGTTGCTTAAATCATAGCTTTTGAACCAAATAATATAATCGAATAATTTAAACGGCATTTGACATAGAATTGATGTAAAATGTGGACAATGTGCCACGTCCACCCATTCGCCCATTTATAGGGTATCAAGGTGAAAAATCAAATTTTCTCATAGAAAATGATTTTTTTTTAAATTTATTTAATTTCAATAATAATATCAATTTGCTCAAATAAAAGTATTTTTAAAAATCTAAAAAAAATATTTAAAAATTTTTTTTTTTATTTCGATTTTTTTATTTTTTGACATTTTATAACATTTTAAGTAACATTAAACCTATATTGAGAAAATTTCTTATAGTTGAAGCATTTCTGGACTATAAACATTTGATTCCTCATCCGTTCGGGTCTTAAAATAATTCAAAGCTAAATAAATTCATTTTTACGCTGCAAATTCCCTTGCACGCTACTTGTATCTCTGAAGCATTTTTACCCATTTTTCGTGTTTTTTGATCCTGAGTTGTTTCACTAAAATTGCTGCCAAAGGTGGAGTCGCAGCTCAACGCAGACTTTCTAAACCAGCGGTCGGCACGGCCCTATCTAATGGGCATAGGAAAGTGTCTTTCCTGAACCAGAAGGTGGAGTCGCAGCTCAACGCTGGCTTTCTAAACGGATTGTGGTTCAGGAAAGATACACGGAACTGACCTATATAGTGTAGTTGAGTGCTTTGTAGTGCCTCAAAAGTTCTAGACTACTTTAGGCAGAAAAAGGTGTTAAAAATGGACACCTGGCAGGTAACGATTTACCTGTACCAGCCAAACCCAAACTGCCGTTTTTTTGGTTTAATTTACAGTTTATGAATGTATCTATAATGTAAAACCAAAATCATTCCGATTGGCTACCTTATTTTTTTAATAATATTACCTGAAAGTCAACCAATTGCTCCTTTTTTTGTGTATTGCAAAAACGGAAATATTTTTCAACTTTGAATGCTCATAACAAAAATGGACCGAAAATTGTGTGCTCAACGGATTTGGAATCGTTGTGAAATTCTCTGTCGATTAAGTAGAGTTTTAATAGTTTTTGCGACAATGACTTTTTTGATTTTAGCAACGCTAAATGTGACAATGGCGCCACTGTGCGACGTCGCAGTAGGGACGTTGATGAATTGTTGATGGCAGAGGCCTATTGATGACATGTGGTACTGCAGGGTACCTAACAAACCTGCATTGATAGCTCAAAATAAAAAGGTTAAGTTAAATTGTAATTGTAAACAACAATTTTTTTTTTATGTTTTAATGTTAACCAAATTAACATATAGTTTTTAATTACTATGTAACATATACATTTTTATTGAAATAACAAGTCTCCTGTTTAATTGTGAATTTCCTGTACACCTGCACATATACTCACACATGCAAACACTTACATTCATACATATGTATGTATGTACACACATCCATAGTCCTTAGCAGCTGCACATGTTTCATTGCCACTCAAGGCCAGCTGCAGCCTTCGACTTAGCTATTTCTCTTCGCCTCCTTTTTTTTTGCCGTTCGAATGTCATTTAGGAGAGTCATTAATGTTGCTATCTAATTAACTTTATGCGCTTGCGGGTGATTATGCATAGGCTAAATGCCCTTCCCGTTTCGTTATCAAGCTGGCCAGCTGTACCGTTATCAGTGGAGTACCCTTCTCACGCATGCGCAGTAAAGAGCTTTTTTGCTCTCCGAGGCAAGGCGTTAAGCTCTCTCAGTTCAAAAAAGAGAGAGAGTGAGAGCGTGGGACACAACGGAAGTCCTTGCTACTGCTGGGGCTTGTTGACTGTCGAAAATTTTCACTGAACAATCAGTCAAGTTTCGGGCGCCATAGTTTAGCAAATCGCGCGACGGCCAGCGGAAAGAATTGTTTGACAGCAAAAATACTACTCAGCTGAAAAACGGAACACATTGAAGGATATACGGATATAAGGAAAAGTATGATTTAGAATTTCCAAGCTTAATAAAAGTGGGAGTAACAGCGCGATAAAAGCAGGAAAAGAAAACGGACGACTGTACACATACTTAACGGCTATCATAAGCCCCGAAAAATAATAATAAGAGAGAGTGGATGAGGCCATTTATCTCAAGTCAAAGGAGTTGTCAAGGATTTAAAGTAAAATCGAAGCGGTGTCTGCAGTGCAATTACATATGTATGTACCCTCATCCGCACACGGCTATACAAACAAAATCAGGATGCATTAAAACGGACCTTGAGCAATACAACGCAATAAATATAACGCTACGCATTCCAAACTAAGAGGGACTTATCGTAGGGAAAATGTAGGGAGACACGCTACATTATGTTACACAGCCCATCTTAAGTCGAATATTCGGCAATGAAAAATCCAGCCAAACGAAGAGGAAGCAGTTCCGGAAGCGAAGAGAGGAAGGGTGAACGAAAATACCACCTAGAGAGCGAAGACACAAAGCCACTAAGAGCAGAGTGTGTGTGTGTGCGTCTGTGTGAGAGAGAGTGGGAGAAAGCAAAGAGAATAAGAAACGAAGAGATTTACAGTGGTTTGTGCAGGTGTCAAAAGTGGTAGATAGTTAATTTATTCATAATATTTGTGGCAGGGGGCCCTACCTTTTAACAGGTACATTTGTATATATGTACCTATGTACATAACAGTTCTTATATAGTAGTTTCCGTATTAAGCGTTTGTTGAAGGTCCAAATCAATGAATATTAATAAGTGTTGATAAAGATAATATAATATAAGGATGTTGATAAAGATGAGTTTTGTTTTGGTCCTTAGGTTTTCTTTGCCATCATGTGATTTTTTAAAAAGGAAAGGAAGCTAACTTCGGCTTACTGAAGTTTGTATAGCCTTGCAGATTACAACTTAAATCAAAAAATTAACAACAAAATTCTGAAATAATAAAAAGTGATCAAATTCCAAATGTAATAAGTATATGTTGAAAAAACAATCCATAACTTTGTTTTTTCACTTATTTTCCTTATTGAACGCCAAAAGTGTTGCCTACTTAGGGGCGTGCGGTAAGAAAATGCTAAACAGCCACGCCAGGGATGAGATATAGTCGTCAGATTTTCATAAAATGAATACCGAAATGCAGATATAATAAGAAATGGCTGTCTCAAATTTGATGAAAATCTGTTGAAAAACTGCAAAGTTATGGTTTTTATACCCTGTACCTAAGGTACACAGGTATTATAGTTCTGTGCGAGTGGGATTTTCTGTAACAGGCAGAAGGAGGCGTGGCAGACCCCCAAAAGTTACCAAAATATTGATCAGGACCACTAAAGGAGTCGATATGCCTTGTCCGTCTGTCCGTCCGTCCGTCTGTCTGACTGTCTGACTGTCTGTCTGTATGAACGTCTAGATCTCAGAGACTATAAGAGCTAGAGACACCAAACTTGGGATTTAGACTTCTTATGTCTGCACGCCGATCAAGTTTGTTTTAAATTTTTGCTGCTCCCCTTTTTGGTGGAGCTATTTGAAAAAAAATCATATATCTCCCAAATTTATAAAGTTGTGTGAACCATATTTAAAACCTGTATGTATTAAATAAATTTCATTGCGATCGTGCCATAAATAGCGGAGATACATATAGGCTTTTTACTTTATACACAATAGCAGCCCAGGCTGAGGGCTCCAAATAAATCAAAACGTTCATTATACATTTTAGTTTTGTTCACACTTCTATGAAATTAAGATTACTTATTTTGAATTAGTTTGTGGTGCAGTTGTCTAAGCTGCAGTCAACCCGAAATGTTTTTATGTCAAATAAAATAAATTGTCACGGGTTCAAGTCCACTTTGCGACGAGTTTTTTCTATTTTTTTTTATATATAAAATTTTATCAATATTTTTTTTTTAATTTTTTCCTGTAAATCAAAATAATTATAGTATTTAAAAACCTTCTAATTTTTTAAAACTAAAGAAGAATTGTTTACCCCTTGTGCAGGAATCAAACTCGGACCATTGGCTTACACACAAAACATATGTGCAGTTTCACCCACTGAGCTATCGACCTTGCTTTTAAAGTTTAAGACATTTGCATTATATTTACATTTCTTTCCGTTTTTTTGTCTTATCTCCTTCTTTCATATAATTTTGGCACAAGCGTTGTAATGGTACAGGGTATTCTACTGTCGGGACGCCCGACTGTATGTCCATCTTGTTTCTTTTATTTTCCTGATTGTTCCCATGGAAGTTATAGGATATAGTAGTCCGATTTTCATGAAATTAAAACCGAAATTCAAGAATAAATATGCCTAAATCTCAAATTTGATGAAAATATGTTGAATACTGACGAAGTTAAAATTTATTTTCTAAAATTTTCCCGATTGTTCATATGGCAGGTCTATGATATAGTCGTCCGATCCGGCCCGTTACGACATATAATATGTACAAGTAAGAGTATATAGAAGACTAACTACAAACTTTCATTCAGATAGCTTTAAAACTGGAGACTAGTTTGCGTAGAAACGGACAGACGGACATGGCTAGATCGACTCGACTGTTGATTGTGATCTAGAATATATATAAGTATATACTTTATACAGTCGGACAAGTTTCCTTCACTGCGTTGCAAACATCTGACTCAAATTATAATACCCTGCAAGGGTATAAAGAAAGTATTAATATGCATACAATGATATACATATGTACATATATTTATTGAACGGCAATAAAATACAAACATTTTCAAGATTTTGGTCTAGTTTAGTTTAGTTTCTCAAAAGACAAAAGAATATTGATAAATTTTTTTATTAAGGCAACACAACTTTTGACTTGTTCCAAGAAATACTTTGTGTAGATTAGAGGAGATCATCTTGTGTTCAATGATCGGTGATCAGACTCTAAAAATTAAATTAATTTAATTTTGACTTGAATGCAGGCCAGTGTGCGGCACACACTTACACTCACCTACACCCTCAGTTACGGCTGTCGCGCAAGGACGCTTCCGCCTTTCCTGAAGGGGGAGAAAAAGGACGTTAAGTCTCACTCGAGTTTTTTTTACTTGCTTTCTGTTTGCGTTCGCTCTCTGTGTTAGAGTTTGTGTTTCTCATTGCTTATATTTACCAAAGCAACGTTTCCCAGTTTCCAGTACCCCGACATCATAAATAAATAAGGCAAGAAAATGGTTTTGCTTCATTCATAAACTAGGGATAGCCCGTAGGGTCGCCGATCATCGAATAATTAAACGGATTCCTGAGGAACCCCTGGAACTTCTTGCAGCATGCCAGAGGAGAAGGATGGCAATATGGACAACGGTCAGGCGATTGCCAAATCAAAACAACAACGCCAAAAGACTCCACCAGCTCGGCGGCGGCAAAACGACAGCGATGTGGTTGCCGGCGGTGTTGGAATAACTGGCGGTGGAGTTGTCATCCTCCCACAACATGTGCTCAATGAACTCTACCACAATTACTCGATTAAGCAGCGACGAAGCGGTCTCAAGTGGTTCCTCTTTGCTGCCGTTCTGTTTAACATCTGGACTATCGCAATACCATGGGATCAGGGGGTGCCCACAAGAGGTAAGTGTAAATTGTTCATAAAAGAAAAGACATTTTACAGTAAACTTTAAGTTCCTTTGGGCAATCGATTTTGTTCAAATGTTCTTTAAAGATAATTTTAAAATATAAAGAAAGAATGCTAACGTGAGACACATAAATCATATAGTATGTATTTGTTAAAGTACAATTATCCTAGGTTCTTATATAAATTGACCGATTGTTCTAATGACAGCTTTATCTATAGTCAATTGGATATTAAATAATAGTTTTACATTTTCCTATCAATCATTTCTATGGCAGCCTTGAATACTTAATTCTTACCCAATTAAAATCGCAAAAATGCTTATATATTAATAATAAAAAAGGAATGCTAGTTTTCCTATTACTTCTCAAGTATCCTTTGTATGACAGCTATATGAATAGTGCTCAGATTGTGAAAAAGATTTTAGCTGAAATTCTAAAATAATAAAATTGTCCATATCTCAGATTAGGTAAAAATCGGTTGAATAGCGGCGAAGTTATAATTTTTATTTTATTAAGCTCCCAAGAGTTCCTATATGATATAATTGTTCACTATGGTCCATTCTCTGAAAGTGCAACTGCGGCCAAAAAAGGAAACTTCTCTAAAATTAATTTTATCACCATAGTTACATTAGGAAGAGGTTAATGGTCAAGCCTCATTTATAGTGGTAACAAAGAGCTATAAGTTTAATTTTATGTACAATAAAAAATAAAGAATATAACTTTGTGCCGGCAGGAAATGTATGTAACACGTAGAAGGAGGCATCTCCGACCCTATAAAGTATATATGTATGTATGTATATTCTTGATCAGCATCAACAGCCGAGACGATCTAGCCATGTCCGTCTGTGTGTCTGTCCGTCTGTCCGTATGAAACACTGGATCTCAGAGACTATAAGAGATAGAGCTCTAATTTTTTTCGACTGTATTTGTTATGCTTGCACGCAGATCAAGTTTGTTTAAAATTTTTACCACGCCCACTTCCGCCCCCGTAAATCATCAAAAACGAAATCAAATCATCTAATTTTGAAGCTAGAGTCGTGAATTTTGGTATGTATGTACATTAAGAACTATAGTCTGTGCGATTCCTGAAAATTTGGTTGCGATCAGATAAAAATAAAAAACGGCTGCTGCAGCATGCCTCATTTGGCTGACCAATTAGACTAACTAAGAATTCTTATTAGTTCCTGATTGTGATAAGATAAGAATCTTATAAGATATTCGAAAAGCAAATTTAATAAATGGTAATAATTATTGGCCTCTTTAATGCAATAATAACGCGTTTTTACAGACATAGATACACGTGTGTGTATTTTTGTATGCATGTGATTATATTACACTTGCATTTGCATTTGTCCGTTAAGTTTAAAAATATATTAACTATTTACTATGGGTAGCGGGAATCTCACGGTAGAGCTTCCAGGACTGTAGCTTTCTTACTTCTTTAATACTCCTGCAGGGTATTATATTCTTAGTCAGAAGTTTGTAATGCGGAGACATCTCCGACCCAATTAAATATTATATACATTATTATATGTATTATCAAATCGATCTAGCCATGTCCGTCTGTCCATCTCTCCGATTATATGCAAACAGGACCCTCAGTTTTAAAACTATCTGAATAAAAGTTTGCAATATACATAGAAGACTATATGTATGTATGTATATTCTCACTCCTACATAAGCCGATCGGCCCATACGAACGATCAATCAATTTTTAGAAAAAAAAATTATAACTTTGTCAGTTTTCAAAGTATTTATACCAATTGAATTTCATATTTAGCCTTTTTAAATATTTCAGAATTTCGGAGTTAATTTTGAAAATCGGACGGCTATATCATATAGCTGCCATAGAAACAACCGGGAAATTATTATTATATTTCTTCGGGTGGGAGTTGTCTTGAATACAAATCTCATAATTCCTCATTAAATATGGATTTTAAATATTGGGAATAATATTTTACAATATAAATGTATTATTTTTGCATAATTCTAGTGGTCAACTGCTGCATGCTTGTTGCGTATTTAGCTTTAACGGCTCTTCTGCACATTGGACGACGATCTGAGCTGCCGGCATTGAAGCGCTTCCATCAGGTATTCCTGACGATTGTGCCCCGAGCACTGTGGCTACTTAGCGTCCTTCACTTTTCTGCCTATGTGATTCTTCAGCCTAGCTTCTCTCCAAGGTTAGTACGTACATATATGGTAAAATGTACTTCCACATAGTTTTAATCATTATCATAAACGAGTTTTAGGATTCAATTAAAAAAGCAAAAACCAATGGCCAAAATTTGATTTTTGTAAGAAATAATGAAACTTGTCTTGGACTTTTAAAAGCCACAAGCATCAGAAAATTGATTCATTTTGTAAATTAGTTATTTGTTTTTTTATTTCTAATAAACTTTATTTGAATAAAAAGAAACATACATACATACAATATGTATATGACTTATCTGTTTTGCTCACAGGGACATTCTTGGATGGGCCATCTTGCTAAACTTTCTAGTATATGTCACGCTACCATTGCCTCTGATTTTCCTGGGCCTGTCAATTGGATGCACGACGTATTTTATCTCTCTTTCTCTGCCAGTGGGCTACTCACGTTCGGATCCGTTGCTCTCGAATCAGTTGGCCGCCAATGCGGTGTTAATTGCCACTGCAGCACTGATTGGGCTCTTGTACTACTTCATGGGGGAAGCGAAGCAGAAGCGAGCTTTCCTCGAAGCCAAAAAGAGTCTGGAGGTAAAAATGGTAATCGAGGAACAATCTGCTGAACAGGTAAGCGCCAATATTAAAAGAGAGTTTTTAATGAGACTGTAATGCTTGGTTATCGCCATCAGGAACGATTGCTGTTATCTGTGCTCCCTAAGCACGTGGCAATTAAAATGCGCGAGGATTTGGGATCATCGAGTTCGGAGGCATTTAAGAAGATCTACATGAGTCGTCACGAGAATGTGAGGTAAAGCCCCTCAATACTCCTTTAAATACAACTTATTGTTCGTCATTATATTGAATATTTCACCGTATTTACGTATATTTAATTAAATGTAAAAGGAAAGTGTTTCTTATGAGAGGAAAAAATTCGCGATTTCGCACCCTAAACGACTTAAGGATATCCTTTGTGAAAAATTAAAAAGTATAAAATGATAGATTATTCTGGAACTAGAGTTAGGCCATTCGGTTAAAAAACACTCTCTGCTGAAAAATCAGACATACAAATCCTTTCTACATTAAATGTAATTATTATTAAATACGTCTTTAAAATTAAAAGTTAATGCAAATGTAGAAAAATTTTAGGACTAAGCGAAGAGACTTCTTGGTGGTTGCTATTGATTATCTTTCATCCCGATTAATTTTTTCCTCGTCCTTCCACTAAAAAATTTTAGGTGTATATAATTCAATAAAAATCTATTGTACTATTGTATAGCACTCGTTTAACCACAAAATACCCGAATCTCTCAACTCTTTTATACAAACAAGCATTCTGTATGCGGATATTGTGGGCTTTACCGCCATCTCCTCGACCTACAGCGCTCAAGATTTGGTTAAAATGCTTAACGAGCTTTTCGCACGCTTCGATAGACTCGCCGAGGTAACATTTTCTCGTCCTAAATTGTTTGAAGGTTCTTCTCCGTATATATATATATATATATATATATATATAGATATATATACATACACTAGTCGGCATAATTATTTTGACGAAACTCTTTTTGACTATTGAACTTAGAGTTGCATGAAAGCTCTTTTGAGTATAATTCATCAAAAAATAAAATTTTTGTAAGACTACCAATGGTACAAAGGCAGAAAAGGCGGCCCGTTTGCCAAAAAGTTAGCCATGGTGGAGGTTCCGTGATGTTCTGGGGATGTGTGGCGTATAATGGTCTAGGTGACTTCGTTCCTGTCACTGGCTCGATGAACCAAGGCCAATATTTGCGGGTTCTAAATGATAATGCATTTACTTCTGGAGACAGGCTTATTGGACAGTCCTTCATTCTGCAACAGGATAACGCCCCATGCCACAAAGCCAAGATGATTACAACATTTTTGAAGGATGTTGGTGTTACCACTTTGGACTGGCCACCCCAAAGTCCAGATTTAAATATAATTGAAAACGTCTGGTCTCTTATGAAACGTAAAAGAACAGTATCGTTGAACAAAACCAGAGAGGAGACCATTTCTGAGGTCACTTCCCTTTGGGAAGAGATATCTCCAGAGATCATCCAAAATTTAATCGATTCAATACCGCGACGCCTGCAAAAAGTTATTGAAACTAAAGGAAATTATATATTTTACTAAATACTTGTTTTTCCTTTAGTTTTTTTATGTTTAAACTTTGTTACTTGTATTAAAAAGTACTTGTCAAAATACTTATGCCACCACATGAAAATTACATTAGCTTATATTTTTTTAAGTTCATAAGACAAAATGTTGAATTGATTATTTCTAAGTTTGTATAACCACTAAGTAAAACTGAAAAAAAATTCATTGAGTTATATTAAACCATTAAAAAGTTACATACAAATTTGAACCATTTGTTTTTCGTCAAAATAATTATGCCGACTAGTGTACATACATACATATATTATATTATACAGATACATTGTGGCCGTGACAACGTAAGCCTTTGTGTGCGAGAGCAGCCATAACAAATATTTGAGAATTTTCCGCGTTGCTGAACTAAGGCAAACAATTCCCGTTGAGCGAACCAAATCCGGAAGAGAAATTCGGAAAAATCGGGTGAAAACATGATTTATGAATGGGCCACTGCATGTGTGTGTTTGCCAAATGTGTATGTTTATGGCACGGAAACAAATTCTGGATTTAAAAATGTTTTATTTCTTGTATTTGATGATTAAAGCACCGGAAAATACACTATAATTTATTAAATTTATTATTTATTAAATTCAACCATTGATTGTACAAATAAATACATTAAAAAGGAATGCAAACTTTCATTTAAATTCGGAATTATAATTTTTTACAATCAGGACTAATATGTATTTCGAAGGAATAAAATTATCAATAGCTTCCGTAAAACTGACCTACTTTCTTTTTTCGTTTGGATCAGTGCATGAAAACTTACATATGTACATTTGTGCATGGATATGTGGGAGATCCTTTGTTGAGTTTTGTTTTTATTTTGGTTTCTGTTGAGGCATTGATTTCAATTCTAGTTCCAGCTCTCTCTCTATCAACCCCGAAGATGAAATTTGGCGCACAGCATCCCCTCATCAATTAGATACAGGACTCCTCAAAACTGTTTGCTAAATAATAGGAAGGGAATGACTGGCCAAAAAGGGTTTGTATTCCTTTCTCTTTGGTTAACCGAATGCACTAAGTGGATTCGTGGATGGGTAAACGGGAAAAATGGATAAGGAGGTGGCATCTCAGAAGGGAATTATGACGCCAGACAAGAAGAAGCCCTCCTTATAGATCCTGATCTTAATAATACTTGAAAACGTTTAACGTTCTTTGCAAAAAAACAAAGCGCAAATAGGAATTTTCCTCTTAATTTATGAAAAACCCAGAAATAGCTCAGGCAAGGCAATAAAATCCCTTTCTCTCTTATAAATAACAATATCAAATTTCATGGAAATGTTTACAATTTCCCTCGTACTTGCAGCAGTTTAAATTCAATTCTCGGAATCCAGCGAGGAGTTTAAATTTTTCGGCAAATATGCAAGCAGAATAAACATCAACATAAATCCTGAACCAATCAAAATATAAAATATCAAATACCTGACGACAAATAAAACTCGCGCACACTTGGGCAAACACACGTGTCAACACACTACTGGAGCAACAAAAACAAAAACAAAAACAACAACAACAAAGAACACATCCTAAATGATTTGTGTCAATAAAAAAGGGCGAGCGATAATAAAATGCAAATATAAATATGTATATACATATGTATATATGTGCATGGAGGAGATCTCGAAAATTGCTGTGATTATAAAATAAGCCAACGCAACTCGTTGCTGCTTATTGTTGCTGTTCCTGCCACCGCGTCACGCACACTTGACGCGGAGCAACCAGCAACAATAACAATTTCAACAACAAATCACAGAAATATGAGCGCTACAAATTGTGTGCTATGAGTGGGGGCCAAGCCGTGAATTTCATTTCGTTTCTTCCCTTTTATTTGCTTATTTTATTCCGCCTTTGGCAGATGACATCGACTTATGTACACTTACAATAGCGATAAGCACGCCAGCATCTATCAATGATGAGAAAGGACATTGGCGTGTACACTTACTTGGTGTATTATAGTGAGGAGTGTTTTGTCCTGCCGAAAGTGATCAATTACCCATAAAATAATGAGGTATAATATGAAACATTTAGATACTTTTAGCGTTGCAGAGTAAATAGTGATTTCACCAGCTAAATACTGGTGCCAAGTACTGAAAGGGAGATATATTACAGTCATCTTATTTTTTTTGGATGGATATTCCACATATCAAATCTAATGACAACATTATTATCTCCGGCACACAACTAAAGTCTTTTTTTTTAATGTGAGATGCATAAAATAAGATGATTGCCAATAAAGTCACTCTATATTACTCATATGCACTAAAATCAGCTGATTAATAGAGTCTCGAACCGATATCGTTTGAGTTAATCATAAGTACAGTCTTGATGAGCGCTTAAGGATCAAGGGGCTAGGGTACCAAATATGTCAGATAGGAACATTGTAGGTACAATACTTGGTAAGTCTTTATTTAATTATAGACAAACATTGATTTCTAGCTTAATAATATATATTTTTATAAATATATGATATACAATTTCAGCGTATAATAACATAGCTTTAATCTTGCTTTATTATTTTCCGATATATTTTATGACATATCCATACTATATACTACCTGAAAAGTAAAAACAATTTTCAAGGCTTGATTTTGAGAAATTCAAAATGCAAAGATAGGGGGACGGACTTGGCTAGATCGACTCGACTACTAATGCTGATCAAGAATGTGCGTTACAAACTTCTGCCTTAAATTATAATACCCTGTAAGTACTTTTATACTTAACAACAATAAAAAAATTTTGATCAGAAGACCACTGAGGCGGAGTTGTCTTTATGCTCGTTTAAAAGCAACGCATGTCGAGGCTAAACTGTCAGATAAAAAAGCCGGATTATAAGCGCCTGCCAATTAAATATCCCTCCGCTTGAGATGTCGAGTAATCAATCACTGCGATGTGAGGGTGCGACGTGTTCTCAGGATCTTCTTAAATTTGCTCTTTAATTGGCCGACTTCCCGGCACCTTTGCCGCCCCCTCCTGTTTTATGGCTCATCACTTTACTTCATAACGTGGAGGCTGTGATTGGAGGGGCGAGGCAACACCCGCGGCGCTTGTTGACACGTTGTCACCTCGCCTGTCATCCGAATTTATGGGTAGCTTCCGACGGCGAGGAGGTTTCGGTGACTGGTCCGCCGGGGATCCCAGGTCGCCTCCTCATATGTATTTTTATTTCCTGACTTTTTATTTCGCTGACTGACAACAGTTTTCGGCTTTTAGCCCCGTCCGCATGCAAACACATATCATTTTCATTTGCATTTCGCGCGTCCCGTTGACACATTTGCATGGCCATGCATATGTTTATTCAAACGAATGGATAAATGTACATACATATGTATGTGGCTCCTAGAGTGCAAACATCCTTGCATGTGTCTCATTTCCCTGTCCGCGGCCCTTTCGAGATGTGTTTTTGTGGAATAGTTCAACCACAGGGTACCTGGAGATCTGATCGAAAGCTATAACGTTTGTGAGCTTCTTGGAATATTTTGATGATATTTTTTCCAGCCTTATGGCATCAGGTTTACAAAGTATTTATTTTCCTGATTAATCATATTAATAATACCTTTTTCAATTGATATTTGCTTTGAGGAATACAAAAAAGTCGACTAATGCCGAAATATGAACCGTTGTTTGCTGATGCTAGTTGTTTCCGCTGGCTGTTGCCAACTTTTGTTGTTGTGGCCATTGTTTCCCTTTTTTGTGTTGTTGGTACTCTTTGTGGTTAAATATTTGTGATGTCAGCCACGCAAAAACATTATCGCCACGCAAAAAATGCGCAATGGGATTAAAGTCGTACTTTAATCAAAATGCTTCTGCGGTTGCCTACCCGAGGGACATCTACATGTTCATGGATGACAAGGAAAAAGCCAGATTTATTATAACCATAAATAATGGGAATTGGCATTTCTTCGGCACTAATCTAAAATACAGATTTTTACTTGCTTTCTGAAATATGCAACAAAAATATCTTTTAAAGTTGTAAGAAAAATGTGACAATCGTTTGGTCATCCCTACAAATTTCTGAAATTTAAATTTTTTATTCATTTAAAATTAAACAATACTTGTCTTTGTCATTCCTTATTTATTTTCGATAATTTGTTAGAAATTTCTGGACGGATAGAAGTTTCCTTTGCAAAAACAAGAACTTTTTTGGTTAAATTTAATTACACCTCAAGAATTTCCCCTTCTTCCGATTCCTTTCACCTCTTTTAGCGGCTTATATATGGGCTCCAAATGCAGTTGCTTGAACTTGTTAAAAGTACTAAAAGCAGCAGGCAGGAACTGCTGGCCTGGGGAAACTATTAACATGCATATGATAGACACTTCCGCACAACCGGCTGGCCAGGTCACTGGGGCGGGGAAGAGCGAACTCCTGGCGAACATGCGGTGACTACGTGATGGCAAACGAGGAGCAAATAAAAAGTGAATAACGCACCACGGCGAGAAGAAAAGAAAAGTTGGCAAGTTGGCCCCAACCGCTGCTTGATGGGTTCATCATCAGTCGGGGCGAGTAAATAACCGTAGGGCAGGAATCTGCCTGCCATGCATAAAGTAAACTATTTAATGGCCTTTCGATTCCCATCGATGTGCCATAAACGCATTTGCCCCGATTGCCCACAAGCCTTAGCCATCGGATCTCGAACGGAAATCGAAAGCTGTTCACTGAATCGAGGTTACCGCAGGGACGCGGAATCGGTATGGGGGATTGGGGCGTTTGCCGGCTGGGCGGTCGATTAGGGGTGGCCTGGCTCACGACCTTCTTATCAGCGTCGGGGAAATCATTTTCATTTTCCTTACGCAATTTGCCCGACAGGAGGCATCTTCATTTTCAGTCTCACCCTGGGCCCTTGTCGCCACGTCGCCTCCTGTGACTTTTGATTTTCGTTTCAAGTTCACAGAGATCCTTCCGAGGAGGTGGCGTCTGGCATTAATGCAAATGGCTTTAGCTTCCGTGTGACCCGCAAGCTTGCGTCGCGTCCCTGCCTGCCAGCCGGGGGAAAGCACCTTTCCATTCCATTCCTTTGTTGGACATTTTGTAGTGTCCCTGGCACTTCTATTTTCGGTGAGGCAAGTATTTCCCGAATTTCCTTTGATGTCTGCCAAACTGGCAGTCAGCCGAGATCCAGGTGGCGCCCAGAACAAAGGCAGAAGGCAAAAGGAAAAAAAGGAATTTTTGCATTTACCTTATTTGCCGAGGTTTTCTTTTTTGTGATTGCATCGGCATCAGCATTGCATTTTAAATGCTGCAATTGATTTATAAAAAAATGAATTTGCATTTATCAAATAAATAGTTTAACTATACTTTAGTTACCCCTAGATGTAGTTATTTATCATTATTTTTAACAAAATTCTAGCTCAGAATGACTAGAAGCCTTCTGGCTGCCTCTTTACTTAAAACATTAAAACTAATGTGAAAATCGAGCGAAAAAGCAATGCATATTTTCCAGTCATTTAACTAAGTTGTCTGAAGTCCTGCAGCTAATTTACATTTTTATAGCTATTGATCGATGCCTATAGAGAAAATGGAAAAGATAAAGTGGAAAACTTTCTTAATAGACTTTTAAATAACCAGGCAGCTTTGTGTTGCGCCATAGAAACTTTCAAGAGTTTCATTCCTCTGCAAAAATAAGAATAACGAGATATATATATGTGTATATTCTACTACACAGCCACATTAACTGCTTATCAAAATTTCCACTGCAAAGGCAACTTTGTCCCCCTTTTCCCATATCTCATGATGAAGCCAGTGTTTATCCATATGCTCAAGAAAACTCGGCGCAGACTTCAACTTTCCCAGCCCAACTAAGCAAACCTTCAGCACTTTTCCTTTTCCCAGAGCTCGCGCCATTGACAGCTGTCAGCTTAGCAGGGTCGGAAACGGCGAGCAGAAACTACGGAAAATTTTCATATACATATGTATTTATATACACACATACGAGTGCAGGAGTGCGGGTCCTTTTCGGTCCACCTTTCTTGTGTGGCTCCCAAAGCAAATATGTGTCCATAAATTGTTGTTTGTCCTGGAATATAACATGTGCCGACGAGCCAAGTCAGATAAAGAAATTTAATTAAATATCTAACCTATTTTCAATACATACATTTTATTGAGGATGACAACATTGAAAACTGGCAAAAGAATAGTAAGGGTTTTTTTTTTAAAGTTAGATTTTTCATATACTAAGATTAAGGTATTCAATTAAACTTAAAAAATGGCCTTCTTAATGAATATTTGAATACGGATTTATATAAAAAAATATACAAATGGTATTAGCGTTTTTTTAGAAAAGTATACATATGTTTAAATCCTTTTCGGAGAAGCTATGCCAACTGGTAGTCAATCATAGAAGTAAATGGATTTTTGTACAGGCTGAAGCACCACCTTAAATTTGATAAATATAATTTATCGCTTATATTTAAATCTGTTTAAGTAATCAAATTGGATCGGTCTGGAAAAAAATCAACATAAACTAAATTAGTTTGTTAGCTACCTAATTCTTTTTCAGATATATATTTACTTGCACCCCGCAACCTTCCGAATTTATGAACTTTGCTATTGTATTTCCCTTGTTATTACAAACAAAGAAATTTGTTTATTATCAGCTATTAATATTATTAGGTAAAGAGTACTCATTTGTATATTTAAATTACAGCGATTCTTACGCTTTAAAAGAATAAACTGTATGCCATCGTCACTCCTATACCCTTTATAAATATTTATATTATTTAAACGACTTTATTTTTGTATTGTTTACGCTTCGCTAAACGTGAAAAGAGAAAAGTGGATGTCTGTCAGTCGCTTCCTTCCGCCCGCAACTTTTGCAGCCGCCATTGACAGTGCTCTAATGTGGCACATAAAGTGGCAACGGCTTCGATTTGCCGACTTTTCCGATTTTCCGCCTTGCGAGGCATTCAGCATTCAGCATTCAGCATCGGCATTTGGCATTTGGCATCGTCATTAAGTTGAACGCTCTATTCCTCGCATTCATTAAACTCCTAACTCGCTCTGGAAGCTTACGTAAATTGCTTCGCTTCCTGTGCGTCATTACACGACGCTTTAACGTTTCATTATACTCATTGTTTGTCTATTACGAGGGTTTTTCTTACGGACTTCGCCTCGTTTCCTCGCTTTCCGCTTACTTTCCCAGTCGCAGCTTTCTTACTTTCGTTCGTGTTCCTGTTCGTGCCGGCGTGTGTTTTCGTTTTCCTGCTGGGGAAAAACTTTTCAAATAGATTACAAAGCACTTGTAATACCTTTGTTTCCCCTTCTGCTGCTAAGTTATTGCAACTGCGCTTAAATATTTCGACCGAGGGAACCAAGTCATTGATGAGGCTATTCAGCTTTCGATTTTCCAGGGGGTTCCATCAGCCTCGAAATTATTTGTAATACCAAGGAAAACTTACAACAACATTTCCCTTGAAAAGTTCCCAGTTGGGAGCACAACAGGCAAATTTTTGTTAGTTCTTTCTCTTAAGTCTGCATTAAATAACACTGATTGTATCAGCAGGAATACGGTTTAATCAAGGAAAGTTAGAAAAACGAAACTGAATAATTTGAAACCTGATGCTATGATTATTTTGGGAAGCAAATAGAGTGCATTTATCTGCGCAGCTTTGCATTTTACCCAACAATACAATCAATAGTAGACCGATTTATAGTTGGCCTTACCACCCAACTATATATGATGTATATTTTACAAAATTACAATTTACCTCAAACACTAAAGTTAACTGCATATTGAAAACTGGCTTTTACATTTTACAGGGAACTTTTCAATATTCGTTTAACTTTGTTTTTTTCTCGTGTACTTAAGACTATAACTTTATTTCAGTTAAGTGCAAGTTAAGTTCACCCTCGCGTAATGAAACTTTTACATGCTTTCACTAGAATGAAAATAAGAAAGTTGTGAATTCAAAAAGAAGAATGTCTTTTAGATATTAAAATAAAATTCAAGCTTCAAGCGACAGAGAGAGTTCGACATGTTTAGGGTCGCCAAACTGTTCTCAATCAAATTATGACGAAACTTGGGCAAAACAAGACCCAAAACAATAAGGTAGACATGGGGATCCCATATCACTTTCAAGGTCATTAGCCATGCAATCAATAGCGGCTGCCGGCAGTTTATTTAGTATATGTATTTCCTCACCAATGTGTTGAGACAACCGGAACATCAGGAGATATTACAAACTTTGCTCCTCCTGTACATACTATAAAGGATATAAAGGGTCCGTCTCGTTTGGCCCAAAAACACACACCCGAGCCACGGGTATGTGTACCAGTCCGTCTTTTCTGGGGATAATAAAATAAAATTACAAGATGTCGACGCCGGGCGAATTTAGCATGTGAGGAGCATGTGAGCGATGCGAGGCAAGGCAAGGGCCCGGCACTCAGATATTTCATCTTTATGGTTTTGTTTTTCTCGGCCGCACACGACATATTTTCGAGACATTTATGCGACAACCGCATACGACACTGATAAGTACGAGTATTTCAGCGGCAGATGTGGCCCCAGCACAGCTTAATTCGCATTTTTCCTTGGCGACTTTTGTCTCTCCGAGTTAATCAAATAGACGGAAAATCTGGCTAGTTTATTTTGCAACGACTTTTAGGAGCCCTGAAATCTGTTCAGTCCTGTATTCGGCTAAGAACCCCTGCTAAGATTTTTAGGGGTCCTAAAATACCTAGCCGAGTCTCAGGAAATCAAGCCACACCCAGTGAAAGCCCGAAAAAGCCTGAAATCTCTATGGGAGGAACTTTTCGTTTCGTTTATTCCGACAACTGGACAACCGCAGAGTCGTTTCAATGGGCACTCATCGCCGACCGGAAAGACCAAGCCGCAAAATGCTTTTGAGCTATTTTAGAGGCTTTTGTGGCCGAGATTTTGCGAAAGTGCAACTGGCAACCGCCAGTGCAATGCACAATTTAATATACTTTCGGCTGCGTCTTTTCCAGGACAGGCCAAAAGTTTTCGCATAATTTTCACAATAAACATGCACACGCACATGAGTTCCCCCAGTGTATACGAGTGAACTTTTCACAATAAGGAACGGGAAAAGTCAGGGGAGTGGCCTGGGAGAGCCGAAAGCATCCTTTCAACTTTTTGCAACTGTTTTGGGCCAGGCTCTGGATTTGACTCGGATATAATAGCCTGTCTAAGACCGGCAGACGCCTTCTCAAATGGTAAAAATAGTCTCGTAAAATTTCCGGGCAAAGTAGCAAAAGTTTGTCGTTCAATGTCAATTATATTGAGATTTATGCATAATTCGAATTGACTTTGCTGCGGAACGCCAAGCTCTGCAAATTTGAATTGGCATTATAAATTCAAAGGCATTGGACTAAAAATACAATCACTCGAACGGGCGGAGTAATACTGGCCTAATGCCCGGCTATATTTACTTCTGTGTGATGGCAATGGCATTCTCTATGGTTTGGTAATTTGGTTGTGGAAAACCTTTAGTTGTAAGTTGACTTCCTGTCCAACGAAATTTCCTAGAATTATTTGACACGTGTCTGTTTGTTTAATATTTGCCCAAGCAGCAGCTAGTGTTGGGCTTCTATTCCTCTGCCCAGTTTTTAACGAAATTTGAATTTGAAAGGGACACACACTCCACATGCTACGTGCTGACGTGGTCAGTTGGAGCAGAAATATTAAATGAAAATTACATTTTATGTGCCAGGCAGAAGCCGCTCCAAGGACCACGAGCATTTTGTTTGGGTACAAATGTGCGTACATATCTGCCTTTGCTTGCATCGACATCTGTTGATATTTGTGTTACAGTTTTAATGAAAGCGAAAAACGGCCAGGAAAAAAGCAACAACATGTCGAAAGAAATGTTGATAAGTCGAGTGAACGAGTGAACGAGTACGGCAGCTGGACGACACGGTCCGAGTCGATTTAATTAAATGAAAATTTCATATGGAAAATGCTTATTCACAGTAATGTTGCTTCTGTTTGCAAACCGAAACCTCCGGTACCGTTGGCAGCAATCTCAACATAGACCAAGGATGTGCATCGGGGGTTTTGCCAGAGCTGAATGGCAGGATACAGGTTCAAATTGAATTTACGTGGATGCACATATGAGAGTTTGTGTCCGATATCTTCTCAAGACAAGCGCTTGATCTCAGAGCACATGATCTCAGCTCAAAAATGATAAAAATGATAATGATACAATATTCAGTTTGGCTCTCCAAAGCAAGCTTACTTTTGTTCTTGTAAATAATACATTTAAAATTTAAAGAGCAATTGCTTTGCCTTGTGCTGACCTTGAGGCTAGTCAAATCCCTTAACTTAAACCTAAAATGTCCACGGGAAATATGGAAATAGCTATGCCTCTGTGGGCTTAGTTTGTGTTCAGGTAAAATTACCTATTCTTGTGTCCCCCTGGAGTATATTTTTAACTTGCTCCGAACTATTTAAAACTTTTTGCAAATATTTTCCCGACTTTCGTTGACAGGATATTAAATGATGGCCGTCGGAAGTCCAAGACAAAATTCAGGGGAATAAAGCGGGCTCAGGATGCGTGGGAGCATGTTTTGCGTGGGCGGAGTGCCGTGGCGTATCAAAGCAGATGCAAATGATCCCATCGGGATGGGCTGGGGAGAGGTGGCCTTGGCAATTTAGCGCCACTAATCGAGTGACATGATGGCAATAATTCCAATTTGGGCCCGTCACGTCGCGTGGCGTTCGCGGCCGCTAAATGCGAGTACCTACTATACATATACATACATATATATAGGGCGATGTCTCGAATTATTCGAGGCAAAGCCAGAACGTGCCTGGCATTTTATTCGAGCTTAATGTTATAATTTTTGGTTGCCTGGTTGTCTATAATTATTTATCACTCACGTGCCGAGCCAAACAGCAGGAGCACCTCTGGGCAGCCGAGCAGCAGGAGATTCTTGGGCCGAATTACGCATACGCCGCGTTGTCAAAGGGCAAGCACGTGTTGCCGTCTGAATTGGGCCTTCCTAAGCTTAAGTGCGCTCAGCTATGAATGTTTGTATACACGCAGAAAATAATCACAAAAACTGGGCTTCTGATATTCAGTAAAGTAGGTACTAAGGCGCCCCATGATTTAGTTCAGTGTACGTGACTGAGCTTCACTAATGATTATTTCAAATATAAATAGCAGCAGGTTTTTCTTCAGTGCAGCTGTTAGACGACAAGGTCGCCTCGCTAGTTGACAGTCAACCTGAAGTGGGCGGCGGAAGGAAACTTGTCACGCAAATGCGTTGCTGTTTGTCGGCGGACACTCGGTCTGGAAGCCCCGACGTCACCCAGAGTCCTTCGCCTAGGAACCCTCGTAACTTGGCACGGGGAAAAAGCAGATACAAATGCGATATGATGTTTCATTCGAATTTGTCGGGCGTGGGCAGTGACCAAAAATGAAATATGACTTGACAATTCCGCACTGCCGCCCGGCATCCAGACCAAAAGTTGGGCGATGCCACGGCTCGTTAATCAAATCCGAAAAGGATGGCCGAAACTTGATGCAAACTCGGACGCGCGCTGTCAGTGCCAAAGCCTGATAAATGAAGTGGCCACTGACGATAGAATTGGGCTGGAAAACCCGGGAAGCAGATGGATTTTCCCGGCCCAGATGCAGATGCAGCTTATGCGACTTCTGTGACTTTCTAATTAAATAAATACTCGCTTTATATTCAGTGAAAGAGTGCATTCAGGACTCCCCTTGAATGCTTTAAGCGCGTCGCAGAATAAGCATGCGACAAAAGGATGTCGCCCTTCGACATGAAAAGCTGGAAAAGCGTGGGGAAAGCCACTGCAGTGTGGCTGACTTGCGGCAATTTTCGCACTCTTTTCGCAATGTCAGCGAGGCGGGCGGCACATAAATTACCCGCCACTCACTTTACGCTTTGCAAATGAACCTGTGGCCACTTAAAGTGCAGCAAGGCTCCCCAACAATGCGACTTTGGTTCGACGAAATTAAATATTAAGCCCACTAAGAGGGGCGGCCATGAAAAATGCATTTGGCAATCCATTATCATTGCCATTTGCTTAAAAACACAAACACAACACAAAAAGAAGAAGCGATGTTTATGAAGCCGAAGTTCGTATACCCCGACACATGGATAACTCCTGTGAAACCTATAAGAAATAGTCGTACAATCTGAACCTTTTCGCCATGCAACCTGAAAAAGCAATAATACTAGTCCCTTAATTCAGAAAGTTTAAAAACTGGGAGACTTGTTGGCATTGTAAGGCTCGGACGGACATGGCTAGATTGACTTTTTGCTACTTTTGCTGCCTTTTTAATGCATGGCAAGCTCCTGAACAAAGCTATTATACCCAGTAAGGGTATATAAACCAGTAAAAAAAAACATTACGCGCCATTGGCTGTCTTTCTTCCGCACCGCCAGCCGCAGGAGTGGGCGTCATCCTCCGCCGGACTGGTTGCCGGCGCATGCAAACAATCGATGAATGAGTAATTGCACAGTCCTTGCACTGGGCCACAACTCATTTTCCATTCCGCGTTCTGCCCCGAAACCGGCGGAAGCACACGCCATTCGAAGCCAGGACTAAAGCCATCTGTCAGGCAATTTATGAAAGTGCATTCAAAACTTCCGCTTAGTCTCTGGCCAGATGCTCTTATCCGCGACATTCTTTACGTAAGAAATCAAGGTGAAACCTCTAAAACCTAATGAGCTTTGAGATGGAACTCAAATTGCGGAAATTTGAAATAGTCGACACTCAGCTTGTCAGCACATAACTCGATACATATTTATGATGAGAAGGTAAAGTAGCAGAACGAATATGCCACCTTGCCAGCTCCTTGGCCTCGACAATGTACGGAAGTGTGTCCTTTTGGTTAGTTGGGCTGTGGCCCCGACCTGCGTCCGTTGTTGGAGGAGGCGGTGGCCCCGTTCCAAAGCGAGACTCGAGGCGACAGCCACAAAGGCAAATACGTGCCCCTCGTTCTGGTGTATATAGTATGTCTGTTCCCGCAGCACATCCGCCCTCCGTCTCCGTAGCCCACCAGCGGCCTAACCTCAATTGTTTTGGCATTGACTTCAAGGCGGTCCGGTGAGAGAGGCTCTTGGTCGTGGTCTTGGTCTTGGTCTTGGTCTCGGGCCCGGCTCTACTATATATGGTCCTATTTCCACCTTGACTTGTCTCGCCGCATTTGCTTACTGCTTGTGTTTATTTTTCACTCTGCACTGTCTGCCAGGTGGTTATCCCCTGGCTCTTTGTCAGTTGGCCTGAACCTGAACGCTTCACCTCGCCCCGAGCCAGTTGCAATTTAGACAAGTTATCGATTCAAGTCAAATATTATTAGAGTAATGGCTTTTAGCATTTTCTTACTACATACTCTGTCCCACAGCCAGTGCCTTCTGGCATGTGATCGATCTCCCTCCTTCGTTGCGACTGCTGTCCCTGCGCCGCTTGTTCAATTAATCATAGAAAGTGCAATTTAACAATTGTTCACCGTCAGCAATAGTGGCTGTGTGAGTGTTTCACAGCGAATGACTCTTATTGCTGTGAGATTTTTACTTTTAGAAATAGCTGTGTTCAATTAATTATTTAACATTTTAAGTGAAAAGGTTATAATTGAGCAATTACTGGTGGGAAGTTATTAAGTTATTATAATAGAAAACAGCCTGATAGATATTATAGGTGGTTTTTGAATTGATTGTGTGTATAACTCGGTACAATTTAGCTACTCAAAATATTTTGTTTTAAATAGGAACAGCATACTTTTTTTAAATTCTGAAAATACCACTTGGCTGTGTAAATTACTTTGCATTTGAACTTCCATGAACTCAGCTTCGAAGTGTGAGGAATTGGATTTAAATCATGGCAGCAAATGGGGCGAGCTGAGTAGCGCCTAATGGACTCAACAAAAGTTTTTGCCCCGCACAAGCCGGTCGGGTCGAATCGGTCTTCAATCGGTATAATCAATTTTCGAGTCCAGTCTGTCCAGAAGGAGATTTGCATGTGGGTAGGTATGCCCCGGGGCCATCACCCTGTCGTGCGCCGCGCTTAAGTTCGAATTAAAGACCCGTACTCTCGTACGGAAGTAGTAAACGCACGGAATAAAAAATGTAATGGCTCCGCAACCCGTGCAGTCAATTGTGCCCTTTTCAGGGACCCAGGATCCCAACCTCCACCCGCCGAACCGACTTCCGCTTGATTTACAACTACATTTGTAAGTAGACACAAAACACTTAACAGCTAAAAGGGACTTTGCATAAGTAATGAGCAGTTCCTCGCGTGCATATACGGCGGCGCCTTAAATATCCCGCCGCACCAGGACCAATGCCAGGACAGACTGATACTGAAACTAAAACTAAAGCGACTCCAGCAACTCTGGTGTGCAGCGGGGCGAGAGATCCCCTGACTTTTCACACATAGATGCACACACACGCACGGGCCACTAAAAGGATACTGCTGCACTGACAAAAATAGGCAAAAACGTTTATTCTAAATTTATAATTTAAAACCGTGCCTTTGTGACAGAGTCACTACCCCAATGCTTGTGGTGCTTCCGGATCCCTTATGTCTTTCAAATATTAATATATTGTTTTAGTGCCTGAAACATCAACAATTTTAAACAAAAATCAATAAACAATCTTAAAATATTTCTTCAACTTTGAATTTGAATTTGAATTATTTCTTTGAGTGCAAGATACAAGGGGACAGCGTGTGAGTTTGACTCCTCCGCATGACAACTTGATGGATGTGCGGGCGTGAAACAGCTGCTCTAGCGGATCCTCTCCATCATCCCCGTCACCAGCACATTCACATCCCCAGCCACATCTCCCCCATCCGCATTCCCGCGTACAGCCACATCCTCCTCGAGCAAAGCTCTTGACTCCGACTGACCGCAAAAACAAAACAAATTCCGCACTGATTGCCAAAAGGGTTTGTCGGCCACGCCCCAATTCACCTACGTGGCACTCCATAACGGTGCTTTAAACACAACCGAGGCCAACTTCATTACGCCCGATCCGATCCAGATCCGGAGTCGGCACAGTCCCAGGAAAAGGAACATGGGCGTGAGCGTGGCCTTCTTTTGGGAGCTGACCAAAAATTAATTGGCTGCTCTGAGCCGGCCGACAGCTGCCATTTTGTGCCTGCCATTTGCTATGCGTAGACATGTCAATTCCCCACACCGAAAGCATCGCCCTCTGCTCCGCGTCCTAGTTCTCCTGCCCCTGCCCCTGCTCCTGCTGCTGCTGCTCATTGGGAAGCACTGCCTCCAGGTAGCTTAAAGATTTATGATAAAGCCAACTAGCGGCGGCTGCGGGCAAGAGGAGCAGCTGGCTGGCTGGGCGGAAAAGTTTAGCCAAGTTCGACCTCAACTTTGGCATTGCCTCATTGCGGCCCGTTTATCTATGAAATGAAGGAATCTGATTGCCAAACGAAGCGTTCCCAGTTGGGCCTTCGCCCGGGATATCGCAGTGTTTGCTGGAAGGTTCCTCCGAATCGTGCAGCTTGCTGAATATTAAAATATCAAATACAACGATAAATTGATTGTATTTTATTGATGACAATCTGTGAATTCATTTTACGCAGACACTTGCCATATTTTCCTGATGGAAAATGCTATTTTGGTCAGCGTGATTCGAATTAAGTTTGACTTTCCACAAAGCCTGATATATATTTAATTTTTGCAATTTGTATTTGTTATTAAAAAATAAATTACTGGAGAAGAGCGGAAAGAAAGGAGTAAAATTTTTAAAGATTAATAACCAAATCAATTAATTGCATATATTTTCGACTAAAATATAGTTATTTTTTAGTTAGATTTAATTATTTTTCAGACAGGTGATCCCATGGAAACAGCATATTCGTTCGGTCTTGAAAAATTCCACCCAGCTGGTTGGGGAAATCCCATAGATTCGGTGAAGAACTGAATCCCTGCCACTCTTCTACTCGGCTCCTACAGATTTGTGCGTGTCGCAGCTTATGCTGTGGCTTAAGCGCTTAAAATGCTTTTTGACAACGCCAACAACAGCTCTGCCAGCGACAGTAGAATGATAAATTCGTTCCCTGCCCATTGTTTCTAGCTGATTTTCCCCGGGTAAGCCACGCGCCGTCTACAATCCCCAGAATTTGCTGGCCCATTTTCCATTTTCCATTTCAGCACCGCCCCCCACTTTTTCCTGGAACTGTAAGAGATATCTGTGTAAAATTTCATTGCCTACTTTGTTTTGCTGTTTTTTTTTTTTTTTTTACGCTGCCAATGTAAATCGCAGCTTCACCAATTTGCGCTCAATTAATTTTGCCTGCCGTCTCCCCTTGGTCCTTCTTCCTTTTTTTTCAAATTGCGGCTGTCCTCGTATTTATCATTGGACGCCCCTGGGATAATTTATTAAGTTGCAAACATTTTGCGAGTTTTCGCTTACTTTACTTAAAAATTCACAGCCCTTAATTTCATTTTCTGCCTTTTGATGGCTCCACAGAAATTGCGTTTACCGTTATTAATTGACTGGCATTTCATGCAGATTTTAAAACGAAATCAATTATGCATTAATTGCATTGTAATTAAGCACTCATAATTCGAGCATTTACATGGTACCATTACGTCACCCGGCGCCAAATTAAATTGGTCATGTGGTCATCCATTGAGGGCTCAAATGGGTGGTAGCCAGGACTGCAAAATGCATAACAAGCCAAGTGACAACTTTTAAGATTCACAAGGCTATAATATAATACGAATTTTTAATATTTTATCCATTGGCTCATTTGGCTTAATTTTTTGACAAAATTTTAATAACTGATACTGAAAATTTTGCGAGTATTTCAAATGCAATCATTATCATCAATAAAGTCGATAACCCCTATAAAATGATTTTTATCCTCATAGTGAAATTAAGAAATAGGCCAATTGATCGAATTTGGAAGACTTTCGCGTGTTATAAAACTAATTTCGAAAGCAAATTAGAGAAGTCGAGGTTTTTCATTATTTTGATGCAAAAATTTAAAATAAAACCCATTAATGTATTCATTCTCTTCAAATATACTAAAAGAAAGTTTTAAATTTTATAAAATTAATATGAAAATTAAAACTAATTTCAAAATATTCGAAAGCATATTCACAGTTTATAAAATTAAAACAAATTGTTGGCACATGTTTTTTCTTAGTTTGAATGCGTACAAATGTCCCATTCGATATTAGAGGATTACCCATATTTAAAATGTATTTCAATTTCCCAAAATATGCAGCATTGTCTCGGCAATTATTGTTCTGCAAGGCCCTACTTTTATTCAGTTACTTTTGACGGGCCTTTCATGGCGAAAGACGGCCTGGTTTTGCTTTGTGAGTGCCTAATCCTTGGGATCTAATGCTGCTTGATGGCAGACGATTCAGACTTTCGTCGCTGGAGCTGCGTCGAGGGCTCTTGACAGCACGTAAATCCCGATTTCGTCCTTTTTTGCTTTTAGTTGCCAACGCGTGCCAGGGCCGCTGCCTGCCTGCAATATTTTTCACACTTGATATAACAAGCAGCCATTTTGTTGGCACTGCAGTCCTCTTCCCCCATTTTCCTACCCCCCTCCATCTGCATTGCTCACTTTGCCAGACGCAAAGGACTCGCAAGGATTGCTCCAGGTGGCTGTGCGTGTGTCGTGTTTGCCTTTCTGTTTGTGTTTGTAATGGCTCCCAAAGCGCACAAACAAAACTGTCACCGATGCAGCAGCTGGTTGTGACTAAAGGGGGAAGCTACGGATAAGGGAGTTCCTCGGAAGGACTTAGATGCAGTTGGATAAATTCAGTTTTGAAAGCAGGATTGACTTCTGAAAATTGCATGCAAAGGTATTCCAGGAAACAAATATTATTCTTACTGCCAACAATTTTTTTTTAATTTTTAGAATTGTTTATTTAAACATTAGCTTAAATTGACATAAAAACAGTAAACAGAATTGGTGGCAGCTTGATTGATTAATTGAATAATTCGAACATTTACTTCAAGTATTTCCTTTTCTGACAGTGTACTTGGCTCAGAATAAAAATCTACTAGCGAATGTCTGCAGACCTTTAAAGGCAGTGCGGAGAGAGAAGTCACAGACAAATTTGCTGGCGCTCGTTTGCCGCCTCTAATGCAATTTTTATGCTGCACTTGCTCCGCTGCTCGGCAAAGCTGCTGCAGTGCTTCCGTAGCCATTCGTTGGCATTGTTTTCCAGCTTGTCTCCGGCAGCGACTCGACCGCCAGGGCAGGCAAACAAAGCCAGCAAATGCAACAAAGGCGGCGCACTTATTAAATTGTCTGACTGCCCCCTCGGTGCCATCTTTTTATCCGCTTTGATCGAAATATCTGAGCCACATAATGCAATCACCAGCAGCTTCATTAAATGCAACCCGTGCCAACCCGTGTTGGCCGGATGTCAGCAAGGACCTGCGCCGGATGTCCTTGCTCGTGTTCTGTGGCTGCTCGGGCATCAATTATCATAGCCTTTCGCATTACGATATTTTATAGATTTATAGGACACCAGATCTTAATGTTATTTATTCTAGCTTGATGTTAAAATTCTTTAACTATTGAATTTATATTTATACTTTATATAGCATTTATATAACAGCTGCCTACAAAATATTTTGTTCGAAAAAAGTGTAAACAGAATATGATATGTATACGTTAATTTCTGCAATTATGGACTTGAATTTTACTTAAGAAAAACTATTACTTTTTGGAAAAGTCTTAAATAAATAATTACTCACTCTCGTCAATGTGTCCAACCATTTTTATTTAACTTTGCTATGTTTACATTACAAGGCTATTAGGGTTCAATACTTGTACCCCCCTCGGAGAGTAATTGTTTAATATTAAACACTGCGATGTAAAAGTGTAAGCAAATCTAAACCGGGAAATGTCTACACAATAAACTATTTTTTGTGAAAAATAGTCTAAACAGGTGTGGATTCTTATAAATTCTTATCCATTCTGTCGCATGTAAACTTTACCCATAGTATTATCTTGTTTGTACCAATTTTAATTTGTTTTTCGCCTTGATTTGTCTTTATTTTTCAATATCAAGTTTTCTTTTATAGGGCTATTTCTAACTATTTTCCAATTAGTTTTAAAACCTTTCTTTTCTAAAGTTATAAAAGTTTACTTTCGCACGAATATTTTTCCTGCATAACTGAGGAACAATGGGTGGCACGAAAAATAGCTTTGCTTAGTGTTGATGGGGGAACAATAGACTCACCTTTGACCAGGGTAAGGATGCCCAGCGGCATGACCAGAACGGCGACCATCAGATCGGTAATGGCCAGCGACATGAGAAAGTAGTTCGTCACATTCTGCAGCCGGCGTTCCCAGGCGATGGCCAGGCAGACGAGGATATTCCCGGCGGCCGTGCCCAGGACCAGAACAAGGGCTAACAACGCCCAATAGTTGTTCGCGTCAAAGGGCACGTCCGCGCCAGTGGGCCAAACGGTGACATTGTCACGGCTGGCGTTCCACCTGCCGCCCGCCAGAAGGGGATTATGTTGATGGCTTCCATTGCCGATTGGTAATACCCCCTCTCCCTCCTCCTCCTCCTCCGCTGTCCAGAGCTCCAGCTGCTCGGCGCTGCTCCAGTCCCCGACGCCGAATCCGACGCTATCGTTGTAGGAACCTAGCGAGGCATACACATCCTCTTCCATTCCGCGTTGTTATTCCTATTATGCGCTCTACTCGGATTCCTGCTGCTGCTGCAAAATCCGCATGCTAATTAGTCGACGCATATGCAACAGAAAAATAGAAAACGGCAATGGCAATCGGCAATCGGCAAAGCCCTTGCGCGGCAATTCGAATTGCAAATGTAAAATGGCGGAAACGGCGGCACCGGAAATAAGCGGAAGAGCAAGGCGACTCACGGAACCAGGACAACTGCAGTGGCAATGGCAATGGCAATGGCGAGGGCGAGGTCGACCGAACGGATATTGGTGGCAAACATTTTATTTCCCCAAATTGCCGGAAGTTTGTGCTGCAATGAAGAAACAGAGAGATGGGAAAATTAAAGAAAACTATTTGAGTAAAAAGTGAATTGAGGGATTGCATTGTGGCTACACACTAGTTTTGTGTTTTTAAGACTTAATAATTATTATACAGTGGTAGAAATTACAATCAATTTGATTTTTGATTCTAAACTAAAGCTTATTTAATCGTCTTAAATTTTACTAAACCCCTACTTACTATTAAAATCTTAAATTTACTTTAAAATGCTGCCAACAAAAGGTCAATTGGGCTCAATTCCCAAAAAGGGCTACAAGCAACGGCTAAACCGAAATACTTCATTAAAATACATAAGCTACTTTATAAATTCCAAATAATTGCCCTTTGTCGGGTTTGGTTTTGCCCCAATTGGCTTTAAGTCTCGATAATTCATGGCATAACGCCGCGAGTAATAATTAATGGGTCCCATAAATTATCCCCGTCCACAGCCACCACAGCCCCCTGGTTGTTTATCCGGTTCACCATTCTCCATTTAGACGATTGGACGACATAATTGCATTTGATTTGCAGGAATCAAGGGCGAACGCCGGGCGAAGGGCATTTGAATAATCGAAATCGATATTGATAAGCAACAATAGCAGAAATCAAATCAATTCTCCGTGTGCGTATGTCACAAACATGGATAATTAATTGAGACATATTTCAGGGAACAGACAGGGGCCGAGAAATGAGGCACCGAATTCTAATTCAAAGGGACCAGGAAACCGCAGGCGGAGACCGCAGGCGTCGGTGGACTGTTTGTGGGACCCAAAACAGCACTGAAATGAAATTTATTTCCAAAACAAAGGAATAACACAATTCCCCAACCGCAAAAGCATAACTAAGAGTGGGCAGGGCATCCCACCGAGGAGAGGGCTATTTCAGAGCTGTTCTGAGGTCGGCCAGACAAACAAGTAAGTAAAACACACCGGGAGAAAAACAAGGGGAAGAATTGGTGACATACCTTTATTAAAGTTAGTTTAGACAACCTTTTCTCTCACTGCAGACACAGCAGCAGGCACGACATCGCAGCATAGAACACAACAATCGAAGGATCGAAGGAACGGGACGGCTGAGTGGAGCAAATCGAGCAACTTTGGGAAAGGACCTCAACTTGACAACACCTTGTTGACTTCCAAGTAGTGGTTATGGCTGGGGCACTGTGAACTGGGCACTGTCTGCACGTTCTGTCCAATGCTCAAGTGTCAATGCTGTTGTTAATTAATTTCCCGACTGACTGAGTGATGCATGCCACCAGATAAGTGGGGCTGGCTCCCACTTGGAGCTGACCCTTGCCGGGACCATTCGCCACAGCCGCCTTGATAAACTGTTTGTTTGCCCTGTGCTGTTGGCCAACTTGTAGTCACAGCCGGCTAATGACAGGCGAGCGGCCACTTCAACAGTGCGACAAGGACTCGTGCGAGGCCAAAAGGTCGGTGCGGTGCGTGTCAGTGGGCCGGGCCGTCCAGCCTGTGTGTGTGTGTTTGTTTGTTTGTTTGCCTAAGTCAAGTGTTTAAATTTCCAACTGCCACAGTTATATTTATAGATTAGTTGGAAAAAAGACATTGTTATCGGGCTTTTTGGTCAGATACAAACTTATGGATATCACGGTTTTATGATACACTTTGGTATAAAATGATAAATTTAAAAAAAAAACCTTTTATTTATATAGAACTGATTATTTATTTAATACTTAAAATTAATACATACATCTGTTTGCGTTGGATTTCGTTTTGTTCTCAACATTGTGTCCCTCCTTTCAGTAACGGAAATTAAATAATTTTTAATGATACAAGTACATTTCCCTATTGTTTATTTTAGTAGTAACTTCCAAGGTCCTACAGGGTATAGAAGCGTTCCCATGAAGACCCGAATTTTGCCTGACAGGCAAAAAATAGCATGTCAGCACATTAGGAACGTTACAAACCCAACAAAGTCGGTCCCTGAAACCCATAATTATTATTTTGTCCCCTCCCCCTGGACATGAATTGCAGAAAAGCCATATTTCCGCGACGGAGGGTAGTCCAGGCTGGCGCCCGTATCGAATATAGAGCGGAGCACCATTAGTCATATTAATCCCGGCGGAGTCATTAAGTCGTAAAACAGCGAAAGGTAGCCAAAGTGCCGAAAATGCCCGTACCAAGCCCGAAGGCGAGGCGAGCCAAGGCAACCCCAGTTTGTCTGTCACTTTATCGAAATATGTATGTACATAAACCGAGGACTACGAGGCCTATGTGGGTCAATTTCGCCTGTTGGCCGACCTGTCCAAGTCAATAAATAAGGAAATGGCACGAGTTTAAGGTGTTTGGGGCGTGTATTTAATTTGGTCAGCGTGCAGGAAGCTTTTCAAGAGTCCTTCGGGCAATGCCTTCACCTTTATAATTTCAGATATTGTCTGCACTGACACAACTACAGGGGTATATTTATGGTTTTTTTTTATCTACCTATTGGCGATAATTAATTTACTTATATAATATATTATTTTTTTAAAAGGAAACAAAAGAAAAGTTATGGAAATAGTCACTTAAAGCATCAAATAGCTCTGCAATATTTATGGTAATTTAAAGTACATTTTAATTGAATTTAAACTTTTAATTCAACGGCCTTCCATCTGATAATAATCGTCCTGAAGTAATTCTAATATAAACCAAACCTCTTTAAGCCAAGCTGGAGTTTCGCTGGAACTGAGCAATCGGCAAATCGAGTCCACCTCCCACAAATCCGATCAGGATTTCAGCTCAATTCGACTTCCCTGAATGTCATTCCTCTGCCAGTGGCACTGCCCTCGGGGACAAGTGCAACTAATCGCATGCTCATTGCTCATCCGCCGCGTGTCCCTTCGGCACATTGCTTATCTGCAGCACAATCTGTCGGGTGTTCTTTGCGCAGTGCGCACACACCGCATCACGCATACGCCACGTCAGCCACGAGGCGAATGTGCTCTGCCTATGGGGCAAAAACAAAAAACAATCCTCAATTCACGGCACCGCAAACACTGCGCAAATATTTGCTTTAAAATATCTTTCACATGTCAGCGACAAGCGACCACCAGGGAAAACGGTAAACGTGAAACGGAACACCGTCGGAAGGGGAAAACTCGGGAAAAAGGAAAACTGATTCAGGTGCGGTGCTCGGTATTTTTTGTAAATATGTATGTATGTACATACTTACATTTTGTTTTCATTGGCCATGGCAGCTTAAGCACGCAATTTGATTTAATTCCCGTTCGCTTTATTTATTTATGATTTTTTGCAACGATCAAAGCGAGGCGAAACCCACAACCTGGCCTGGAAACCATTGAAATTTGAATTTTCAGCCTCGGCACGAATAAAGGTGAAAAGGGGCGCTGGCAGTGGCTGCCTTCAACTGAATGGGAGATTCAATTGCAGACACGCCGCCAGTCGCATTCTAATGAATTTCGTGCGTAACTTGTAAGTTAATCAAACATACCGGCAAATTAGCTGTGAACACATTTTCCCAGTTCCGACGACAAGCGGCTTACAACGATATTGAGCCGTGCTTCCAGGAACCCCAAATACTCTCACCTAGCACGAGACGCTGGCTTTTCCGCGAACTTCAGCCATCCATCTAGCTCCCGTGCCCTCATCTATTCGCGCCGGAAAAATATGCATGCATGTCGGCTACTTTTGGGAGCTGATGTAATGCTTAATATTCTGTTAACTAGACTTTTCCGGCTTGCCAAAACAATTTCACTCCGTCAAGGACCGCACCCATTGTGGCAAGAACGAGAGGCGAAGCGACTCGACGAGGAGCTGCCATGGCGGCGATTCAGAAGGAGCGAAATGTACTTACAGGATTACGACTATTTTGACTGTAGGACAATCCGAATGCGACACAAAATAAGTTCTGTGGATGTCTAATTTTTGGGGAAATAATTATTTCAGAAGTAAACGAAATTCGCCCATCCAGGAACTATATGTTTCCGTTCATTAGGCATTCTGTCTGACATAAATCATGCAGAAATACCACGACTGTCCCTGGAACTGCCAGACTCTGCCGTGCAGAGCATTTTAGTTTCTGGCTGAGCAGAGTATCCGTTGATACTTCCATTCATAGACGTAGTATATATTGCGGCGCGCCATTAATCACACAAAGCCACCCCAACCCGAATCCTTTCAGGACTTCCTGGGCGTGCCGGTAGCCCGACCATAGTTGTCGCAGCAAGTTGACACTTAAAACGTTAGCTAAATTTACACATGCACTCAGCTCGGCAGTCAACAAACGCCGTGGAGCAGGGAGGGAAGATGTCAAACAATGCTCTCGAAGCAGCTCAAGGATTCCCCCAGTCATTGGGGCCAGAGTCGCGGGTTGCGGGTTGCGGGTTGCGGGTTCCGGGTTCCCAGATGGCCGAAGCCCATGGGCGGTGACTGATGGGAGGCGGCAACTCTAACACTTATCGTTCATTATTATCTATCGCCAAAGCACCGCCTCCTCCTATCCTGAACAACCCGAGCCCTTCCGTCGCCCACATGCCAGCACACTCTTAATTGATTTCTTCACTGTTCCTCTCTATTCCTGCCGCGACGAAAAGAATCCGCAGCATGGAAACTTTCCCAGGACAACGATACGTGCATCTAACACTTAGAGAAATCAGAAATCGGAGGAAATTATTTAAAATAATAACTTGCTTTTGGAATATAAGCCTTCGGATACCTTTTTATTCTTACGATAAGCTAACGAACGTGATGATCGATTACTTGGATATATTTTGCACAGTGTCCTTGTTATCGTCCACCGCCTAATCCATTTATGGGGTGAGCGCGACCCTTGGCTCGGCCATAGAGCAGGGCTATAAATTAAATTCTTATGCGAGAGGGCGGGCAATTAAGGCGCGAGTGTGTGACAAAGACTGAGACGCAGGAATTGGGCCCGAGGACGAGTTGGCGAGGTGGTTCTCGTGGTTCCGCTGACAATTTCATTAGCTTGTCAGGCACAAGTTTCCACTGGGCCAGTGCCCGAAGAGCATCAGTCGCCGATGCAATTAGTAAACAAGCTAAACTAATTAAGCAAAGCCCAGATCCGGCTCGTGGGAATTCCTTTAAGTTACAGCTAATTTCAGGCTGCAATGCACTGGGAAAATTATTTCTAAGTATGATATATTAAAATTCTGTGCCAATTCACTCATATTTGCAAGTCAACCTCATCCGATATCTCGATCCGAATGCTTCATTTTAAACATAATCACCTCACTTTATCCTGGTGATGCAGGAAAGGATAATCTTTTTTGTTGTCTGTCGTAAAATTGAAACATCAGTCGATTCAAATGTCTGGAAAACAATAAGGCCGAGCCGCATTTCTGTTTTCCCTAGACATCCCTTTTAATTGTTTGCACGAGGAAGGACGCAGTGCTGCAAAGGCACGCCCTACGACTCCCCCACATGAGTTATGTAAGCTCATTTAACGGCCGCCTAATTGCTAGGCAATTACACGGGAAATTGACAATGGCAAAACAATTAGAAGGACACTGGGACTCTGGGCGTAATGGGGCGTGGCTAAGTCAGGCACCCACACACACACGCACACACATAGCCTCCGAATCAGCCTCAGACGAATAAGGATTTTGTCTTTCGCTGAGATGGGGAGTCAAGGCCAACGAAGGAAGACGTCCTGCGAAAATCAAATAAATTATGGCCAGCACAAAGCAACAACAGCAATCGTCGAATGTGGCAGAAAGCCCGAATGAAGCGTAGAGACAAAGCATAGGAAACCCAAATCAAATTGAGATTTATGAGCCCACTGATGTGTGTCTAGGTCAGCCGTAGTCCTTGTCGCCCTTTCGCGTTGTTTGCCTCGCAGCACTCACTATTAGGCCGGACGGACATCTGGCTTCAATTTTTCATGTTGTGTCTTCCATTATTATTTGGCAGGCTGGTCAGGCTTCACACCTGCCCGCCAGGACAATGCGAAAGGAAAAACACTGGAAGCCCGTGCCCGGGAAGGAAAAAAGTAAAGATAAGGCAAAGGAAAGTTTTCCTTGGCGAACGGGGCCAGGAAAAATATATTATTGGCTCACATCATTTATTTATACTCTCTCTCTCTCTTCTAAAACTATTTATTAGAATGGAAATCGGATAAAAAGAAAGCATTTTTATGGACCTGAAATTTTTAGGCCCTGTTTCTACGTTTCTCATTAAAATCCAACGATAAAGTCCACATACGAAAACTATGTTTGCAATTCTGTAAATGTGAGTTCAAATTGACAGGGACTTGAATCTTTTCCGTCTCGGAAAAATAACAGAAGTAATCGATAATTAACATCAAGGTTTAAAAAAGCACAATTCTATTCTTTTACTTTCAGCTTTATTATAGGTTTATGTGGTGAATATCCCTGCCAGTGAAGGTTTAAAGTTTAAACCAAACAATTTATATTTTATTGAGTTTCCCTTAAAATGTTTTTTTATTTTTTATTTTTATTTGAATATTTATATTATAAAACAATTTAACTACTGGAAGTTCGGAAAAGAATACATTTCACAATATTATTTTTATGACTTGAAAAAAACCGTTTATCTCCAAAATTTGAAAAGTTACGTTATTTTATCAAAATAAATTTCATTGCGATCATGCCATAAATTGCGAAGATATAAGCCCAGGCAGAGGGCTCCAAAAAAATCAAACGTTCATTCTACATTTTTGCTAGTTTATAAGCCAACTGATGGACCCCACACCGATGTGATGTAAGCAATCAGCAACAGGAAGTGAATAAGCGATCCAATAGCTGACCACATTTCCCAATTTTCCTCATTACGCTTCTGGACACGAAGGTCGGAGCAAATTTTGATGGCATATTTACCTATTTGCGTGCACCAATTATTTATATAACTCCGCTTGGGGGCGACGCCGCTTCGTTGGGCCATTTCCCACACCAACACCAGCAGCAGCTGCGTCGGTTTCGATTTGTGTCATAAATTGGCAGCTGTGGGCGCGCGGGGTCGGGCAGCAATAAAAATAAGCGGCCATAAAATTCAATTATGGCCACAACAAGTGCAGACATCGAGGAAACACAAACACGAGCACAGAACCCAAACAGCAACAGCAGCAGCAACCAACCGCAGTGAAGAGCCGACAATGTGAGCTCCCAGGCAATCATGCAATCAATTGTGCATGCATCCCTGAGTTGCAGCATCCCGAGAATCGGAACCGGAATTGGCACCTACACACATGGATTGTAGTGGGAAGGGGAATAGCAGTCGGGAGAAGTCAAATGAGTGTCCTGGTTTCCTAGTAAAATGAGCCCCGTATAAATAATTCAGAAACCCATTCGCACACGCTCGAAAAAGCTACAATTTGATTATTTATGTATCGTGAACTGAGATCAGGACACTCTAGTCCTGTTTCAACTTGGGCTACTTTATAGCTTTATTGTGTGTCAAATTGTTTTCTTTTCACAGATGAAACTTTGTTACAGAGCAAAGTGTTGAAGATGGAGTGCCCTCTGGCAGGTTGCGGAATACTCAAATCTGCTTAGATGGGTATCAATTTTGTGATGAATGCAGTTCAAATTTTAACCATAATGGAGAGATAGTAAGAAAGCTGTTTCCTAGCTCAAATCCGAATTGTCCCTGAGATCGAATGTTCTATATGTAGAATTCTCTTCGCCTTCTGATGTTGATTTTGTTTAATAGAAAATTCCAAACATCTTCCAGGATTTCATTCTTCATTTCCTTCCTATTTACCATTTTATATTCACCTCCCTTGCCTCCTTTAACATTCACAACAGGTGAGGAGTATTTACCAAGCATTCAGGTTACGTGTATAAGTACACTCGGGCATGGGAACTTTTGGAGTCATAAATTCTGAATTCTGAAGCGAATCGATGTGCAAAAATGCATCACCTGTGTTCAGTGCCCCATAAAGAATTTATTTAATGTTTACTTGCCAGAGTGGCTGAAAATTGTACTGTGCTTTGTCAAATATAAAGGTTAATATTGTTTTTTTTAAGCAAAGTAAATCTAAATCGAGCAAAAAGTAATTGATAAAATAATAAAGAAAGAAATTATAGCATTGGGAAGTATGCTAAAACATGAATTATATATCAGGCAAACGACAAATAATTGAATCAACCTTAGTTTTCCATATCTTTTGCTGTTCAAGGCCTGAGTGGGGGTCTCAACTGTTTAATTGTCTGAATAGTAACAGCATCTGCTGTCATTTTCACTTTTTTCTTTGAATTACGAACAAGACTAACATAACATAACTATCTAAAATAGTACAAAATAATATTACTTTTTTATAGGTTTACTTAATTTAAACTGTTGTAAACTACAATGTACTTCGGGTAATATAGAAATCCATCTAAATAAATGTTTCCCCAAATGGGACTTGCAAAAAAACACATAATTGGCACTTGTTACTGTTTTAACTTTAAGACCTCCAAACGCAAAGTCGCTAACTAAGTCAAGGTAGTCTTGGTGTTCCCATCTAGCCCCGCTCTCGGACAAGTTTAAAATGAAATCAAATATTCATTGGCAAATATAATTGTCCGACTGTGTTTGGCCTGACTTGGCCTTTTAATTAAGTTGCCGGCTCCGCAAATAGCTGGCAGTCGGCATTCGGCACTCGCATGCATGTTGTAAACGCCCTCCGAGTGATTGCCCCACCGGTCTCTTCAGTGCTCGGCGGTGGTCATGGTCCTCGCAGAGATACACACATATAAATGAGTGGCCATAAAACCAACGTCAGGACCGCACGGTAAAAGTACAAACGATAATAATAGCCGATATACATATGTGTGTGCATATGAATGGCCGTGGTTAACAACAAAGACCAATGGCAAGAGCAACAATGGCAGCAAATATTGATAAGTGCAATTTGAAATATTTGCACAGCGTTTAGAGGCAAACATTGTAAATTGCATTTGGATAAGTTGGTAGCGGGATATAAATCAATATCATATGAACATGTAGGGCTTAAAGTGCCGTCGAGGGCTTTGTGGGTATTTCAAATTAACTTGGAATGGATTTATGGGTTTAACTTTTGATTAGGAACATATCCAATTATAAGTATTATTTTAATGTTATATGTTTTTTTACTGTTACCTGTTAACGTCCAAGGAGAATCATATAAAGACTAGCATACAATATCTTAAACGGAATCCATAGCCGAGTGGATCTAGCCATAAAGTAACAATAATATAGCTTCAACCCCTTCAACATATTCGCAGAACACTTGTCAGCAATATTTTGGTCTGATGAAACTATCGAGTTTGTGTAATATATATGTATTTATACTTCTTATATATAGGTGATTTCTAGTAATCAAATATGCTCCATGCTCATCTCATCTCTTTCCATTTCGGTATATAAAACTCCTCCTCAATAGATTCCTTAGTTTTCCCGATGAAAAGTGCTCATGCGCTTTCTCTATGAATTCGAAATCACGTTGCAAAGCCACAACGAGTTCTCGAGTTCGTCGTCTTATATTTATTATATATCACCAGAAAATAAGCAAACAATTGCACTATTATTTTTAAGGCTTCTCCAGTCTCCACATTCGCACAATTACGCTAATTGGGTTTTTTAATAGTTTTAAGAGGGCTTAGCACTAGGCCATCTTATGGGCTATTGGCTAACGGCAACATTTTATGGCTTTTTAATGAGCCAAAATGTGCGGGCCATAAATCAAAGCCCCAGAAGAGGGAGCGGAGGTAGCCCATTCCCGAAAACACACATGCGGACCTAGTATCGCATTATTGGAAAAGCTTATCGGAAACTCGCATCGCTGGCATCGATGGCGGCGGAGCTGTCTCCCGCTTAATGCCATTAAATCCTATCAATTTTCCTCGCCCAGCAAGAAATTTAAATATTTATGCTGTGGCTTAAGCCGGCAACAATAACACAGTAGAGGAAAGGTTCAAAAATTTCCAATAAAAAAAGAATGCCGGAGCCGGGGTCTAGCAGGAGGTTGCCTAAGCAAATTGAACCCAAGAGCGTCCAGGCACTTAATTGAACCTATCAATATGCTAATATATGTACGTATATGTGCCTCATAAAAACCTCATGTGTTTATTTGGCAGTTCCCTCTTTCTTCTCCCCTCGCATGCTCTTTGTCAAGGCGGTCAACAAAAAAGATACCGACTGTTGGAGGGAAACCCTTTTTGCACTCCTCGTTACGTTGCTTTTTCTATCGAATTGAATTTCATTTTAAAACAACTCCAAATAATCTCAGAAACTATCAAATTTGTTTAAATTAGTTTGGGATTTCAGAGCGGATGCTCCACATTTCAAATGACTATGTAGGTTTTTAGTTCATTAGCTAAAACGTGCAAAGCAATGAGAAGATAAATAAACTTCTATTACACCGGCTAATTCAATTTACTTTCATTCATCAAAATCGGGTTAAACAAATTATAATACTTATGCTTATCTCAAAGACGCTTTTGTATTATTAATCACCCAATTAAATTGGTGTTAATATGGTTATGCAAATACTCAATTTTCATTAAAACAGAAAACAAGGGTTTACATTTAATTGTTTATAAATTTTTGTGTGCGGCTTACATATACGTATACGTAACCTTTATAAGGAAATTAAACTGTGATTGCACAGCAAAAAGTGTAATGAGATATTCATTTAAATTTCTCCTCTTATTTTGGATTAATTCTTAACATTGATATTTATATTACTTTCCTATTCATTTCCGATCGATACAATAAATTCTATTTGATGAACTGTATCTCGAAAAATACGTTTAATAAAAATGTAAATCCATTTTTATGGTATTTTTTGAAGGGCCAGAAAGGACTTTGATTGATTTAACGAAGATATTTAAATATTTAAAGATATTCAAAAATCCCTCTCTACAAAATTTTGTATACTTTAAACCTTTTTTTAAGCTCTTAACTTACTTTATTTATAATTCAGTTTATTTTAAAAGTTGTAGCCATTTGAAGAGCTTGTTTTTCAACGGATTAGTTCTGCAATTCTGGCTTGTATTCCGAAATCAAGTTATTACACAGGAGTTAAACAAATTATTTTTTCAGAGAGCTGTGCTTAAACTTTCAAACTTAAACATTATCACACATTTCTTATTGTATTAATAAAAGGAAATCGAACTAAATAACAAATAGATCTCAGATTTTTGTGAAGATTTGTGAAGCTGGTTTTTAACGGAAGACGTTGTATTCTTTCCGAAAAATGTATGTTTTATAACAGGTTTAGAGGCCTCTTAACCTCTTAATGTCTTTAGCTTAACTTTAAGCTTTTTCAACCAATTAATTGCCTAAGATTGGAAATATCGACCTACTTTAAAAAATATATAAACATTGAATTTAAAGAATTAAACTGATTACAACTACATTCAAAGTGAGAGGTCAACAAAGAAACGCAAGCTACTTTAACTAGTTTCCTAATTTATGCTTAATAACATGCTTAAATTTATTTGTTGTACGAATTAGTTACTCCTTGAGTCCCATCCCGAGGATCACAAGTAAATTTAATAAATAAGCCAAAGGTCCTATCGAGGACTTGGCTTGGCTCACTTATAGCGGACCTCTAAAATTAATACAATCTAAATAATAGCATTTAAAGTACTTCTGGAAACACCCCAAAGAATTACTCTGTAAGACCTTAATTAACTGCTGTCACATATATTGCATATCATTGGGATTTCTGGCCAACATCGCTCCACCTGCAAGGCACCGCATTCCGCGCCAGCTTCGTTTTTTACATTCATAAATTTTGCAGTGTCTGCGGCATGTCAGGGGCTTTTCCTCTCGCTTTTCAGCCCCTCCCCCCGCCCAAGATTCGCGGAGGAGTGCGTGATGCTGACGGCAGCCAGCCGAAAACGAGAAAAATCTGTCAACGGCACTTTTCACTTTCACTTTCGCTCCCTCCCACCCCCTAACTTGGCCGCGATGCCACCACTCACGGTAGCATGTTGTGCTGTTTTATGCCACTAAATATGCCAAAGCGCGCGTAAATTGATTTAAACACGACGACAAGGACGAGGCGGCATCTCCGAGGATGCTTATGTGGGCACGGGAACATCGGAGCACGGCCATGCTGGATACGGGCGGTGAGCACTTTGAGTTCCCCATTACAGTGGGTGGTTGGAATGGGCGGTATCCTCTATTTAGTTGGATACCCACTCCCCCCTCGGGTGTCTTGCTAATCATTGCCTTTACTCCATGTCCCGTTATTGCTTAGACATTTGCATGAAGGATATAAACGGATTCCACAACGAAAGCAACGGCATTTCGGCATACTTGCCTTTTCCGTATCATAAAAAAAACTTTGATAAAATCGAAATTCCCGATGAGAATTACTTTGTTTTTCTGGAGCTTACAAGTCATGACTATAACTAGATTCAGTTAGTTTCACTTTTGCATATACCATATCATATCATATATTGCTGGAAACTTTGTATACCCTTGCAATTAGCAAGTTACCTTTTAGAAAGTTGCATTTAATTATCTCTGAAACTTATTGAGGCTAAAGCCTTTCTGCTGGTAGTGCTGATCATACTGATCATACATCATGCTGATCATTTATATGTATATTACTTTATATAATCCCGGTTGACATAAAGTTATAATACTCATTTAGCGGTTTTATAAATGGGATGACATAAGACTAATCGGAAGATTTATTTAAAGTTCGACATTCCGAGAGTGACTGAAAAATGTATTACAAAAAGGCTCAAATTTGCAAAATTAAAAATAAAATTATCATAAATACGGTCATAAATATAAAATTGTACACCTTAGTATTACTTTAACAGAATATTAATACAGCACCATTATAATATAAAATAATAAATAATATATAATAATAAAAAAACCAACGAAATATCTAGGCAACGCCACAGTATGTCTGATTTATCTGCAAGGGCCAACATATAGTTGATGTTAAACCCTTTGCCTTAACGTGTCTGGTTAGCCAAATGTGGACGATGCATTGAATCGGACATTGACATATATTCGGGGTAAACAACAATATTGTCTCTCGGCACCTACCTCAATCGTCCATAAACACTCGTATAAATAAATGCGGCTGCCATACCCCATCGTCATGTACGCCCGTAACTGGCCTTAATCAACAACAGGCCAACGTCAAACAATATTTTAATCAGCCTGGCCCTGCTGGCCATAAATCTCAAACAAATATAATAGGCGCCGAAAAAGGTTTCTGCACTATGAACAAAATACAGGAGAGCTAAGTATGACTGGGACCTAAAATAAGAGTACTGAATAGTGGTCATAGAAAAACGATTCTTATAATATAATAATAACAACCGAAACATAAAACTAAGTTGCAGCGGAGAAATGTTTACAGCATTTTGGAACAAGAAGCAATTTGAATTGTGTTTTTTAACATTTAACTATTTCTCATGTGCAGATACAGCAACTAAAAACTTATTGGCTGTAGTAACTTGTACTTATTTTGAGGAATTTTCCGCTCATGGAAATGGTTAAAAGTTAAAAGAAAACTTGGATTTTTATAGAATAGCCAGCTTCTATATACGTCATGGCCCGCCTGGCCCCATCAAGTGATTACGCCACTGAGAAGGCGTCTTTGGACATTTGATTATTATTATTAACACGTGACTGAAATGGGGCCAATTCGAGCGAAAACTTAATTAAAAATTTCACCCTTAATAACTAGTGGAAGGAACAGGAGATAAAAGGCTGAATGCAAGGGGAGAAGTTAAGGAACAAACAAGAAAAAATAAACGTGACGTGAAGCGCTGATGGCTTACGATTTTCCTGCCCACCACGGACATTGTCCGGAATCCGGATGACATTGCCCGTTTTGGTTACGCCTGTAAATTGTTCGATGGTCGTTTGCTCGCTTTTCCCGTGGCAGCCACGTTTTATGAGCTTTTTTTAATTGTCAGCCACGCACTCGGACGTCTTTGTCCTTGTCCACATCCTTATCGCCGGGTAATGGATAATCCCGAGCCCAGAATGAGAGCTCATTGGCCACCGCTTGAGGAATGATGCTGCAGTTTCATTGATGGCCTTCGCCGGACCATTAATTGTTTAATTTATTGAGCCACAAACGAGTTTTATGAAGCTCAAGTCATATAATTTAATCAACTGGGTGGCCAGTTATTTTCCCAGGATATATGAATATATATACACAGCTGATTGGTGATCGGTGTTCTTGGAAGAACGATCCCGCAGGCTATCCAAAAACGTTATTATTATTGAAATTCCGAAAATACAACCGAAATTAGAGCAAAACTTTTAACTCAATTACAAAGTCATTGAAACACGAATTGCAGCCAAGCGCAAGCAAAGCTAAATTGAAAGAAAATAGAAAGGACGAGGGGCTACAGCAGGAAAGTAGAAAATGGAAAATGCGGGAAAAACCCGAAATGCATTTGCGGGTCCCATACCGTTCCGCCTCCTCTTGCCGCCCTGCGGTTTTTCAACGAGTTTCGGCACATAAAAGGAAGAAATTGCTTTGCCTGTCGCTGGAGAAAGTGAATTTCCTGCATTTCCACCATTCCGTCTTCACTGGCCGCTCTTTCAACCATTATTATTGTTATTTCGGCGCTCTCGGTGTTTGCAGCTTTTTAATGGTTCCAAAACTACATACTTATATTGCGAGTTGTTGTTTTCGCGACTCTCCCTGTTGGCATTTGACGCTTAAGGATGCCATCTGACTTGTTGGCGTGGCTCCCACTTATTATTGAGCCTCGCCAGGGTCCTTTGCCTTCGACTTGTGCAAACACCACAACCAGTCGTAGTAAGCCAACTGCAATCATTGCGCCACAATTGCCAAAAAACAAACTTAGGTAGTGGAATGACGCAATGGTACTTTTAATAGCAACTAAAAATAAATCGATACAATATCCATCTTAAAAATGATTTGAATTAAGAATATTTCTACTGGATACAATGTCAATGATATAGGCTAAAGCGTAAAATTATTTCGAAAAACATAAAGACAGAAAGTAATCTTTCAAGAAATCAGCTAGATCCCACAGATAATTCTTATGCAACGTAATTTGTCTTATAATACTGTTTTCTAAGTTTTAATTATTATATTTCGTGAAGATGTGTTAATATTTATTGAGTTCTTAGGTATCACAATTAAATGGATCAAAGTTTTGTAGTTTCCGAGGTTTGAGGTCTTGACAGTCAGAATTATATGGTACATGTATTATCAGTAAATTAAGTTTTTAGGGATTAAGTGAGAAAGTAGATTTGCTAAAGCTTATAATTTCCAACATAAATATATTTTTCGCACGTTATAGCCTGAAAATCAAAATACCAAGAGATTCAAAATGTTATAATAAATCCTTTGTTCGACTAGAACTTGATTAAACATCAAAACTTTGGACATACATATAAATTCCAGGAACTAGCCATAAACTTACTTTCGTCAATTTGCATGCCTTGGATGCGGAGAATAAGAAATGTCCTGCCACTTTCATTTACCATTAATATATTCAATTAAAAATTAATGTCTCACACAAACAATCGCACTTAGATTCGCCGAAAGTTCGTATCCGGGGATAGTTAAGCATGAGACGCGGGCAAATAACTCAATATGGCGTATACGCCCCGTTGGACACTGTTACACTTCAATTTCTGGGCTAATACTTTTTTATGGTTTCAAACTCCTTTTCCAGAAGTGGCTCTGAATATTCGAAATCGTCACTTGTTGGGCGCGCTCGTCACTTGTTCCGCTATGGAATAACCGTAATACCGCTCATGTACGGCGCCCTACAGGAACTGAACTGTGCTGCTGTGTTGGCCAAACTGTTGCGATTGTGGCCACAAGCACGACACAGAACCGGAGGCCCGAGGAGTAGCCGAGGACGACCGACGACGCTGGGTATTTCCAGTTGCAGCGGCGGCGGGACTTCCAGTGAGCAGGTGGCAGTAGGCGTCGGACGGTGTGGGCGGCCCTCTCCTTATCAAAAACACCAGCTGCTGTGATACGGCTCCAACAGCTGATGCTGATGCGAGAAGCCAGTCCCACCCAACTCCGTGTGTGTGTGGCCAACTGACAGCTGGCTTTACTCCTTGGTCTTGGGATTTGTTTCTAAATATTTATATTTTTATGATGAACTACATTATTAACACAGACCGCTGTCAATTCTTAAGTATCCTTTTCGGAAACCAAGTTTTTTTTTACATTAGAAACAAAATATACATGCATATTTTTATTTATATTATATATTTAATTCTATATTTATATAATATTCTTTTAAGGATATAATTGCACCCAAAACACATCCGGTAAGAATGCCTCTGGAAGCGCACATTGCCGTTCAAACTGCCGTCATTCCAGTAGCACTTCCCCTCCGGCACGCCTCTGCACATGCGCCTATTTCCCCAGCTGGAAGCCGGGAAAACTATCTGTTGCTCCTGGCCGAGGGTTGTAGACGGGGGTGGATCACCCATTGCCCACTGGTGCTGGGACTGGTAGTGGGCCTGGGCCGGCGGGTAAACAATTTGCATGCAGCCTTTTTGGCACAGGTTGTGTGCATCTTACATGCGAAATCACTCTGGATGAACCGACACCTGGTGGCCGAGGCCTCTGTCCATCGGCCGTGGTCGCCATCAAAGGCGATTTCTGGTGCTGCTGAGCTTGCATTTTCGATGGCGGAGGGCCGCATCGAGTGGTTTTTATGGACGCCCCATCACTTTGCCGGCCTTTTCGTGGGACTAAATTGAAGGTGTGTGTTTGTGTTTCGTGTCATCGATTGGCGCCCCCGCAGCCAGGCCGCCTAATGCTCCGTTTATGGAGGACATGGAACAGGAAACAGAAGTGCTGCCATGCATAACCACTCGAATGCATCGGTGCATTTCCGCTGCGCAATCAACTTAGAATTATTTGCTATTTCATCTCGGTGCAAATTCCACAAAACTCCAATGGGGTCAATGGGTCAATTATATTGAATTTTATCTGCAGCTTTATTCGATTTAAATTTCAATATCTCTCTACATATCCTTTCCATTTGCATCTTAGCTGTCTGTTCTTTTTTGCATAAATCTCAATCGATAGATTAATAATAATTGAATGTTTATTTCTGTGCTATATTATTACAAAACTTGTACACCCGTTGAGATCAAGCATTCTTTTAATATTCAATTTATTTCCTTGCTAACCACTTGATGTGACACACTTTTCAGGAAACACATTTGGCAGCCAACACACTGAAGTTAATATCCTCAGAAACCTACAATAAAATTATTATTAATTGGTAGCTATTTATCTTGCAGTGTGCTCTCATATGGATAGAGGATTCAGTGCTTATCCATAACTTGACAATTTATTAGCAAATTATTTATTTTATTTATTACTATTTGAATAGGCTAAGCTATACAGCTAAATTTAGATTATTTTAAATACATGTATCTCCCTGATTTTGAGTGAAACCAATTTAATTTTCAATAATTATCAACACAAGTGCTCGGCTATAGATGTCATTTAGTATAGCCAGCAACTATTATTAACTATAACAATTAAATCATAACTATAACATTTAAATCATCAATCAACTACCCTTAATTCAGTTCCATCCCTCAACCAATTTGTGGTATTTAGATTCATATAAATAGCACTGTTTTTCGTTAATGATGGTTTCATTTATATTTTTAATTTCTTTTGATTTTAATTGATTTGTAAGAAACGATACTCAATATCTGCTCAATATAGGGGATGAGGAATTTCCCAATTTATATCTTTTATAAAATTGGACCTAACAAGTCTAGCAAACCGATGCATCGCGATGTGCAATAAAATACATGTCGGATCATTCCTAGTTTTATTACCCGAATTTACCAAACAATTAACAATTTGTGCTTTATACTGAAATACACTATTGCGGTTAATTATGACTTTTCATGATTCAAGAGGACGGCTATCGACGTGCCAAATAAAATACAAGCTGGTAACCAAGTTTGGTATATGGAGCTCTTAAAGATTTCAATGAGCAGGTACCGGGTATAAAAACCATAGAAACATCAACAGATTTAGTCACTTTGCTTTATAATATGTATAAATGATTTTTGCATATATTGCATATATCATGCAGATTCGTTTAGATTCAAAATAAATATTTAATTTTAAACGAATTCTACCAGATTGCCAACCTACATACATGGTGACTAAGGTGTTAGATTCAACTGAGCCACATTAACAAACTGTTTTAGTTCGCGCTCTCGGCTACAAGTAAGACATTGTCGAAGAAGGAACATAACTTTTTAAGCTCTCAAAATAATTGACAATGTCATTATGTCAACGACAGAAACTCACGCGAATACATTTAAATTTCGTCCCTGGGGCGGGACTGTTTATTTGGGGGATGGATGGGCAGTCACTGCCGTAAGCTAACCACAAATGAGAAGCGTCTTTTGGTCAGCCAAAGTGAAATCAAACCCTTTTCAATGCAAAACGAGAACTAATTTAAATAATTTACTGGAACCGAGCCGGGCAGCTGTCGAGCAGCAACATCAAGGGCAAAAGGCAGCATTAATTAAAATGAATGCCGGAGCCAAAAAGCCACAAATAAAGCGGACAGGGCCCGTAGAGGAGCCAGCGCTAATCAGATGAAGCAGCTCCTGGTGCCATGTCCACCCGATCAACGTTACCCTCAGGTTCGCGGCTGCTCGACTGGCCAAAAAGGGAACCCCCACTGCACTCCTAATGCAAAACTAATTTAGTGCACTGTGCATATAAATGTCAAACAAGATAACTGAGAATTATTTTTTGGGTATAACATTGACCAAAATTCTGGATAATTTCGCCCAGTCTACACACACTGCCTGAGATTAAACCGCAGCTGGCTGACCGAAGCACTAGGTCGGGGGTTTGAGGATATTCGCATGAGGGGATGCCGGGGACAATGCTTTAATCAACCGCAAATGCAATGTGTACTGCAGCTGTTAATTAGCCTTTGAGTGGAAGCATGGAGTGCAAATGTCACACGTAGTCGGCTTATGCAGTTGGCCACGCAAATGCGACTCCTGCGGCTGAAACTAAGCCAAAATATATAATGCAATATGCAGCTGGATCTGGATCAGGCAGAAGCCATTGCGATAATTACAATTTAAATTATCGGTAATAAGTTAATTAATTAAAAAAAAAAAACAATTAAATAACTTTGCATCTCTTAAATATGTATTTCCCCATGGCACCCCCAGTACCCAAGATATTTCGACATTATTAAAGCCATTTTGTGAGTTTTACGATTCATAATCGATGTCAGGCATAGCATTTACATAGTACACCGATTCTCCTAGGTCAAAATATAAATTTAATAAATAAATTAAAATATATTTACATTCATACATACATACATATGTAGGTACCTTATTTAGATGTCTACGTACACGGCTGACCCACAGCAAAATTAAATTTTGACATGGGTCTATTTATTTGGCAGTCACATGAGACTCTCTCGGCAGCTGCCAACGGGGGAAAAAGGAACTTTTGTGACTCTTGTCCCTAATGCAGATGCATGTGGGCCGAGTCGGGCAATGCCAGGGTTCTTGGCCACCTCGAAAATGGATTTGTTGACACCCCCGAAAAACACACGCACAGAACCTTTTAAATATGCATGAGCACCTTTTGCCGTTTGTTCTGGCGAATACTTGATAACAGAAATCTCGTTTCAACGCCACAAAAAAACAATAGAAGGAGCATGATGAATGGCATTGGACACCTAAGCTATAGGCTTTGATATTTTCAAGCATTATATATGCGCCTAAAGCTTAAAGAAGCTGAAGCCTAGAAATATGATTTATTTTATTATTCGTTAACTTGTGCCATGACCTTAGAAACCGAATATTCGCCATGTTCGAGGGCTTGTGCCAACGTCATCGAAACATCAATCATCATTGGGTGCGGTGTTTCAATTGCTCAACTGCCAACAAGCTCCATATACCTGCTTAGGGCAACATGTCACTTGGTACACGGTAATAGTAATCAAACAAAAACACCTCTTAACGAGGTGAGATTATTTTCATTTTCTTATATCATATGTCATATTTTGTGAAGATTAATACCATTATTAACAAAAAATTGTTTACAAATATTTAAGCGCTGCAATTTATTTACCTTCTCAACTCTTTTTATACCCTTGCAGGGTATTATAATTTCAGTCAGACAGTTCTACTTCAACTCTCTCGAAGATAGGAGTTATTTACCGATCCCTGACACCAGATTGTTTTCGATCATTCAAAAGGATATAAATAAAATTTGTACATTTCGATTTTGATCAAATTATAAAATGATTATCGGATTTGAAAAGTATTAAAACTGCTCTCATGAAATATTTGACATTTACCTTATTTCAGAGTAGATATAAATATGTTGATTATTTCTTAACTATAAATTTCACGATCCTTCCGAAAGCATTACTAAATATGTATATATATAGTACTCCAATCGGTCCCTTTCATACTTAAATTCTAAGTAAGATAGAAAGAAAAGTATCTACAATGTTTCACTTTTTTAGTTCAAACTGAGGGACTAGTTTGCATAGAAAAGAGCAGAAGGATGGGCATACGGACATGATTAAGAATTTATGTACATCCTTGATAGAATCGGAAAACAATCCGCCAAACTTAGGATTTAAATTATTAAACACTGCAACATTAAACGCTGAAAGATATGTTATATGATATTTAATATAAGGAATATTATTTACTAAAGAATTAAGATTCTAGAAAATGGTATAAATATACTGATCTACTCAATATTTAGATGGCCCGAAATCCTACTTTCTAATTAGCTGACAATAGCTGTATATATGCATGTACATATGTATCATATGTACTTGCAATCGTATGAATCGTATGCAAGGTTTGCGTGGTGTCGCCGTTGGCATTGCCTACCGGGCGCTGTCACCGACTGTCGTCAAACAAATTGAAATTGAATGGGAAAAGGAGCAACTGGTTGTTCGAGGCAACTGCGCTAACCAGGTGGCAAATGCTGCCCTCCTTTCGGATGTCCCATCTAGTTTCGGGGCTTGTCAATAGAGCACTACATGTAAAGGTATCCCGCTGTTTGACATGCATGAGCTGCACTTGGATTCCAGCTGCTGGCTGCTTCAACATTTCTATTTCAACGTATAGTTTGTGAGAGAAATATTTGAGAAGTTAATATTTTTACAACAGTAGGGAAGTTTCAAACTTTAAGTTTACCCAATCGACTAATAATACATAATAATACATTGAGCTTAGGACTATGAACTTTCAATCATAGAATTCCAAATAGTGGGTAGGATGAATATCTGACTAACATAAGACAACTTTATTCAATTTCCTCGGAAAGTTCCAAGAAGGAAAAGTGAAATACATACTATATCCGTGATTCTGAGTGTACTCCGTCCGGGATTGCCATCGAGGGTGGCGCGTGTGATGATCAAAGGCTTGACACACTCTTGTAATGAATGTCAGATGGTGTTGTGTTAATTTTAAATGCTGTTTCCAACCCATGAGACGAGATGCAGGCCCACCTGCCGGGAAAGTTTCTTCTGTTGATTTAATTTTCTCTTTTAGGATTTATGTTTGTGTTCCCGCTGTGTGTGTGTTTATTTTTAAGCTGTTAAAAAAATTTCACACAAAGAAAACGTGCAAAATGTTGTCAAAGTTGCATGCAGTGTGCTGAGCCAGAGAGAGGTCCTGGCGATGTCCTAGTCTCGTTCCTGTTTTTTGTAGCTACTTTTCCTTTTACGCCTGTTTGCCATTTCGCTTTTGAAGTCTCCAATGACACACACCCACAGCACAGCCCAACTTGCGTAATTCAAAGAAAATGGAAATTAAATCAACTTGAAATACTGAACAGCTTAGACTGGATGCCAGCACCATCAAGAATACAAACATATGTATGTACATTGCCCATATGTCTTTCCTGTCCTATATGCTTCACCTATCCGGAGAAGAGAAAGGAAGAATATAGTACAGATTCTTTGAATTTGGTAGGGAGATGCAATAGCCTTACTGTAAAAGTCAAAGAAAAAGGTCATCTCCACCTTACATATCTCGCAGCGAATGAGCAGCGTAGTTGCGCTGAACAACGCTAATATAAGGTTTCTTTGCCTACATACATGTGTATGTCCGCTTTAGTTTGCTTACTGAAATCAATTGTCGTTCCGTCTAGCCATAAAGAACTTATCAGGGTGTCCGGATCGCTGTTCAGTTTAAGTGCAGAAATCCACACTTTCCAAGAAATGCCTTGTCCGATTTTCTTACTTAACACTGAGTGTTCCCGAGGCGAAAACTACATAATGTACGGTTTTAAAAATATATATAACAATTTTTTAAAAAGTTGATGTAATTGGGTGTGAAAATACTTACGAAATTGGAGCTGTTCTTCAATTAGGAATGTTTTCATCTCAGAGTAACACGTAAATTAGTTTAATTTTAGGACAATCGTAATGGTCATATTATTTTAACGAGTTCTTTTAAAAACGAATATCCTAAAACACAAAGTAATAAACGTTAAAATAAAGAAAATACAATATATTAAATAAATTATCCATCTAAATCATGTACATTCACTTGGGCAACAGATATAAAATGAACAGCTTTTGTAACATGTTCGTCTTTTTAATGGTCTGTTGTTAAACTAAGATGATAGATAAAAGTACAGACAATAATGTAGGGTGCGTTTGAGGGATGTATAAAGGATCAATATAACAATAATTCCATAACGAGAGACATATTTATAATACTAAATGGCCTGGGTGTTAGTGTTTCCATTGCTTTTGCCTTTGCCGTTGGTGTTACCATTTGACTTCCTGCTAGGATTGCTAGTGCTGCTATTGCTCGGCGGCTCGTTCTCCTTCTGGCGTTGCCGCTCGCGACTCTGGCGCTCCAAGTGCTGGTTCATTGTCGCCTCGATCTTGGCCAGAGATAGATCATACTCGTGCTTAATGCGCTCATATTCGCGCTTCATGTGCGCTTCTTTGTCTTCGGCATAAATCTTGTAATTGTAAGCGGTACGCTTGGCGCTTTGGTACCGCTGCTGGGCGGCTTTCATCGCCTCCTCGTGGTTGGTGCTCAACGATTCTAATTTCTGCCGCCAGTGCTTCTCGACCTCTTCAACGCTCTGGCGTTGCTGCTCCCACTGGGCCATCACTACCTTCATGGACTGCCGTTCAGATTGGATGCCTGCATGATGTTCTTCCAGTTCGCGAGCTAGTTCCGCCATGCGCTCATTTTTTACCTTCAGGTCCTGGTGACACATCTGCACAATTGCTTTATGTTTATCATCTTTGGCAACTAGTATCTCTTGCATCTTCTCGCGTTCGGCCATAATGGTTTGTTTCAGCAGATCCACTTCAGTTTGGCGCTGCTGAAGCTCCGTGCACACTGCTTGATACTCTCGTTTCAGGCATTGGTTATGGTCCTCCAATTGTTGAAGGCGGCTGCTTAGCTTCTTTATCTCAGGAGCAAAAAGTTTGGCCATCTCATCGCGCACACGTTGTTCGATACGCTTTATTCTCTCCGGAGTTAATTCTGGTGAGGAGCCGGAAATTGGAGACGAGTCTGAAATTGGCTTGGGACTAGAGATCGATCTCAGCTGCAGCTGTTGCTTTTGATACCCCTCATGCTGCGCAATGTAAGCTTCAAATTGCCTAACTTTCTCTTTTAGGTCATTAATGAGTTCCTCTTGCTTCACAGACTGTTCAACTTTTGCCTGCATCTCGCCCTGCAGAGCCTTGGACTGTTCCAGATCCTGCTCCAATTCCTTAAGTTCCTTGGCCTGCATTGAGTTGACATTTTGGAGCTTTAACATACGGATTTCAGCCTAAGTGTTACAATGATAAATAAAGGGAGTGTTTAACATTTTGTATGAAATTAAAGGCCCAGTTCCGTCTAGTTACCTTTGTAATATCAGCCAGATTCTCCAAGCATTTGCTGCAATTGCCAGAGTTCTCCTTGGTTGCCGCCTCTTCGCGCTTGTCCCGCTCGCTTTTCTGGCGCAGTGCCTGAAGATCTCGCTCATGGCCAAGTTTGGCGGTTTCTAGTAGCTTACTTAGCTCCTGTGACTTGAGCTCCGCCAACTGTAAATTACGTTGGGTCGTGGCAAGTTGCTGACGATGCTCCTGGAGCTCCTTGAGGGTGTCAACTTCCCTTAATTTCTTTAATTCGTAATCCAATGATTCCTTGTCGGTGGCAATGTCGGTATACAGTTTCTTGAGCCGCTCTACCTCACTTTGGGCATCCTTCAATAGGATCTTGAGGCGTTCCAATTCCAGACGAACGTCGTCAGCGGTGGTTCGTGTTTTCAGCTGCATGTTATCCTTTGTTAGCTCTTCGTTGTTCCTTTGGAGGCTCACGTACTGCTGCTTAAGTTGATCCATACCGTTCTCCAAGTTCTTTAGCTGCTCATCAACTTGCTGGCGTTCCTTCTTAAGAGAATCCCTCTCCATCATCAGCTCATCCAGCTGGCTTTGTACCCTCGAGTCTTGCTGTGATCGGTGCTGCTGCTCCTCCAGCTCCTGCTGCATGGCCTTCACTTTATTATCCAGACGCATTTTCTCCTCCTTTAAGGTAGCAAGTTGGACCAGAGACTTGTTTTCCTGCTCACGATGGAGACGTAACTCTTGGTTGCGCTCCTCCAACTGTTTCTCCAGCCGGCGTACCTCCTCCCGTTTGCTTTTGAGATTGCCCAGCGCCCGGTACAGCTCCTCTTTAATGTGGTTCACCCTGTCAACGGGGTTCAAGGGCGTGCTGCCAATTAGCCGTGACCCACCCACCTGACTCAGCTTACCCGTGGGCGACTCGTCGGCATGATGCTGCTGTAGAAGAGTGTCCATTAAGTCCAGCTCTGCTGTAGTTCCGTTAACCCGCTCGTTGAGTACAGCTATCGTTTGCTCGAGCTCCACGATGCGAGCCTTTTGATCAACAATGCACCTCTGTTGACGTTGGATTTCCGCCTCCAGGGCGACCGTGCTGTTTACTTGGTTGCACCGCATTTGGGCCACATTTAGAGCCTGGTTCAGCTCGTTTATCTTGGACGCCTTGTCTGCCAACATGGTTTCATGGCCCGATTGCAGAGCATTATAGCGCGAGTGCATCTGTTCCAGATCGATCTTCTTGCGATCGAGCTGATCTGTCAGTTGGCTGAGCTGTTGCTGCAGGAGTTCGCATTGCGCGCGGTGCGCATCCTCCAATTGCCGCACCCGCAACTCAGCGTTGCGCTCCTCGCGCTTGTACGTCTCCCGCTGCACCATGTCGTATTTGCACTGGACATCCGACAGCATGGTTCTCGTGATCTCCAACTGGCCCACCAGCCGCGTGTTGTCCTCTTCGAGTTGCTTCTTCTCGTTGCGCAACTTCTCTAGACCACTCTCCTGGTTGGAACACCGCTCCTTGGTCTCAACGAGGAGCTCGTGTGTATTCTGTTTCTCGCGCAGAGCCCGGTCGAGTTCGGCCTTCATGATGGTCAGCCGTTTCTGGAACTCATCGAGTTGCTTATGCGCAGTGGTGGCCAATTGATTGACGTTTTCCAACTCCTTGGTCTTGGATTCTACCATCATTTTCATGCGGTGCATCTCGTTTGCATGATGCTGCTGCTGCTGCTGATTCTCCTGGAGCACCGGGGTGTGTGAGTGCGGCGAATAGTTGTTCAAAGCTGCCAGCGGCTGACGGGACGGCGGCAATGGCAATTCTGAGTGGGAATTCGTCGTCGAGTCGATTGTGTTCTCCTCATCATCCAGGTCGTCGAAGGCGTTCTCCAGCAGGTGCCCCAGCTGAGGTAAAAATGAAGATAACAGTGACATTATTCGCCACGATTCTACTGATTAGTACTGTACACCAGTATTCACTCACCTCCTCATCGCGTCGCTTCTGATCCTGTATCGCCTCTTCCTCCTCCTGGCGGTCGAGCGTGGAGTTCACATTGAGGGTATCAGCGCCCTGGAACAGGCTCATGCCGGGCGTATTCATAGCGTTACAAAAGACGAGGCGGGAAGTTCCGTTTTTCGTCAAATTAATTTAAATTTACTTCCTAGCGCAGGCGCTGATTTTTAGTCTTCCTGCTGTGACCGGCGCTGCCAGACTTTTAAGTCTTGACCGTTGCCAGACTGTTCAGTCGTTTTAGTGTGCCCTAAAGAGGATATTTTGAACGTGGTCTTAACGGTCTCAAAGTCAATGTAATAAAAACCAAAAATAAAAATAAAACCAAACAACAAACCAAACAAAACTAATCAAATATCGATTTTTATTATTTTATTTTATCCAGCCAGTATTATAGCTTTTACTAGAAACTTTAGCTTATACTTTTGTATGACAAAAACTAATAGAAGTAAAATAATATTCTGTATGAATATTAAAATAAGCTAATTTTTAAGATACAAGCTAATTAAAAACTTTATAATCTTTTCCACTCTCAAATAAGTTACATATTAAAAATATATAGATATATGTTAAAATGGCAACAATGCTGTTAATGTAAATAATATGCCAAATTCTAACTCCTGACATTTCTAAAATTTATTTTTTCGTAGAACAGTTCATAGCTAAATAGTTAAATGGGAAAATTAATGTTTTCTTGTTCAATGCTCGCCCAATATATTATGGTTTTAGTCAGAGCCTTACAAGTTATTTTCGACCTAAAAGGTATATTTCTGAATCGGAATCAACAGTTTAAATGCCCCTATTGTTAGCCAATGTGATAAGCAAAAACCACGCTGCACTGTCGCACTTATTGCGCCAGACAATATGCGAGCAAGGGATCTCGTAGTGAGTTGGAAAACACATATGAATTCTTTTTGTTTTCTCAACAGTGCAAACTCGAACCATTTTTACCGTCTCTCTAATGGCAAAATTTATCCATCCATTTTATTCAAATAATAGAGTTGAATCAAAGTCATACAAGTGATCTATCAATTCCTAGTCCTCATTTATAGGGCTAGTAAAGTAGGGCTTCATATAATTGGACTCAATTAAAATAAATAACGAAAACTTAACATTATGGTTTTTAAACATACTTCAATGTAGTTACAATTTTTCTGTTAATTTTCTATTTTAATATATCCTTTTGACATTGTCTTCGATCTATCATAATTACAAGAAAAAACTGCAATAATTTACGAACGTAAGCTTTCCAACATCGGCTTCATTTATGTCGTATTTTTTATATTCCTAAAGTAAATAAAACTAGAAGTTTATTTTTCAATTTTTTTTCATTTTTTATTCATTTTATACAGACTGTCCATTCATAAACGCACTTATATTGGGACATTTATCTAATTTCTCGGCATCTATTTGGAAAACCTTGGACAAACGTTTCCAACTTTGCGCATCAAAGTAGTAGAAGGTGCCGCGCTCTTTTGTACCATTTTTTTCATATTGATTAATGCCAGGAATTCGAGTTATCCATATTTTCTCCTCCACATGATACCGCCACTCGCGACTATGCCTGCAATTTGGGGAGTTTATAGTCTGTATTCTATAGTGCGGATAAAAGCTTTTAGGAATACTTACAATTCAGCGGCTGCCATCAATTGCATGATATCGCCGATGTTCGTGTAGAAAAGGAAAAAGAGCAGATCTTCTTGCAGCTTTTTCAGTACAGGCGCAGTAAGTTTGTCTCTTATCGCAAAGTTAATAAGATATTCGGGTGGCACGTTGAACTCAACGTCTTGTGCTCTGCAAAAAAAAAAAGACGAAGGCAATTAATAATTAATAGCAAGTGACCTTTAATTTTCCCAACTGCAATACAGAGGTTAATATTTTTTGAAATATGTAACCTTAAGTAATTCCTACCTGCAGGGCTGTTCCACGAACGGTCCAGCGAATGTTGTATGCAAGCTTTCTTGCGAGTTCAGATTCAGGCCCAAGCCTGTGAGATCCGTGCCCAGTGACAGCGTCACCAGATTGGGATCAGTCTCCGCAGCCCGAATGAACGTCAGCAGGCCCACCATGCCGAACTGGTTGTTCACCATGGTCGCTGGTATGTTTGTGACCTTCCCTAAAATGTACAAAGAGGTATGTAAGTAAGGTATGCTTAAATCACTGAACCCCAAAGGCAGAGGCCAGAGAGAACGTTTCACATATCAGTTTACCTTGAACAAAATTTCACTAAGAAATAAAATTTACAGTGGCTTTCAAAATATCAGAAGTGCCTGCATAATCCCGACTGTTTCTATGACAGCTATAGGATATAGTATTTAGATTTTTTTTTAAATAAAAACCCAAATCTCCAATTTAATAAAAATATGTTGAAAACTGACCGTTTTAGTTTTTTCCAGCTATATGATATAGTCGTCTGATCCGTCCCGATTCGACTTATGTAAGAGTGAGCTTAAAAACTGAGGGACTAGTTTTCGTACAATCGGACTGACGGACATGGCTAGGTCGACTCGGCTGTTGATGCTAATCAAGACTATATATGTTTTACAGGGTCCGAGATTTCTTTTTCACTGTATTGCAAACTTCCGACTGATTCTATAATAGCCTGCAAGGGTATAATAAAGCCCTTATATAAAACGAATTCATAGAAATACCAGTGGGAATATTGCAAACCAGGGATATTTAAGGAATACGCTAGTGTTGATATTGAAGTCCCGATAGTGACGTTAAACCGAAGCTGAACCGAAGCTTATCGGCCCACTACTCACCATCTGGCGAAGTTTGCACGCCGCTCTTCACAAGTTTATCGTTGCTGGAATTATCGTTCAGATGCTCGCAGCCCGACCCGCTGCCGCTGCCGGAGGTACCGGCGCTGCCACTGCCCAAGCCGCCGCCCACGCCCATCATGGCATTGCTGTTGGGCACACTGTTAACACTACCGACTCCGCCGCCACCCCCACTGCTGCTGCCGCCAAGGCCCACATGCGATCCACCGACGACACCGCTGGCTGCACTGCCGCCGCTACCGCTAACTCCTCCAGCGCCACCGCTACTCCCTCCAGCGCTGCCACCGACGACCAAGCCGCCTCCAAGGCCACTGCCAACGGCACCGAGACCATTGCCGCCTACAACGCCGACACTGGTGCCGCTGCTACTGCCGCTCGCCAATCCACTGACCACAATCGAATTCATCGCCTTTTCCGTGCCATCCATGTGATTCTCTGTGGTGGCACCGACAGACCCGCCTGCTCCGCCACCGCTGCCGCTCCCCACCGCGTTCGTTGTGCCGTCCGAGTTTTGGGTGCCCGGTAACGCAGGGAAGTCCTCATTTGACATCGTGAACTCCGATTGCTCTGACGTCGGCTGCTTCACCATGCCAACTGTAAGGGAAGAGAGTAATAGAGGCCGAACGCCAGGGGAAAATGAGTGAAGCGAAGGTAGCAAACGCGTCGAAGCTAAGAAAACGCATATCAAATTGTTAAGCCAACACCAGCGGGTGCTCAAACGAGCAGGTATTTAGTTTCATTTTACCACCAATTTTACTACTTAATCTACTTATTTGCAAATCATTTATGTACTGTATACATATGTATATGCAATATTGCTCCAAATAATAAGGGAATAAATGTTAGTGTTAAATGTATCTTCTTGCATCTATGAATAAATTTTTAAATTCTTTAAATTTGTTGACAGGCATAAGGCATAAGGTTGCAACGAAGTGTGATAGGATACCATTATTGAATATTGAAACTTTCGCCGAATGGTTAATGGTTTTGTATATACTCCGAAAGAAAAATCTTAATTTCCACGAAAAAATTCTTCTTAAGTGTAATTATTTTCCAAAACGCTGCCTACAAAGCGCTATTTTAATTTCACTTCTTGTATCAATTATTTAACGTCGAATGCAACCTTGGTACGTATTTACAGTATTTACAAAAAATGCCAAGACTTTATTTTATTTTGACAAAAGGCACACACGATTATACTTTGCTTAGTTTATCTCCATCAATTTGTAAGCTAATTTAAATGTAGTTTGGTAACTATGTTGTATCCTACCCAAATCTATAACCAAAAATTAGTAACAAAATACTACAACAGCACATTTTTGTTTAGAGAGAACTAGGGATTAGTGCTTAAAATTAATCGTATTTGTAAACGGAAATAAATAAAAAGAAGTGGATTTTTGATTTGAACTCACAAGAGGTAAAGAAATTACCATAGGGTTTGCTGCCCGGCGGCTGAAGCGGATTTGATTGGGGCAGTGTCTGGTCGTTCTGGCCGCGCGCATTCGTCAGCGATGGAAACTCCGTGGGATCCAGCAGAGCTGGCGTGGAAGCATCGCCCCCACCGCCACCGCCGAACACGTGAAAGTTATTTAAAGGACCGCCACCGCCGCCACCCGTTCCGTAGCCGCCGCGACCCGTCTGCATAAAGTTCCCCATGTTCGACTGTGAAAAGAATATACAATTAGCCAGGATCGTTCGCGAAGTGGCAATATATTAAGAGGGCTCACCATGGGTCCACTGCCCAATCCCTGCATGGCACGCCGTTCCACAAACTGCCGCTGCCCGAAGAGGTTGGCGTTTCGGTTGCCGCTCGCGATGGCGGGTCCGCCAACCGAAAGCTGCGCATTTCGGTTCGGCGACAGCTGCGGCTGCTGCTGTTGCTGTTGTTGCTGCTGCTGCTGCTGTGGCGCCTGTCCGTAGTTCGCCGCTCCTGGATAAGAGTTGACAAAGTCTGCGGAAGGCATTATATGTAAGACGTATGTTTTCTCACAGCCAATGGATAATCCTTAAGCTTACCGGTTTGAAACATGCCTGACGTGGGCGTGACATGCCCAGCCAGGGAGCTACCACCGAATCCGCCAGTTGTCCGTCCAGCTAACGCCGCGTTCGCTATACTTCTCGGGGGTTGTTGGAAATTTAAATTCGCCATAATCTGTAAAGGAAATAAAGAGTGTTTATGATTCTAAATCAAATATTTTTTCTTAGATATTTTGCACTATATTTAGTTAAGCCAAATTTAGTTAACAGTTGTATATATGATCTAAATGTAGGTGTGTAATTTTATTCGCAGGAATAGTTACTGATCATATTAGAACTAGTGGGCACCAAAATTCCCCAAGGTTTCTGGAACCTGGAACTTCCTGGACTCATCGGGATCTGCGTCTTAATCGAAATAGTGTGGGGGGCAGGCTCGGCAAATGTTTTGCCCATAAACTTGGGCATTGATTCTATGTGACTAAGTGAATCGGGCTCACACTCATGATAACAAATATGATGCCCCGCAGATAATTGTCGCCCAGCGCACACACTAAATTCGAGCATATGCGTGTTAAGAAAATAAACAAACAAAAAAGGCGAGCCCTAAAAAGCAACCTCTGTATATAAATATGTACATACATAAATAAATACACATATGAATGTCCGGGATCCAGATATTTTGCGTCATTTGCAAGTCGCTCCAATAGAGCTTGCAAACAAAAATTGCTTTCGCTTTGCAGCACTGTTCGATGTTGTTTAATGGCCGCCGCATCAGCTGTCGATTGGCGAATTCGCCCAGCAAACAAACGAGCAGAAGGAGAACGGCGAGGATGAAGTCGAAAAGAACAAGGAGTAGGAGGATAAGCTGAAGTAAAGGCAGAAAGACTACGGCAATTATTGCCGTTCCTATTTGGCGTGGGCAACACACATGCACAGCGGCCGCTGTGTAGAGAGTGGAGACGGAAGACAATGGTAATGGTGTGGGTGAAAAAACCAGAATGGCTGGGCAGGAGGATGCAGAAGAGAGAAAGAAAAGGATACGTCGCACTTGTCTCACGATCAATTATGCAGGTAGTGGTGTCGGACAAAGGCTCAAACTGTCAAAAAATGTGTTTACCATTTACCAATATTTATTGGTAAATGCTCACAGAGGATTCTTTGATGTGAAGGCATATTTAAGTATGTTGTTTCTGTTGAGTTTCGCACATTATTTTGTGATTTAGTAGTGCATTTTGTAAATCATCTCTAAATCTTATCCTTTTGTTATTATACTATTATTGAAATCAATAGTAAATGGAGTTCTTATTAATAAATATGCAAGTTTAAATATTCCTACGTTCATTGTAAACTAATTTAAACAATTTATTGTTAAGATATTTTACAAAATTTGCCTTATCAACCGTCTATTTCGCCAAGTGTCAAAGGGAGCTTTCACAGACAAAAAATGCATTTTGATTACCGATTAGAAACCAGCAGATAAGACTGTTTTCGATGTTTATAAATACAGCCAAAGCGGTTAGAAAATCAAACATAAACCTAATAACTAAAACAAACTTTTAAATGTAATTAATCCTAAGATGTTTACATTTTTGTACATTTTTTGTGATATGCAGATCTATTACAGAAAAATCACGGAATGATCTAAATTATTAACTAAAATACACAATGTTTACGAATTTAATATGATGCAATGATAACAATCTGCTTTAGATTCAATAAATATTTAAAATCTTTGGCACTAATTAAATCGGAATTGCCATGGTACCTGCTTTCGCACAGGATTTGTGTAGTCTGCCATTGCTTTGACTGTGTGGGTGGGAGCAATGCCCCCCTCCAGTTCCAATGACGCGAGAACAGGTACAACTGGGCCAACCTCTCGAGAAACGAAGCACTAGAGAGACGCCTCTGTGTGCTTGGCTTGGCAATTTGTGCGGACAATTTATCATGATGTTTTACCTATTATTATTGCTGCTTTACCTGGCCTGCGCATGTAACTTATCAGCTGATGCGGTGGTCGCTTTGCAGCACTGGCATGCGCGCTTACAACAAACACATGGAAGAGAGGAAACTTTTGGGGCCAATAGGTTTAACAATGCCCGAAACAAAAACCTTGAACGAAAGCAAAGCTGTGGCTCCCTGGGCGACTTACCTAAATTAACGTTAGATGATACTGCCGCTTCTTGCACTTCCACTGTTAACGCTCGCTTTCCACTCTGTCCAGCAACAACAACATACACTGATCGGATCGTTCTCACCGCATTTAACATTCCAAAGCGGCCGGCGGGACGTGGACGTGGTAGTCGTCGTCGTCCTGGCGCCGTATCCGTGGCGTCTAGGGATTAGCAAAGGATGCCTGCTAAATCCAATGGGGCAGCTCGAGGTTAGCGTTAGCTCTCGCTCGCACACACACAATCACTCACTGACTGACTGGAAGAAGGGAGGATGGATAGATGGATGGAGCGCAAGGTGGAGGAGTCGGAGTCGATGCCGGAGCGGGAACGGAAGCCGGAGCGAGGTTAGTTAGTACTTTTCCGCGCCGTGTCGTCCCTGAATAAATGGCATATATACCGCTGTATGGGTGTACGTGTATATGCCTCGTCTGTATGCAGCGTGGTCCGTGAGAGAGGGAAGGAGATAGAACGAACGCGAGAGAGGGAGTAGAGTACCGAAGGATGTTGATGCCTGGCGGAGGCGAAAAGTTTTTCGTGTCCCTTTTAGCTTCCTCTTTCGCTCGGATTGCACTTTGTTGTAAATGCCGCACTTTTGCAAATGTCACGCACAGTACACTGTTTTTGATAGTGTTTCCTTTTTGTATTTTATTTGTAAGTAAATAATTGCTCGCTATTGCGCTGTTGTCTCTGCTTCTTCACTGCTGCACAAGCACTGTGTCTGTGACCCTGTGTGTGAGTTTACGTGTGTGTGTCTCCGTCTTTGTTTTCTCAGTTCATTGAAATTTCACCCGAACTAGCGAATTGGGCAAAATTCGCTGCCCGATTTAAGTGTCCTTTACGTCACCAACACTCAAATGCACGCGTGCTTGCTGTAGCCGCGACTTTATGATCCACTATGGAGGCAAATGGCGCCCAAAATGGCTTTAAATTGTACACAAAAATGTTCCGCAAAAAAACTTTGTGGCTGTCACGAATACAAACACACAGGAATTAGGGATGTAAATTCTGTTATCGATGCAGCACAACTATCGATGGTCCCCCAGTTCTTCTACAGTCTGTTTTTGCAGGAATTTAGCCAGTTTCGTCCCCAATTTAATAATATTGTACACTGTTCGCCAGTTCTTGTCGCATTCAAAACAATTTGATTGGTTTTTCGCTCGAATGAAGCAGTTGTTTACATTATATCGATTGCAGGCATCTATCGGCGTGCTTGATCGTGCAAGCCGCCCTAATGCTATCGCCAATTGCTAGGTTTGTCAGTGCGAAGACCTTCTAAACTCAATTTTAATTCCCGGTCTCGTATTTTCATCTGCTATTTTTCGAGCCTTTAACGACATTATGGGTGACCAAAACTCGGACGATGAAAGCGGTAAGTGGCTGGCGATTTTTGCGACCCCAAGAGGTGAAAATATTGTGATTTTCAGGTTCCTCAGGCTCGAGTCGCAGTGGCAGCCGTAGCGTCACGCCGCGAGGCAGTGCACCCGGGTAGGTTTCTGACATTCAAGCAATATAGAAAGATTGTGAAACGGTGAAATACGCTTTCCAGATCTCCTCGCAGCGGTAGTGACCGGTCCCGCTCTGGTTCGAGATCCTCGAGATCTCGATCTGGTTCTGGTTCTCCGCGAAGTGCTCGTTCCGGATCCGCTCAAAGCCGCCGTTCAGGGTCGAGGCAGAGCCGGCGATCGGCATCTGTTCGTAGCCAAAAATCAGGGTCACCACACAGTCAAAGATCTAGGTCTGCCCATAGTCAAAGATCTGGATCCCATCACAGCAGAAGATCAGACGCCTCGCCCAAAAGCCGCAAGTCAGGGTCGCCGCAAAGTCGCAGATCCGAATCCCCCCAGAGCCGCAGGTCAGGATCCCCCCAAAGCCGTCGGTCAGCATCTCCCCATAGCCAGAGGTCGGGATCCGCACAAAGTCGTCGATCCGGTTTGGCTCAAAGCGTTAGATCCCGATCTCGCTCACGTAGTGGAACCGCTAAAGGCAGCGGTAATGAGGAGTCGCGCTCCAACTCGCCGAATCTGCAGATCGATGATGAACGTGCCCACTCGAAAAGCAAGAGTAAGAGCAAGAGCAAGAGTAGGAGTCGCAGCAGAAGCAGGAGCGGCAGTCGCACTTCCATGTACAGCTCCAAGACGGGCACGCCATCCCCCAACCGAAGTCGCAGTCGCAGTGGATCCGGTTCGGGTAGCGACCTGGGCGTGCCCAAGAAGAAGGTGCGCCATACGAGCGGGCCGGATCAGGAGAAGCGGAAGAGCGGCAGCGATAGCGATATGGAGGAATCGCCTGTTAAGAAATCGCGGCTGATAGACTCGGACAGCGAGAGCGACCAAGAGGAGGTGAGTTCAATAGCTGATTATTGTGATTTTATTATGAAAATTTGACAAAACGCATAATTTCCAATTCTGTAGAAGAAAAAGGTTGCTCCTGCAGCAGCTGATATCTTTGGGGACGCAGATGACATCAGTGACGATGATGAGGCAGTTGACCCTGCCACCAGTAAATCCCCGGCACGTTCCAGGAGTCGCAGCAGGAGCAGATCCCGCTCACGGAGCCGTTCTATGAGCCGGTCGCGTTCTCGCTCCCGCTCACGATCCCGTGATCGTGCTGAATCGCAGGTGGTGGTGCCACCCCCTAAAGAGGATGAACCGGAACCGCTGCCAGAAACACGAATCGATGTGGAGATCCCCCGCATTTCGGCGGACCTCGGAAAAGAACAACATTTTATTAAGCTGCCGAACTTCTTGTCTGTCGTCACACATCCCTTCGACCCAGAGACGTACGAGGATGAGATTGATGAAGAGGAGACGATGGATGAGGAGGGACGACAGCGCATCAAGCTTAAGGTTAGCAATACGATCCGTTGGCGTGAGTTTATGGACAACAAGGGCAACATGGTACGCGAGTCAAACGCCAGATATGTACGCTGGTCGGACGGTAGCATGTCCCTCCATCTGGGTAACGAGATATTCGATGCCTATCGGCAGCCGCTGTTGGGTGACCACAACCATTTGTTCATCCGCCAGGGAACAGGTCTGCAGGGCCAGTCGGTGTTCAGAACCAAGCTCACCTTCCGGCCGCATTCGACGGAGTCTTTCACGCACAAGAAGATGACCATGTCGCTGGCCGATCGCTCCAGCAAGACCAGTGGCATCAAGATCCTCACCCAAGTGGGCAAGGACCCCACCACCGACAGACCCACTCAGCTTAAAGAGGAGGAGGCTAAGCTGCGACAGGCTATGCGCAACCAGCACAAGGCTCAACCCAAGAAGAAGAAGGTGGGTGCTGGCGAGCCACTCCTGGGTGGTGGCGGCAACTCATCCTATCAACACGACGATGGCAGCGACGATGAGAACGCCATAAGCTTAAGCGCCATTAAAAACAGATACAAAAAGGGCACATCCAGCGGTGGCACTCAAGCGGAAGTGAAGGCCTCTACCATCTACTCCTCCGATGAAGATGAGGGCTCTGACTTTGAAGGGCGGCGCAACAAGAAGGTGGACAAGGCCAAGGCAAGCAAGGCGCTGCGCGATTCGGACAGCGAATCGGATGCTGGCAGCGCCAAGAGTGGCAAGAGCGACAAAAGCGGCAAGGATGATAGCAGTGCGGGTGGCAGCGACCAGGAAGGCAGCCCCAAGAGCGCGGGCAGCAGTAAGTCGGGCAGTGGCAGTGGGAGCGGCTCCGGATCTGGCAGCGGTTCTGGTAGCGACAATGATGATTAACTTCTCCTCCTGTAACCTTTATATATATACACATATGTTTTTTTTCTAAGACAGCCAATAAATTGTTAGATATGCAACGAATTATTCATTCTTTTGTATCAAGGATTTTGTTATTTCTAGTAATTTTATTATAGCATAATCGCCTCATTGAAGATTGTATAATATATACTTGCAGAATTAAATCAATAAATTAAAACCGAATTTCTGGAATAATAATAAGTTGCTAAATCTCAAAATTGATTAAAATATGCAGAGAAACGATGGAGTTATGATTTATTCTTGTATTTCCCAGATTCCAATGGCAACTATAGGATATATGATATGATATGATTTTCATGAAATTAAAACAATAAAGTGTCAGAATCTCAAAATTGATGAAATTACATGGAGAAACAGGGGAGTTGCTATTTTATCTATTATTTACAGATTGTTCCTATGGCAGTAATAGAATATAGTTGTAGAATATATATATATTACCTACCTTGTAGAGGGTAATCCGCAAAAATACAATATTTATTAGCCTCCGAGACTCCTTAGCTTGACAAGGCTCAACATGAGCTAGCCGTTGATCCGCGAAGAAAAAGACTTCGATACACACTATTTTCATATATATATTTCCATAAATTATTGCTTAAATATTTTGTTTATACAATTAGTCTACATTACATACATAAATATATGCTCAGAACCAGAAGGCATGTTTATTAAACTCTTTCCTCTATTATCTACAACTGCATTTGATTTCACAAATATATATATTGTAGATTAGACTTTTGTTGTGGGATTCTACAAAGGTACTTGCCGCCTTGTCTAAAACGAAATATTCCAGTCTGATTAGGATCCTGCTCCTTCTATAGGGTCCACAAACATGTATAAGTGTTCGACTTGGAAAGAATGTGATAAATATGCTTAAACCGAGATTCTTTGTGTGTTAAATATATGATTGTGCGACAGTTTTTCCGTTAACATTCACGTTTAGTTAGTAACGGTGAGTGTGTGAGTTTGTAAATGCTAAATCAGCTTTTGTATAAAAAAGATTCGCTAGTTGCACCTTGTTGGCCAAATATCATGGGTCAGACTGTGGTTCTTGGCTTTGTGTGTGGTGATTGTAAGGCAATTTTCATATAAAAACATTATACGTCATGTTTTCTGGGCTCCGAGAAGTCTTTGTCATTTAGGATTCGGTTCCCCCCTTAAGTACATCCGAAAACTGTTACCACTGACGCTTTTTGTACACCTCTCGAGCGCCAGGCTAAATTAATTGTTGAATTTAGTCGCTTGGCATGGAAATAGCCAAAATCAGCAAAAAGCACTTGTAGAATGCAGTTGGCAGTTTAGGTCGGTATATGAATGCCGTTGTCGGGTATAAAAGTGCTTCTTTAAACCTCTCAGTTTGTCCGTGTATCTCTCTCGCGCTCTTTGCCTGGTGACTCGCCCGCCACAACAAAGAATTGTATAAAGTATATATGTTTTGCTGCTGCTCCTCTCCCGTCTGAATAAACTAAAATGTTGCACGAAATGCACTTTATAGCGGGCACACATATCGGGAGGTGGTCGACGGTGCTTTCCATCAGCAGGCCTGTGAAATTAAGACAAAAGAAACATGAGTTGGTGGCGGGGATCATCTGCTTGTCAACAGTTTAAGCGAAGTACTAGACCGTGGCCAGTACCCCATTGCTGCTCAGCGGCTCCGCTGTCCCAATTGACTACTATATGAGTGGGTACATGGCTATCAGCGACAGGGGCGGGACAGGAGGACGGCGTTATCGGCCAAACAATCGTCGCTTGAGTTTCCCTATGATCTTGATTTTTTTTTGGTCAAAAACTATTACTGGTACCAAAAAAGAACTCGGACTAATTCAATTGATAGCTTGGAGAGCATGGACACCGATTAGATTTGTGATACTAGTGACTCCTCAACTGTGTTTCAATCTTATCTTAAACTATTTTATATCATGCAAAGGTTTATTCAAACCCTATATGTGCAAAATATCAAAAAGGTCAGTTTTCCAGTAAGAAATCTGCACCAAACACATGACTCAGTCGACCCCGACAGAGCATACTAATGATTTATTTATGTAGTATTCACAAAAATATCCCGATATTCCAATATAATAAATTATTGGAAAATATCAAAATGTTAAATATAAAAAAGTTTGGGTAATTATATAGATTTGTAGATATTATTGATGTTATCGTCAAATTATCAATCAATCTATTTAATGTAATGATAATTTTTGATTATATTTAATAATAAAATAAAAAAATATATTTAAATAACCTTTGTCAGATATCCTCACAATTTTGACATACTCATATTTTCCTCTATCTTTAAGGCATACAGTTGTACCTCCCTATCTGTAACCTATTTATGAAGAGTTTAAGCCAAGGTGACACAGCTAATAAGTCAGCATTAAAGATTCAATCCTGTAGTTGTGATTGATCGTCTGGAAGGAAACCCGTTAACTCACATGAATCGAACTTGTCTCGTAGCCGCCCTTGCTCTGCATCGATGCAGAGATCGCGTTCAGGCGGTTCGCCGACAGCTCCACGTCCGCTGAACCGATGTGGCCCGTGTGGACGAAGTTCGTGGGATTGCCGATCATGGACCGGTCGATGCGCAGGCGTTGGTGTGGGCGACGTGAGGGGGAGCGCTGCTGCTGGAAGCAGCACGAGAACCACTGCAGCCAGATTTCGCCGGTGCTGGCCATCTTCCCCTCGGTTCGCTTTCTGGACGGCGTTTCAGTCTGTTGGTTGTGGCGACTGTGCTGGTGATCAATGGTGAGGCTGCTGCTGCTCCTAGCCAGGTTGACGGTACTCTTTGCAGCCTTCGTGACACTCCTCGGAAACTGGAATGATCTAGGAGGGAGGTTGAGCTTTGATTAGGCGACTTTTATGTGTTTAGAATAAAGCGATTGATTTTAAGTTGAATAATAAGCCGAATAATTTCTCCAATAGGCAGATACTCTTTTTCTCAATCACATCAATAGCAGTTTTCAAGCCCGTTCCAAAGCGGCTTGAATGTGGTCAACTTGTGTGGGAGGATACACATTTGGGTGCATATCTGCATGCTGTTTGTCTGCTCTAGTTGCTGCCCCACTTGTTGTTACCTTGCTTTTCACTTGGCTACACACACGCAGATTCACAGATGCGGATACAAATGGAGAAGTAGATGCGGACACCTTGGGCGAGGAGAGCATCCCTAGATCCGAGTGAACAGCAAAACAGAATAATAATAGAAGTTGTACATAAATTTGTGGCTCGAGGTGTTGCCTGCAAAGCGACAAACTACAAAAATCAACATTTAATTGGCACTTTTGTGTAATTAAGACTGAGAGAAAGACACGAACGACACTGACGAAAGCCCCAGAAAGCAGAAATAACGGCGGCCCAACCAGTATTTCTTAGCGAAGCTATCACTCGTGATCTTTGCGGTTCGCAGCTTCGACTATGTTAGTTATGGGGAATATCTTTTATTTAACATTTGTTTTGGCTAAACTTCCCCTGGAAATGTACCCAACTCAATACCAAATCGCTCAGCTGCTTTAGGGGAAAAATACAAAACCACAAACCAATTCCTTTCGCTGATATAAGAACAACTGTACCAAAACGCCTGCATCAAATCCTACTAAAATAATAATAGTTAACTAACTAGTAATTAGTCACTATTAGACTTTACGAGTAACTAAATTGCAACTCTTTAGAAGGCAAGTCTAAAAAGACGTGATTTAAGTAATTTAATTAGTTTCGTAATCGGCACTTAACTTAATATAAACCTCGTGTTTAAAGAGCCACTTTAATTTTCATTTTCCAAATGCTTTAGTATTTACAATCGTCTCCTAAAACCACATATTTTGATTGCTGCAGGTGGACACACACTCTCATGAACTCACTAATTTAATAAGCTTCCCGATAATTATCTTATGCCGCCTTAATAGGTGCCACCGTTTTCATTAGATTATGACGACTATCATCGCAACAGATAAAGTTCAGCTCACTGTTTCCGCCGTTGTCGAAAAGAAGTATTGTACACTTCTTGAGCTTTCTACAAGTGCCGAGCCAGAGCCTGACCTGGCCATTGGGCAATTAAAGCTGCTCAAGCGTTTTTAATGCGCCAGTGAAAACAAAATGAAAGTGCCGGGCGGCAGGGCAGAGATGTGGACGAGGAGCTGCGGCTGCTGGCTGGAACATCGAGATGACGAGCGGGAGCTGGCACAGCCGGCTTATTGTTTTGCCCGGCAATATCTGCACTTTCTGAGCGAACGTTAACGTTAAAGATTTTATCTCAAAATCGGGCTGCGACGCGTGTCATGCTAGCAACAACTTTAGCAACAATACCAACTGCAACGCATACAAGCCAAGCCAAAAGTAATTGACCGACTGAGAAACTGAGCGAATGGAATGAACGACTGAAGAGCGGCAAATGCGCTATGGCGTTTCAATTTTCTGTGTCAAAAGGTTATTAAAGTGAGAAATGCGCGAGAAATGTGTTTACACTGAGAGCACTTTCTTTGAATTTTGACAATTTAAACTAATTTAAACCCGAATTTCTATTCCATTCCAATCATTTGTTTTATTAATATTTAATCAATATAAATTCAAAGTTAAGTTTGTTGAAACAAGCATTTTGAATTGTTCAAATTTTGCTCCGACTTTTCTAAAATCACCTTTTTATAGTAAGAAAACTTTTAATTTCTTTCAGTGCTCTGAATCATTTTTATGTGTAGCTGTATTCATTCGAAAGGTACGCACATTTTCCACCGACTTTTGTTTTCTCATTTAACTCGAATGGGGCTGGAAATCAAGTGTTTATGTATGTATATCTAGCTTGTCTGCCGGTTTATGTAAATAACATTTATGCGCAGACAAGCAGACAAAAGGAAAAACATTTAAACACACACACACAATCACATATTTATAGTGTGTGCATGTTTAGAAAACGAAAGCTAGACAACCGTTAATTATCAATCGAGTGACGTACTTATCCGGCGGAGCTAGAGATGTTGCAGGGGGAGATTGATCAAAAAGATAAATAAATAAAGCACACAAGGCTCTCGCCGTGTCGACTGCAAATTACTTTGCAATAATCATAAACAAATAGATTCGCCGTGCGTGCTCGATTTACTTTATTTGCGCGCTCCACAAGTCATTTATAAACATTTTCAGCTCTCTGGGCTTTTGCAGCCTGCTGACATCATCGTCGTCGATCGGGCGGGGTTATTGAATTATAAAAAAAAAAAAAAAAAAAAAGTACAAAAAATGGGCGGGAGCTCAAGTAATTATAATTCCATTTAAACCGCTTAAAACATTGTTATTGTGAAAACTTAACGGCATGGAAAGATCTTAAAATAATATTTCAATTCAATTTCAATAAACAGTTTTAGAGTTAGAGAGCAGAAATAAATACAAAGAACCGAAACTAAACTAAGGACATTCAACAAGATAATATATTAAATATAAAACAAGAAAGGAAGCTAAGTTCGGTTCGCCGAAATTTGTATACCCTTGCAGATGGGAATTGAATTGTAAAATTAAAACCGAACATATATGAAATAATAATAGAAATAATAGAAGACAACCAGTTATGTTTCATTCAGATTAAGACTAAGATTTCTGTAGTTATTTCTGCGGCATCCCTGACAGTTTTCCTGTTATTATTTTAGTCATTAAGTGGGCAATATGACAGTATTTTATTCAAGTCCCATATTATCGAGTAGTGTTTCGTAATCGCGGATTAGCAAAGCCATTAAGCGTCTGCGTCTCCCCAAAGCTTGACCCAAAAACACCACCAAATAAGTAAATAAAAAGCCAAAGTGCTCGTAATTTGGCAAACCTCCGACAATTCACACGCGCCAAAAAGGCATTAAAGGCCCGTTGATACTTCTTTTTGCATAGCGGAAATGAAATGTATGCAAAGTGAATTCACAAACTGCCTGAGAAGGGAGGTATTGGAGAGCCCGAATCGAAATGATGTACCGTCTGGTTACATCACTTTTCGGGCACAGCGAGCGACAAAGAAGGGGCTGGGCATGGCGATGGATTGGATGTCGTCGAATGTACGACAACGACGATGACGACAACATGCTTTGCATAAGAAGAGAGCTCGGCACGCAGCCGGGGTTCAAGAAACCAATAAACGCAGTGTTAAAGTTAATTTAAATCGAATTGTTTGAATCCCATGCATTGTGCTGGGCAGCATTTCCATTATTATAGCCCCGATCTCTTTATTTCAATATTACTTTGCGGGCAGCTTTACAATTATCACCAAGGAACACTCGCTGCACTCCACAATCACTTCGGATGATGATTCATCGTCTCCGGGTCCACCGTCGAACAGATACTGACCGCCGCAGCGGCAATCGTATGCGTAGCTCCACATTGTCGCCGCCGGCCCTTTGTCTGCCTGTGGTTCTTGGGGGGGAGGAGCCCCCTCATCATCATCCCCATCTTCATCGATTTCCACTTGGATCCGCTGCATTTCGGAGAGCCCAATGCTGGCGTATATATTGCTGTGCTCTCGGAACTTGGACTGCAGCAATTCGGCATCGTAGTGCTTACGCTTGATGGGATCTTTCAGTGTGTTCCACGCAGCGTTTATCGCATTGAAGTCTCTACCGTTTTGGGACTCCGATCCCGAGCTCGCATTTGGGTCGTTGAGCTGTCGTAATTTGTCGGGATGACATTGTAGAATCAATTGTTTGTAGCTGCACTTGATCTCCTCAAAGCTGGCGCTGGAACTCACATTCAAAAGCTCATAAAAGTCGTCGGGCATCTAGAAGGGGGAGTAAGTGATGGACATTTAGGAAATTAACGGATTTTATTTTACTTACTTTTAATTTGAAGAAGAGAATCTTTAGAATATCACTTTCTTTTCTTATTTTATTACTGCCAAGCACTCACTTTACACAATGCATGCATGATAAGATGTATTTTGTTGCAAAAAAGTTACTTAAAGCCGTGAAAATAGTTTAATTTGCATTATTTACCGAAAATGTGAGTTTGATCTTCGATCCGAGGAGTGGCGTTTGTCAACACTAAACGTTCTAATGCCAGAAACAGCTGTTTGTTGTTTACAAAGAGGCGCTCCAATGAATAAACAAGAGTTGATGAATATTATAAAATAGGCACAAAACACACGCGCACAGTCACGTACTTGACAGACGAACCTCTGTTTTGGTTATTGTGAAAAACGGAAACGTCCCCAAGAAGGAGCGTGTGCGTGGGCGTTAGTGCATTGTGTTGCTAGGCGGCGATAAATACGAATGCTCGCTGGAAGTGTGTTGCATTGCATGTTCCCTAATTGTAACTCCCGTTCGTTTGATCCCCATTAAAAAGAAAAGCGGTACACATGCCCCATTTGCACTTGGAGCCGAAAAACAAGGTCAACAAACTGGTTCGGCCGCCAAAAATATATACTTTATGCACACACACATATGAACACGCACACACATTGACCCAATTTCGAAATTAGCGAAAAAGGAAAGGGGAAAACTATCAGCCCCAGGAACTCGAGGGTTTTAAATGTAACATTTGGACTTAGTCAATTACTTTAGCTCCGTAAAACTTGCCTTTTATTCACGTGTGAAGGAACTTCCGTGCAGCGGTAATTTGTTTACCAATTGGCTTGATTCTCGTCAGAACTTCTTTTGCCGTATTTGTGAAATCTCGTTTCAGCACTTTTTTTTGCGAACAGAAACACGCGTATCGTTCTCGCTCGCAATCGCCACAAAAAGCTCAGTTTAATATTTTATTATTTAGTTTAGCGGAGCTTGCAGACAAAAATAATAATGTTTTGCTTTTGACCGTAGTGATGCTGAAAACATCGATGCATCGAACATCGATGCATCGAACATCGATGTTTTACCGATGTTTTCGTTGATATCGATGTATGCATCGATGTTTTCATCATCACTAGGAGTTTCGTAATGCTCTCTCAATTACCGGTTGGCAATTCATGTCCACCTTTCTCTCCATACAAGAATGCCCACCTTTTTCCCCATACAAGATTACCCTCAATTACCGTTTGGTAATTCATGCCCACCTTTCTTTTCCCGATTGGGACTTCGTGCCCTGAAATCATCGATGCATCGATTATCGATGTTGTTACCGATGTTCGGTATATTCTAAACATCCCGCTTCGGTCACACTTTTATTTTGTTTGTTATCTAACAGCAAAATGTAATCTAACAGCAAAATGTTAGATTCCTAAGCAAAACGCTGTTAACTTTTTAACTTCAAACTTGAAGTCAAGGGTTTATGGATTTGCTTCAAATTTAAATATAAAATTTAAATTCAAATCTTGAAGAAGTATGGTATGGTGCAAATACGCAAATATGTGATCGTAATGTGCTTTTTAAGGTATCCTGAAACAATTACCCTGGGATGGTCACTTAATGGTGAATAAAAAAATGGAAAGAGACGCTGTAAGTAGCAGAAAAAGTTTATAAAAAATTTCATTTAATTAATTGTGATTCTTAAAATTAGATGGGGACAAAAGTATCCGCAATTGTCACTAACACCGAAGATCCAGGCTGTGCAGTTCCCGGCCAAGCCCCTGCAACTGCACCTAATATGCAAGATCAGGCTTTGCGTGGAGGAAGACCTAGGGTTGGGTGGTATGGAAACAAGAAGAGAGCTAGCGGCTACCTTCAACGCTGCTGGTGGCGGCCGCCAGCTTTTTCCGCCAGCCGCTTCAGGAGCGGCAGTTCCGGCACCAGCTGCTCCTCCACAATATGCTGTGCCTCGTCCGGCATATGGGATACCGCCATCAATATTAAGCTATATTTATATTCCATATTTTTACCGACAATAAAATTGTAAAAAACAAATTTGTTCTTTTTATTAGGTCGGAGGTACAAATTACCCTATCTATGATCTGATCATTCGCTATCTACAAGCCCCCAAAGAAGCTCAAGCTACCTTTTCATTTAAGATAAAAAAAAACAAAAATGTGGGCAAACATGGGCAAACGATGGACAATCAATTCCAACTTTCAAATTTAAAAAAATGCGAATTAATTGCGTTAAACGCTTTATGGACCATTTAAATTCGGTGCAATAGAGTTTCCCTGGAGTTACAACAAGTTTTTCAAAAGACAGCAAAGACGTCTGGAACTGGCGCTCAGCACTGCTTTGAACTGCTTGGAACTGGGTTTTTGATCTAGTGTAACCACGTACTGCTTGATAGAGATCGACAGCAATTGATGACTTATCGATATATTTTATTTTTAGCTGCCAACTTTTCCATCCGGTCTGGCATCCACGGCCACACAACTCTGAACTGGTTCCGGCTCAGAGCAACCCTGCCTTGTCAACTGTCTGCTGTCATCGCAACTTCCGCCTTCTTTTCGTGCGGTTCTTAAACATGACTGGTTTAACGAACAGGGTAAGTGCCTTAAAATGGCAAAACAGCGGCCCAAGCTGCTGTAAAATGTGTGGATAGTGTGCTGTACGATGTACCCGAGCAGTGCGTGCAGTGAAATGTGCGAGAGGAGCGAGGGAAAGTCCTGTTTGGAGTGTTTAATGGATGTAACGCTTACACGTGCCGAAAAACGGCAACAATTCAAGCATCATTCGTGGGAACGTGGAGTGGAAAAAAATAATAATCCCATATACCGTGGAATTCATGCAAGGCTCCAACGATCGACGTGGTAGTGAGAAAAAGTGCTCAACTCATTTGTTTATCCGCCTGTCGCTAAACATAACCTCACACTAGTGGCGCTGAAGTTGTTATTTTTTGTATTGACTGTGATTTTTACTCTTCCTCGTTTCCAGACCGTTGTTATTGATGGTCGCGGCCATTTGCTGGGTCGCCTGGCCTCCGTTGTGGCCAAGTACCTGTTGCAGGGCGGCAAGGTCGCGGTAGTGCGCTGCGAGGAGCTGAACCTCTCCGGACACTTCTACAGGAACAAGATCAAGTTCCTGGCCTACCTGCGCAAGCGGTGTAATGTCAACCCGGCCCGTGGTCCCTTCCATTTCCGTGCCCCATCCAGGATTTTCTACAAGGCTGTCCGAGGTATGTAGCTTTAATTCGAAACTAAGAATACTGTCCCACTACACAATGATGATTATTTTATCTTACCTACATTATTTGAACGTTTAACCGTGTAACCAACTTTAGACTGATGCTTTTAAAAGATTATTTTTCGCAATTGATTGATTTGAGACCCTATTAATATCCGCTTTTCTTCCTTTCAGGTAAGCATCTGGATTTATGGTATAGCCAGACTCCACATTTCGTGATGATTATTACAATCTTACCTACATTATTTGAACGAGAAACCGTGTAACCAACTCGCAACTGAAGCTCCGTACCAACTTAACCTGATCATAACTTACGTTCCTTTACTTACGTGCTGTTTTGTCCGTTTTTCAGGAATGATCCCACACAAGACCAAGCGTGGCCAGGCTGCCCTCGCTCGTCTGCGTGTATTTGATGGCATTCCGTCGCCCTACGACAAGCGCCGTCGCGTCGTTGTTCCCATCGCTATGCGTGTGCTGACCCTGCGCTCCGACCGCAAGTACTGCCAGGTCGGCCGCCTGTCCCACGAAGTCGGATGGCACTACCAGGATGTGATTAAGAGCTTGGAGCGCAAGCGCAAGGCCAAGCTGCGCGTCACCCTGAAGCACAACCGCGAGCTGAAGAAGCTGACGGTCAAGGCGCGTGAGAACATCGCCAAGGCTGCCGAGCCCTTCAACAAGATCATCAAATCCTACGGCTACGAGGTTTAAGGACAACAAACAAGATGGACACTATAACATACGTTCAGATGCGTAGCAGCAGTTTTTTAAAAGAGAATAAAACAACATCTAGTTTAAAAAACAAAATTCGTCTTGGAGGGTGTCTGATGATTCGGTTGCCAGAGAGTTGGAGTTTGAGCATTTTATAAGACACAAACGAAAGAAGCATAGAAAACTAATATAATCTCTTGAGAAACCGATTGGTATTTTGCAAAGTCGAGTTTATAGTTTAAATAATGATGCTTCTTAACGATGTGAGATAAGAGACAATGGTAACTTTGCTGATGGCAAATTTAATGGCGATTAAAATTTACAATAACAATGCGCTAACAGTTTTTTGGTAGGCCAAATATGCAGCTTAATGTGCATCTTAATTCGGAAGTTTTTGCCTTGAGTTTACTTTCTCGATACTCATTGTCTCAATTGAGACGGTCACATCGATAAATCTTAAAAAATTTCAAGAAATCTAAAGTTTATATACATATTATCTGCCATTGGAGCGCTCTTCTGGTCATAGTGGATCGCGGTTCTGGAAATTTGTGAGTGCTATCATCCAGAGTGCGTTTGGCGCTAGCGGAAGACATGACCAAGGTGTGCGAGATGCAACAGAAAACCATCGTACTTTAAGATGGCATTAAAGTACTGGTTTAGCCCTTAATTATAATTAATTTTTTGTAATTAGGCAGCACGTCAGTGGTTCATTTTCCTATACTCTCCATTTATTTATTGGCCATTTGCATGTACTGGCTCGTAGTTCATCAGAGAAGGGAAGCCACTGCATTTTTAAAGGTCCCAGTGATTACGCTTATTATGGAAGAGTATTTCCAAAATTACGATAGAGTTCAAAATGTGTATCATGAAATTCGCGTTGCAGTTATGTACATTATCGTAAGGAGGCTTATTTTAGTATAATTAAGAGGGGACTTTAAAGAAATGTTTTAGTATGTTTATGTTGGAGTTCCTTTTTGCTAAAACGTATACGTAGATTTTTATAGGCAGAAAGAAGTCTCCAAGTAGAAGGAAGCTGAGATTTGTTGGTCAATAATTGACTCTAAATCACATGCATAGGATTTAAGTTCGGTTACATTTTGAAGATTTAAAATTCTTCGAGTGCGAAGCGAAGTCGGTCTTGAACTGAAATTGGGGTTTATTGGGTAGTGCCAGGCTTAGTGTATTGGCAGTAGTATGTGACTATGAAGACTGAATGATTGAGGATCATGCAACACTATAGTATGATTCTCAATTTAAAAGAAACTCGGGTATTCATTATCATAAATTAAGAGTACGGTGTAGTTGTGTTGTGAGTCCTTTCGTGACTCGATGAAGAATGTTAGTCCTATTAAGATTAATATTTTTCTAGTATTGCTGTTGGGTGTAGTAAGTGTTTTATGGGTTACACTTCACAGAGTCGTTTGACGTTTTTTACCTGACTGATCATACAAGACTTACGTTAGCTTCTTGTAATTGATTTTTCGGTGAATATGCAGCGAGAGCAGCATGATTGATCCTTTTAAACAATAGCTCAGAGTTAAATTGGTTATGTAGCACGCATAAGTCCGTGGTTTATTCTCTACAACTGAATGATTTGTACATGTATCTCTAACAATTGAAGCACTTGAAAATGCACTGTTGGCTAAGTAGCTGTTGGGTGCCCGGTTAACTGGACATCTTCTTCATTAGCTCCTCGTCTTGCATAGACATGGCCGTGAGCTTTTTGCCGATCTTCTCGTGAATGTCCAGATACTTGGCGACGCATCGATCAATGCAAACCATCTCCCCCTTGCCTAAAATCAGAAAAGAGATTAACGATTAAAATGGAATAAAAACTAATATTAAAGGTACGATTAGAATTCAGTACAGTTTAATTAAATGTTCTCCCAGGAATATTTGGTAAATATATCTCGTAGTCGTCCTTGGCACCGAAGTGGACCAACTTAGGGAAGTTAATAATTATAATTGCGATTTCTTAAAAATCTTCGAATTTAAATGCAAAGATGTAAAAACTTTTCTCCCAGTACCTGACCTGGTGGCAGGTACTATTTTAAAACTTTCAAAAAGGTACTCTTAATATCCAATCTGATCATTATTTATGAAACTAAACATTAAAAAAAAGTCAAGGAAGCACTAATGATATATCAATGACTTGCATGGTGGTTAATAGATCGCATTAAAGTCATGCTCAAGATCAAACGTTGACTTTGTCAAGTTAAACAATATTTCTCAACTCACCCAACTCCGCTTCGAAGTAGCGGGGTGGAATACACTTCTTGTGACAAGCGTTCGTCATGCGGTTATATAAATCGGACATCATCTCGATTTCCATCTCCTGCATCATCTGGAGCTTAGCCTGGTCGGCGTTACTGATCTGGGGCAAAGCCATAGTGTTGTTGGGTGATGCTTCTGCGGATATTATGTGAGGAACTCCGACAATGTGCTGTTCCTCCTAATAGTCAAATCGCCTGTCCGTTGCAGATGAGTCGTAATCGCCGTGGTTCGCCTTTCGCATGCGTTCGCGTACTCTCAAGCTTTCGTATCGCCGGCTCTCAACGGATCGCTTCGACAGCACAAAAGCGTAGACGCCACCAACAGTCAAAACGGCCCTGCTCAAATAAACCAATTTATTTTCATAGACTGCACCGGCTCTTCTGCTTTTTTTATTACGAACCAACAAGCAGCAATTCGCCCTGCGTTGCCCAATGACATAGCTAAAGTACTAACGCGAGCTAACGAGAAATGTGTGGGATTTTTTAATACCTCACCGCCAGACATGTGACAGTTGGAGCAAAGGCGCTGTTTTTAGTATTTTTACTCACTTTTTGTAAAGTGTGGTACGGATTTCGACAAACTACTTTTTTTTTTTCATCTACTTTAGAATTTTATGAAAATCGCGCAATTATATTATAAAACTTACATTGGAACGATCGGGAAATTAATGAAAACAATATTATAAAATATATTATTCTTTTGACGGCCACCGTCCATAATTACAAAAAAAAAAAATAAATACATAAAACCAGAGCTTAGAAAAGCTAACTTCCCCTTGAGAAGAGTACCTCCACAGATTGTTTCCAATTTCGTGCATTCTAGGAAAAATAAAGAAAAATAATAAAACTTTGTATTTTAACTAACAAAACTCATAAATCTATTATTAGGTCTTTATTTTATTCGTATTAACAAAAATAAAATTTAACTTCGTATGACCAAAAGAACACCTATGTATATATTCGGCTTAATTATTAGAATGTTAAAGGAAATAAATGCGAAACTTTTACTTATAGGTGTCCTCTTGACCTATAAAAATATATAAACATTTTAATGACTATTAATTTTGTCCCATGGCATTGCTTACCTTTATAGGTCTTAACTAAATAACCATTTCGTAATATACAACGTTCCTCCTTCTTCCGGTCATAGCTCTTACATATATAATTAATAATTTATATTATTACAAAATTCGTAAAAATCAAATCTAACTGCGTATGACCAAAATAACTCCTATTGCGTCCAACATGTTTTGTATAGAATATCGGGTGCCTAAACAAAAGTATACAAATTATTATTATTAATAATTGTTTCCCAACGGATTTATCGTGGCATTGCTTTACCTTTATCGATCTCAACCATATCACCTTCACGTAAAATACAGCTTTCCTCCTCCTCTACGTTAATGGCTCCGTACTGCACGGCAAACTCTCCAATCTGCACAATGAATTTCTGTAAAATGAATTCAATGTAATCTGGAATCAACAGACCGTGAGTTATAGCACTTACCAGAGCAGATTCTTTGACCTTCTTCTTGTTTCGAACCTGATGCGGCTTGAAGCGCATATACCCCAATGCAGCAGTTTCCTTTGTGTCATAAAAGGCATATTCTATGCCATCCAATTCGGTGAATCTCATGTCTTCAACGAGAGCTGTAAAAACAAAGACGTAGAAGTAAAACGAACAGAGGAGTAAAGGACAATTTTGGAATGCATATTCATAAAATCTGTGTCCAATAAAAAAATTTCAATATACAAATCAAATCATAGAGGTATAAGTATATCTAATAAATAAAATGTATTAACCGAAGATGTTCTGACAGTAACACAGTTGACTCTTGTAACTAGTAATTCATTTGGACAGAATAATAATGTATAACGTACATGCTGATCTGCCCTGGTCATTCGTGGTAGAAGGTTGAACGTTGCTGATGCCTAGCAGCCAGTTTCTAAGCCGACTGTTTTCGTTATTGCTGTTCGTCTGATTTTCTGATATGACAGGCTCAAAATTGTGATGGGATTCAGTATCCGTTTCGGCGAAGGGCTCCCTTGACGATATTGCAGAATGCTGTCCGAGGAATGCAGAGTCTGGGAATGGCTCTACTACAATGTCAGGATTTCGAGGAGTACTGCTGCAAACTGGACCCCTGTCCGGCACTGGATTGATTATTTTTTTAGTTGCGGTACTTGGCTTCTTCTTTCCAGTCGACTTGACCGTAGAAGTAGACTTGTTCTTTGGCTTTTGCATAATTGATTTGGCACCCATGAATGGCATCTCCATGATGTCCTGAGTATGACACCAAGTATTTTTGATTGGCACTTGGCCGCGCTTGGAACGCCGTACGCCTCCAGAACAAGCTGTGTCAAAGATAGAAATATTAAGAATTCTTTGATAAAGAATATATATACTTAAGGAGGTCGGTGATACTTCCTTCTGCCTGTTACATGCATTCTCATTTAGTTCTACGCTATAAATCCCCTAAGTTTTAATGTACTCTATAAAAACACTTACTTGAGCCATCATCCAGCGACGTCTTTTTATAGATGACAGAATTCATCAACTTGTCAAGCTCGTTGTTTTTGCCCCTGGATTTTACACGTGGTGCAGGCTTCGTGGGTTTCTTGAAAATGATCTCATCATTCTCCTGGGACTGGGCTTCTTCATTTTGCATACGACGTTCTCTTGCTTGGTGTGCCGCTTGACTCGTGCTGGGCTGCTCATTGTCAGTCACAATATCTAGCCGTGAAGTCGATTTATCTTGGGAACTAGAAACACACTGAAGGTCGGGTTCTTGTGATGTTTTAGAAGCCTTCGCTTTAATATTCTTTGGAGCTGCTGTTTGTGCTGTTTCTGTTTCATCGGATTCAGGTTCATTATATTCAGCTGGGGGTGGAATAGCCTGTTCCGTAGTGACGTCGGACTGCGTTTCAGGCGAACAAATGTTATTCTCTTTCTTCTCCTGTGCAATTGTACGGTTTACCAAAATTAGTCCAATATTCTCTGGCGGCGGTGGAACAATATCAATCGGAGCACTTTCTTTATTCGCATTGAAATCTCCGAACGTCGGATTTACAGAATCAATTTGGTTCATCTGCCTCAAGTCGCGTAGGGATTGGGAGTAGCGCAGAGAATTGGGTGGCGGTGGAACAATGGCAATGTTATCCCCATCCGTATTTACTTCACTGTGGATATAACTGTGACTATATCTTTTTTGTTTTTTAGGAGATTCCGATTCAGAAAGTTCAGTATTTGAGTCTCCCTTTGTGTAAAGTTTGCGCTTGGATGAACGTCTCGATATACGTCGCATCTCCATTGTTTTAGAGATCAGCATATAGTTGCTTAGTTCCTTCGACTGCAATGGGGAAAGGTATTCAGTTATTAATCAATTAAATAAAAACATCTCTTAACTAGGTGCAATAAAAGTGAAGAGGACACCAACTCCAAAAATCTCTCGGTAAAGGGGTTTACTTTTGAGACTATACATTTTGCAAATTTGTGCCGGAAACCGACCTAGTTTTGCTATTTTAAAAAATTTAACAAAAAATGTAGTGTAATATCAATTCTTAATTAATTTCTTTTACTTATTTCTGTAGCTTTGTCATTTCTAATTTATGGGGTACTTCACTGACTAAATAAGTATATAATAGAGTATATAAACAAACTTACATCTTGAGAACTCCGAAGTCTGGATCGAGAGGATCTTCTGCCCTTGAAAGCATTGGGTGCCGGCGGAGGAATGTAGCTAGGGTCGTCATCGGACTTGTAGTATTAATATTGAAAAGCAGACAAAGTCATAATGTTATAAATATTAAGATAGTTTACAAATAGAATCAAAAACAAGCCAACATCTGTATTATAACTCACCATACGTCGGTTCTGTCGATTGGAGGTAATGGAGAGCTGTGTCTGCTTTCTTGAATCCTGAAAGTCACACGGAACAGGCGCTTCATTCTCATTTGACGATTCTTGAGAGTTTTGTAGTCCTGGTCGAGAGGATCTTTTGTCCTTAAAAGCATTGGGAGCCGGCGGCGGAATGTAATTACTGTCATCCTGCGATTTTTCAGACTTGAAGTAGATAAGCAGACAAAATCATGTATCAAAATTATAATATTAAGATAGTTTTCAGATATCAGGACAAAATCAAAGCCAAGCATACTCACCATATGGTGGCTCTGTCGATCGGAGGTCTGTTTTCTTGAATCCTGGAAGTTACACGGAACCGTCGGCGCTTCCTCCTCATCTGACGATTCGTCGGACTGCAAATAAACAAAAAGAAGTAAAATTAAAATTAAAATCAAACTAATATAAACTATCATGTCTTACTAGAACGCGATTAGAGCGCTTAAAACGCCGCAGCTGCTTTCTTGAGTCCTCGAAGTTACTCGGAACCGGCGGAGGAAGAGCTTCGCAGTCATCTAACGATACCTGGGCCATTAGATATAGTTATACAAGTTAACGAAAAATTATTAATATAGATTATAACAAGAAAGAAAGCTAACTTTGGTGAGCCGAAGTTTGTATAACCTTGCAGAATTAAATAAAAAAATTAAAACCGATATTTTGGAAGGTTGCCAAATCTCAAATATGATGAAAATATGACATAGATATAATTTTTTTTTAAATTTACCAATCGTTCCTATGGCAGCTATATGATATAGTTGTCCGATCCAGCCCGTCCCGACATACATATGTATGTACGAGTGAGTGTATAAAGAACTAACTACAAAGTTTCATTCAGACAGACGGACATGGCTAGATCGACTCGGATGTTGATCCTGATCACGAATATATATACTCTATAGGGTCGGCAATGTTCCTTTACTGCGTAGCAAACTTCAGACTGAAAATATAATACCCTGCAAGGGTATATAAATACTTAAACACAATATAATCCGATCTCTAAGTCAAAGTGTTTGCCCACCATTTGGGAATGTTGTAGTCTGGAACTACGTGATGGCTCTGTGCATTTTTTTTACTTGACGTGGTTCTAAAATCAAGGACAATAAATCCACAAACTCACCTTTTGAGGACTTGGATTTTTTGAACGGGATCCTTGGTTCATATTCCTGTTTGTGTTAGTGTCAGGAGGAGGAAACATTTCCTCGCTCTCTGGCAACTCGTCAGCCGCGGTAAAACCGGTCGATCTATCTCCGTTATTCTTCAAATTCCTTCGCATTAGCTCAAGCTGAATGCTTCGCTCTAGATCCAACTGGTTCACAGTACTGCGCGTTTTGTGCCCATTTATTAGCTGCACCTTGCCTAGCGAGTTTCGCTTACGTAAATCCAAAATTTCGTAGTGGCTCATGCGGGCCAGCTCCTTGGCGAACTGCTCGCCATTAATCGGGGCGCAAGGTGCTTTGTTTAACGGAACAGTCGCCGGTTTGCTGTTTTGTTTTTTCTTTTTTTTATTGATCGACTGGTGGAGGTTCAGCAACTGAGCAAAATTCTCCTTATCCGGATTCGGTGAAGGTGCCCGGTTGTTCTGATTGCTTTGGCATTGTTGCTGTCTTTTGTCACCTTTGTGGTGTGCCAGATTCATTGCCACTGTGCTAGGCTGCTCATCGCTCTCGTCATCAGTCATTATGGCGTCTACATTGTTGATGACCAGCAAGCTATTACGACTTGATTTAGGAGATTCCTGGGGTTTAGCTGGGGAGTCAGAATTTGCAGCAGTTAGCTGCAAGGCAGCAGAAGACACCTGAGTCGATGCACAATGTAGAGGAGTTAACGCCGATGGGGCGGAAGCTGACATAGACACAGGCTGGGCATCCGTCAACTCAGCAGTTGGTTTCAGGTTGGCAGTGTTTATCACCACGATTGGACCACTGGCATTTCGAGACAGATTCTGTACTAGCTCGCCCAGATCCTGGAACTGTGTGTCCGGCACAACATATTCCGGCTCTGGCTCGGATGCCCTAGTCTGAGCCCGCGGTGGAGTGTCTGGTACTAGAAGTTCCTCCCTATGCCGTCTTACCTTCACGATCGGCATCAACCGCTTTTTATCAGCAATGCGGCTGGGACTGCGCCGCGACGGAGAGAGCAGCAGCTGGCCGGGAGCTGGACCCTTCTCAATGGTATATGTACAACCTGCACCATCTGTTGAGGGCGCGTGTCCGGTATAATCTAGTTGCAAAATGTTATTTTGAAATGAACTCAGCCGCTCCCGATATAATTGTGAGGCCTCGGCAGCCGTGTCAACAGTTCTAGAGTCCAATGCTGTGATACATTTCTTCGGCTCTGTCTGGACCTGTGTCTTCTCTGCGGGCTTTTCCGCTTCTGGATTTGTTGATTGTTTAATCTGAGGATTCTCCTCTATATGATTTGGTGGTTGGCCTGCACATGGAGTGCTACTAACTGTGGGCTTCTGAAAATAACAAAAACGGCATCATTAGATTAAAGTGTATCTGCGTGTATTAGGTAACACTCACAAAGGTTCCAGGACTGGATGAGCTTCGAGTCACATTGATCTCCTCGAATTCCTTAATTAATTGACGTCCGCAGCTTTGTGACCGCCGTCGAATAGCTCGCCGCCGCAGCTTGTCGGAGCCTGGAACATTTCTGCTGGGAATGCGACTAGGAGAAATATTCGGAGAGTTTGTAGCAGCCGGTAACAGTGTCGGCTGATTATTCTCTGCAGCTGGGGGATGCGCAGGATGTTTTTTTTTCTCTCCAGAGGCGACAACATCTGGATTATCTCCGCTTGAGACGGCCGGAGTTGGCTTCCTGATCAGGTTTACATCAAAGTCAAAGTCGAATGAGACGTCGCCAAAGAGGAGATCGTTGTTTTTGGGACGCTGTTTTTCCGCGAGCTTGCGCTGCAAGTATGCCGCGAACTGCCCTTCATCTGCATCAGGCTGGCTCATAAGTTCCTCCATCTCCTCTATCGTGGTATCTTTCATGGTTTTCGGCTTTGACCTGAAAGTCACATAACAAGCAGAAAACTGTAATCATCGAATGATAGCATTCCGCCACAAGAGTCTAATTACAATAGTCAAATGCGCCCGAGTTAAGGATTCCATTTGATTATGTTTCATTAGTAATTGGGCTCTTAGTAATTAGGCTTTTATTAAAACACTGATCTGCTACTCACATCGTATAACCAATTACTTATTAAACGTTACATATGATCTTTGCAAATATAACAACAATAATTTAATAACTAAATACTATTTATGATGCCAGTGGAAAATTAAATGGCCGCGTCCAAGCCGTCCCATTTTAGTGTGGCCAAACTAGAGCATAATAAGGATTATCGACCTGACACTATCGATTATATTTTCGATAGCGGACCAACCCGTTGCGCCTGCACGGTAAAACTAATTAATTATGTAATATAATTTAGGCAATAAATTAAAAAAGTTAATATTGTAAATAAAAATACACAAATTAAATCGATATTTAGCTTCAAATTCGATAGGAAAAAGACCAAAATCCCAATTAAAAACTTCAAATGATAAACAATGGTTGCGTTCAGCAGAACAAAATGATCACTGATCAGTTATCTGTGAGTGACCTATCATTATCGCTACATATGCTTCATATTTTTTAATTGTAATGTAATGTATGATAATGTATGATGAAGAAAAGCTGATGGATGTTGTTCTGCTGAACGTAACCACAAATCGAATGTAAACAAAAACACAGCTGATCCATCGTCATGGATTTGTGGTTAGTACCCGCCATTGAAAGAAAATAAGTTTTTAAAGCTAATCTATACTAGGCTATAACATTTTAAGAACATGAACTTTGACGATGTAAACATATCAGGAAAACTGGTGCCTGACAACTATTTGCAACTAGGTCTGTCAGCCCAACGCGCCAAGCAGCGCAGCTTTAAGGAGCTATTGGAAAAGGTAACCGTGAAGAGCGGAAGCGAACAACTCCAAAAACGCAATATATCATTTTATTTCAGAGAAAACTACCGGTAAATGGGTGGCCCGACGAGCAGATCGAGGAGCTGGTGCATCAACTAGCGTCCTTGGACAGCAACAACTTTCCTCACAAGCTTGGACTTGGGGAACGGGAGGCGCGGATAGCCTGCAGTGGGTATCCTTAGAATAAATATAATAACTATGGTTATATAAGCTGGAGGATAATTATCTGCCCAACATTTCTGTGTAGGACTTGTCGCCCGACGTCACTACAACTTTGGCCACGGCATCGGGCGCTCTGGAGATTTGTTAGAGGCACAGCCCAAGGCAGCTGGTTCTACGTTGCTGGCCCGCCTCACAAACGCCTTGATCCTGGACTTTTTGAAGACCGTTGGACAACTGCCCAGTTGTGCTGGATGTTTTCTAGTTCCAATGTGCACCGGTATGACCTTAAGCCTGTGCTTGCAGAGCCTCCGAAAGCAGCGGACCGGGGCGAGGTATGTCCTGTGGTCACGGATCGATCAGAAATCCTGTTTTAAAGCGATTACGGCGGCAGGCTTAGATCCGGTGATTATTCCTTGCCAGGCGATGCAAGGAGAGTCTCTGCACACTGACATCGAGTCGTTCCGCGAAAAAATTAGAGTTCTCGGAGTTGAGAATATCCTTTGCCTGTACACCACCACTAGTTGCTTTGCACCCCGTAATAGCGACAATATTGTTGAGGTGGCTAAGCTATCCAAGAAATGGCAAATCCCGCATCTGGTGAACAATGCTTACGGACTGCAGGCACCAGACATCGCTCGTCAGTTGGAAAAGGCCCATCAAATAGGTAGAATAGATTACTTTGTGCAAAGCAGCGATAAGAATCTTATGGTGCCGGTGGGCGGAGCTATTGTAGCCAGTTTCGACGAGAAAGTGCTGCAGGATGTGGCCAGCACTTATGCAGGCAGAGCTAGCGGGTCGCAGGCTCTTGACGTCTTCATGACATTGCTTTCCCTTGGCAGCAGCGGGTTTCAATCGCTCATCCAGCAACGGAACTACAACTTCATTTATCTCAAAGAAAAACTAACAGAATTCGCAGAGAAGCGTGGTGAAATTGTAATCGATGCCCCTGAAAACTCAATATCCTTGGCCATCACCTTGGGCACTCTCGACGACTCGGGTCGAAGCAGCGAAATCACTCGACTGGGAGCAATGTTAAACTTGCGTGGAGTCTCGGGAGCAAGAGTTGTGGTACCTGGCGGAAACAAATTTATAGATGGTTACGAGTTTCAGGGTCAATATAGTCCATATATTTTTTGAATCATTAATATACAAAATTTTGTATTTCTCAGGTTTTGGTTCACATCGCATGGATCTAAAAGTCTCTTATTTGACTGTAGCGGCAGCCATGGGAACAACTATAGAAGAGATCGACAAATTCTTTGTTGTCTTGGACAAGTGCTGGCAGCACCAAAACACAAAATAAGCTAATCATAATAGGTCAAGACTTAAGTAAAAGTTATAAAAGCTGTTAATATACTAACTGTAACATAGTAAAATATCAATATATTTAAGCATGCCAATTTTTTTTGTGTTAAAATCTGCTGCACAAAATGCAGCAACTAAAATTTAAGAATATTTTTATTGAAGGTGACATTTTGTAAATACGACATTTTAGCACAAAATATTTAAAGAAAACATATATTTTTGTAATTTTTATTATAATAAGGAACATTGATTGCTTGGAAAAGATGGAAATTATTTAGGAAATCCAGGAAAATTGTGACACAGGTCTTTTGGATTGCATCTATAATGTTTCATGATGTTTCATGATGAATTGGTAAACCTTTCCCCAAATATTTTCTAATTTATTAAAGTCGAAACACTTAAGAATTACTCGTTTTGTATAATTTGCTGAAATAGCATTCTAGGCTTCAAAAGACATGTTTTCCATTCGAAATAGTAATGCGTATATAAACATATTTTGCAGTCAAAAAAGTTCGTTTAACATTAATTTTAAGTATTCAAAGTTTATCGCTGTTTCTGCAATCCGATATTGCATAGAAAAGAATCTCAAATCTGTCGGGAAAAGTCAGGAATGGCAACACTGATTAAAACGAACCACCGCAAAATAAAGCTTTACACAAATCAAAATTAACCACAAATTAAAAAAAAGAAAAATAATAATAATAAAATCAAAACAACAATAACAAATTTAATTTAATTAACACTGATAGCACGACCCCATCGTCACATCTCCACTTTGAATTTCACAACAGCTAGAAATACGTTTGTACATATGGCTCTGAAAGCTTCGCTAATCGATAGTAATCGGAACGCATGGCCAAACACTTGTTGACTTTTCCCAATGTCAGTAGTATCATATCACAAGCTATTTAGACAGACACTATAGATCACCTGGAGCTCCGTCGTCATCATGCCCAGTTTTAAGGATAAAGTTATTATTGTGACGGGCGCCAGCTCCGGCATCGGGGCCGGTACAGCCGTACTCTTGGCCAAACTGGGAGGACTTCTTACCATTGTAGGCAGGAATGTGGACAAGCTTAAGGCGACTGCGGAGCAGATCGTCGCAGTTGGAGGACATCCTGCGCTGCAGGTTGCGGCCGACATGAACAGCGAGTCTGATGTTCAGGGTATAGTATCTGCGACGTTGGCCCAGCACGGGCGCATAGATGTACTGGTCAACAATGCTGGAATTTTGGAACTCGGCAGCATTGAGAATACCAGCCTGGAACAGTTCGACCGGTTGATGAACACCAATGTCCGGGCGGTCTACCAGCTTACCATGCTGGTAACTCCGGAGTTAATAAAGACCAAGGGAAACATTGTGAACGTTTCTAGTGTCAATGGCATTAGATCTTTTCCCGGAGTACTAGCCTACAATGTGTCAAAAGCAGCCGTAGATCAGTTCACCCGTTGTGTGGCCCTGGAGCTGGCGCCCAAAGGGGTTCGCGTGAACTCGGTTAACCCCGGCGTGATCATCACCGAACTCCAACGCCGTGGTGGGTTGAATGACGAGGCTTACGCCAACTTTTTGGAGCGTGCAAAAATCACGCATGCTCTGGGACGACCTGGAGAAGTCAACGAAGTGGCGGCCGCGATTGCATTCCTGGCCAGCGATGAGGCAAGCTTCAGCACTGGAGTCAGTCTGCCTGTAGACGGAGGTCGCCATGTCATGTGCCCCAGATGAGGAACCAGAGTCTATTAATACGATTCTTCTCAGGCGATGTAATATAATGTTTTATCCAGAATACATAAAAATATATACATACATATGTATGTGCTTATGAAGGCTATGAATTAAATATAAATATACGAGTATTGATAAAACCAAATATTTAAAATAGTTTAGAAAAAACTTTTAAACCCAACTTCTGATACGTATGTACATATAGTCTTAATTATTTAATTTTTTTATTTTTGAAAAACATGTACATATGTACACTGCTGATTTGAATAAATGGCTATAATTTTGTGGATGTAGTTGGGTAAGAAAATTTCGGAGGCTGAACAGGAGGATATACAAACTACACATATTGACTCTATATGAGATTTAGGGAGGACACATAAGTTGCTTCCCACCATCCACAGGCAGGGTGACACCTGTCACAAAGCTAGCCAATTCGCTGGCCAGGAAACAGATTGCCGATGCCACCTCGATGGGATCCCCCACTCGGCCCATGGCGTGAGTCTCCTTTGATTGCTCCAGAAACTCCTCGTAGCTCTCCTCATCCATTCCGCTAGCCATTTGGAGATTGGTTCGTATCACACCAGGATTAACCGCATTTACGCGGACGCCCTGTGGGCCCAGGTCTAGGGCTAAGGAGCGGGTGAACTGATCCACCGCCGCCTTTGACATGTTGTACGCCACAAGATTCGGAAAAGCACGCAGTCCGCAGACGCTGGATACGTTTACGATGGAGCCCTTGCTCTGAAGCAGCTGGGGGAGCAGCAACTTGGTCAAGTAAAACACGGACCGCACATTTGCAGCTTGTACTTGTGTGAAGCAGGACAACTCGGTGGTTTGCAGAGTTCCCGTGGGCATGATGCCAGCTCCATTCACCAGGACATCCAACTGACCGTCATATCGCTCCTTAGATTTATCTGCAATGCACTCGATCTCGGGTAGCTTAAGGAGGTCTCCGGCTATGCCGTACGGCTTGTTACCCAAACTTAAGCACCTCTTCATTATACTCATAAGGCTTTCCTCCTCGCGATCCACCAAAGCCAGCCGAGCGCCTAGCCTGGCAAACATTTCAGCCGTGGCGGCCCCAATGCCAGAGGCTGCTCCTGTAATAAGGACCACCTTACTGGAAAAGTCCAGTCCCACATTGCCCTTGCTGCCCATCGAACAGTGTTGGATTTTGGGGGGAAACCAGAATGACACCTGGTTGAAATACTTACTAATGGGCGAAAGTTTACTAGATTTTTGTAGGAAGTGTTGGCAAGAATCTGAATTTCAGGATATTATTTTGAAAATTTAAAACTTTTCCCGGTGTATGTCGTTTCTCAATCCTTAGTGCGCAGAGTTTCCCTGCTTAACGACGGCAAGGAAATAAATTTATTTACACAATTGAAACAAATTAAAAACTAATGGCAATATAAGTTTATAATAAATGCATTTACGTCAACGGAGTCTTGATTACCGCGGGCACATCGCATGGCGACCACCGTCAACGGGCAGACTGACACCTGTGCTGAAGCTAGCCTCGTCGCTGGCCAGGAAGGCAATTGCGGCCGCTACCTCCTTAACATCACCAGGACGACCGAGGGCATGCGTGGTCTTTGAGTGCTCTAGGAACTTCTTGTAGGTTTCGGGATCCATGCCGCCACGAGCATGAAGATTTGTCACCGTTACGCCGGGATTCACGCAGTTCACGCGCACTCCCTTGGCAGCTAGCTCCAGAGCTACGCAGCGAGTGAACTGATCGACGCCCATTTTGGATATGTTGTATGCCAGGACGCCGGGAAAGGAGCGGATTCCGTTGACGCTAGACACATTTACGATGTTTCCCTTAGTCTTGATCAGCTCCGGCGTGGCCAACATGGTTAGATGATAAATGGCTCTCAGGTTTGTGTTCATCACGCGATCGTACTGTTCCAGGCTGGTCGTTTCGATGGTGCCCGTCTCGATGACCCCAGCATTGTTAACCAGCACGTTTAGCTTGCCGTACTTCGCAAGAGTCTCGGTCCAGATTCTCTCTGTGTCCTCCTCCTTGCCGATATCGCCAACCACCAAGGCTGGCAGCGAGTCACTCACCTTGCCGCATTCCTCGGCTACTTTCTTAAGGTTTTCCACGTTGCGTCCATTTAGGGCCAAGCATGCTCCAAGCCTGGCGAACTTCACGGCGGTGGCGGCCCCGATTCCGGAACTGGCCCCTGTAATTAAAACAACTTTGCCGGCAAAATTCATGACCGAGAATTATGTAAGGCGATCCGTTCTCTCCAAGTTTCAAGCTCAGTGCGCACATCTTGGTTTTAGTAGGGGTATTCATTCTTAAACAACCAAGATATCGAGAGGAAAATAAAATGAAAATCTGAATATTTAATTGAAGCTGTGAAGCTGTGTGTAAATAAAATATACATATGACAAATTAAGAGACCATTTCAAAAATATATTGCTCGCTGAGAGCACTTTTCATCCTTCATTTGACAGTAATTTTAGGTAACCGGACAAGGAACACGGAGGAACGGATATGGGCTCTGTAGCCCAAGTGGATCTCTGTCCGGTTCTGTAAAGAACAAGGTATTACCAGTGGTCTATTCAATGAACTCCTTCGGCTAACCGATCGAGCCAGCCACGTATTATGTCGTTGCTTATGAAAAAGAGGTGCATGCATGATAAGAACTTTGATGAATAATCTGTGGAGCTGTCCCATTTTTTCTTGATGCTCAACGGCGTCCTTATTTATATTATTACCATTTCCTCTCAGGTCTCTTCCAATCTTCCAATATTCGGCCAGTGTAAATGAGCTATTACAGTTTGAACTGTATATAAAGAAACACCCCGATAGCAAAAGTATTGAAATTGACATGCTATGCTCGCGTTTCGATGTGACTGCTCCAAATTCGCGTTGTTCGACAAAAGCAGTAATTTTCGGCGCGTCTCGTTATAGTTTTTAATCAAGTTAGACGTAGGCTATTTCCGACAGACAAGCTGGGCAAATGCGTGAACTGTAGGAAAACGAGCAAGTACGGCGGATAATTGAGCAGAAGAAAGCCAGCTAACTCGGGCATCTCGCTTGCCGCCGTGTGGGTGCGTTCGTGTGCCTGCGAAGAAAATTTATTTTGCACGCGAAGCGAAAGCGGTTCCCTTTGGAGGAAGAGGAGGAGAAGTCATGGACGTGTCCCAGCCACCGCCGCAGTTGCTGACGGCGCCATCAGCGCTAGCTACCAACTTTACATCGCTGCCGCCGCCATCAATGGGCGGCCAGCACTACAGGCACTACCATCCACATCATGGCTCCAACAAACACGGGTACAACCAGTTCAAGCCTTTCATGCCGGGCGGCTTCCAGAGACCGTTCGGCATGTCCCAAGACGACTTTGATGGCAAACGGCTACGGAAGAGTGTGATGCGAAAGACTGTAGACTACAATGCGTCCATTATAAAGGCGCTGGAGGTGAATATGCTCTATGAATCCCATACTATATAATCCCATGACATATAAGGGGTCTGGAATATTCAACACGTTTTTCTAAATACAAAAATTTTAAATATCAACGATTTAAAATGTAAGAAGCATCAATTAAAATTATGTATCCAAAATAACCCTGCTATTAAATAGGTAGGACGTTCGGTCACGAATAATCACGAAATTAAAATTTATTTAAGCCTTATAGAGCTCAAGAATTAGACTGTTTAATTTTAATTTCCAAAAGTGTTAGGTTTAAACAAATAACATACTCCTAAAAAGACTACGAAAGAATTATACTTAAAGTTGTTTTTAATAAATTTTAATAAAGATTTGATATTTTTATCGAATTTGCAGAATCGACTGTGGCAACGTGACCATCGGGATCGCTTGGCCCTGCAACCGGACAGTATCTATGTGCCCCATATGCTTCCACCGTCCAGCTACCTGGATAATCCCTCAAATGCGGTGACCACCAGATTTGTGAAAACGGCCACAAATAAGATGCGCTGCCCCATTTTTACGCTGGCCTGGACACCTGAAGGCAGACGTCTGGTTACTGGGGCTAGTTCGGGCGAGTTTACGCTATGGAATGGTCTGACCTTCAATTTTGAAACCATTCTGCAGGTTGGTATCGAAGTCAACTGCAGATCAAATTTAATCAATTCTAATATATTGCCAATATATAATGTAGGCCCACGATATTTCGGTGCGGACCATGGTGTGGTCCCACAACGACAGCTGGATGGTGACCGGGGATCATGGCGGCTATGTTAAGTACTGGCAGTCCAACATGAACAACGTGAAGATGTACCAGGCGCACAAGGAGGCGATTAGGGGAATAAGGTATAGCTATTTAATTGTAATTGTCGCCTGTATTTACCATTTTGTAGCAGCTGGCCCAAAAAGGGAGAGTAAAAGCGATAGTCAGGGCCGCGTTCGTTTCAAAGTTTTTGTAGGTTCTTTGGTCGCCTGGGTGTTACTTTTTGCATTATCTATCAGTGTGGTGTGGATCCGGTTTCCTCCCAGGGCTGTTGCATTTAAATACATATCAATAAAACCGTCAATTTCAGCAACATGCCAATTCAGAGCGTAGTTTTTCCTCCTAGCCACCACCTGGCTTATAGGTTTGAACAGTTCCATTAAAACACCTATCCTTGTAAGCCTCGAACTCTTCGCTGTGATCTGTGATAGCAATAAAATTAAATTAATTAAAAATGACTGAAATGCAAAAGACCACAATAAAAGCAACTGACTGAGATTAAAAAAGAAACTTGCACCAATTTATTTCCGTGGCGCCACAAACATCAACAGAAATAAAATAATAAAAATGCAAACCCTTGCACCTTGTTGGTTCTTAAATTCGGGGGTTCGAGTGTTTTCTTTCTCAAAAGCCTCAAGGCGATCAATCTTGGCGAATAATGGACATGTTCATCTGGCGAGAGTATCTCAAAGTATCCATCGACAGAAAAATACACAACTCACCGGGAATGAATCGCAAATTAATGCCCGCTTTTGCTGTAACTGCGATCAACACAATCTTGATTCAACTAAATAAAAGATCCTTTAAATTTATAATTTCGTAAATCGTTAAGTGAGTAGTAAGGGTTTAGTTAACTTTTTAATGCAAGTTTCCATCGTGAAGAGTTTTTAAACGCGGAAGTTAATAAATTGATTTCATCATAAAAATTGACAAAACACAATTTAGTGCCTTTAATATTGTTGTCGTTGTCGTCGATTACATTTTACAAACGCGAAGTATATTTGCTTTAAAAAGGGCTTACACAAAGTTGTTTTTAACAAAATTAACTTTATTTCACATCCATTTTCATAATAACCGTCGCAACTCGTGATTTGTTACGTATTTATAAACATTCTCCAATGCAATCCAACCAAACGCAGTTTCAGTCCGACGGACAGCAAATTCGTCAGCGGCAGCGACGACGGGACCCTACGGATCTGGGACTTTATGCGCTGCCAGGAGGAGCGAGTGCTGCGAGGTGAGTGGCTGGTTTAGAGTGAAGCTCAACTCAAGCTTCAATCAATTAACTATGTTTTTTTTTTTTTTAAGGGCACGGAGCAGACGTAAAGTGTGTGCACTGGCATCCGCACAAGGGAATGATCGTGAGCGGCAGCAAGGATAATCAACAGCCCATCAAGATCTGGGATCCTAAAAGCGGCATTGCCTTGGCTACATTGTAAGTATAAAACGTTAAAAGCACAAAGTTGACAATCTTGATGTATAGTGATTTTTTGGATTTCTTATTTATTTCAGGCATGCTCACAAATCTACTGTAATGGATCTGAAGTGGAATGACAACGGCAATTGGTTAGTCACCGCCTCCAGAGACCATTTACTGAAGCTCTTTGACATCCGCAATCTGCGGGAGGAGGTTCAGGTGTTTAGGGGACACAAAAAGGAGGCAAGCTCAGTGTCCTGGCATCCCATACACGAGGGCCTCTTCTGCTCCGGCGGCTCTGATGGTTCTATTCTGTTTTGGAACGTTGGGTAAATTTTGTGGGTAGTAATGTCGCTTGAATGGGTTCAATATATTTCTCTCTTAGAACGGATAAGGAAATTGGCTGTGTGGAAACTGCGCATGACAGCATTGTATGGACTTTGGCCTGGCATCCGCTGGGTCACATACTCTGCTCTGGCTCTAACGATCATACCATCAAGTTCTGGACGAGAAACCGACCGGGAGATTTAATGAGAGACAAATACAATTTGAACACGTTGCCCGCCAGTTTGGCTGCATTGGACGAATGTGAATATGGTGGGTTATAAGAAATAACAGTTTAGAGGATCAATAAGATTGATAACGATTTCGTTACAGATGACGCCGTTATCCCTGGCATGGGGCCCGAGGACAGAGTCGAGTTCACGGAAAGCTTGACCGCCGACAAGGGCTTCATTCCCGGCCTGGATTTGGATCCGAGCCGAGCCTTGAGCGATCGTGATCGAGAAAAGAAGGTTCCCTACAGCAAACCCATTCCACGCAACTTCCAGGTAAACTGGGCTGGTCCTCGGCGAGCGGACGACCCCAGTGTGCTTAGCATCCACGAGGAGCTAGCCGCCCGTGAGGCCAAGGACTCGACAAGCGGTCTGAATCACCAGCAGATTAGCGAAAACACAATGGAGGGTATCGTGGCCAGTGGCATGCTTAATGGCCTTGATCCCCAGACAATAGTTGGCGTCTTAGTGTACAATCGTTTCATACGCGTCCATCCAGACTCTCGACTGATGGCAGCTATACGGCAGGGTGCAGAGTTCCTTAACAAGTATATAGATGCCGGCAAACTGGAGGAGCTGAACGATGTGGTGCCAGTCCCGGATCGTTCTCGATCAGTTTCCCCTACGGTGGAGGCCCGTGGAGACGGTATTTCCCCGCCCGCCAAAAAATCACGCTTTGAGCCACGGCAGCACAATGCTCAATTGGTCAGTGTTCGGGAGATGCTGCTGCTCAAGAAACCCTGCCTGCCCTCTCTGGTCGCTCTGAAGGCTCAGCAACCCAACACTGAGTTTGTGGATGAGCAGGCGCCGCTAGACCAAAGGGAACGGGAGCGGGAAAGGGAACGGGAACGGGAGAGAGAGCACGACAGGACAGAGGCACGGGACCGCGACAGAGATCAGCCTGGGGGTGGCAGACCTAATCCCTGGGCTTCAAATGCGCCGTGGTCAAATAATGGTAATGGCTCCAATGGTTTTAACAATAACACGGATAACTTCAACGATCGGGATCGCGACTTCCAGAAGGGTGGAAATAATGGTGGCCAGCGTCGCCGACGTGGCAATAATAATTCCGCTTCTGGTGGAGGTGGTGGTGGAGGAGGAGGAGGAGGAGGCACTGGCATTGGCGGCAGGAATCGTGGCCGTAACAACAACAGGCGCTACTGATTTTAAAATGCATAAATGGATTTATATTAAAAGAAAAATCTAGAAAAGGAGATCGTAAATAGTAAAACAAAAAGATTGTATCATTTTTACATTAGAAATAGTTTCTTTTAAGAAAAAACTCAAAGAAATCAGAAATAGTGTTTTGTTTGTTTTTAACAGGGCTCGTTGAAATACGTATCATGTATAGACCATTTAGGAGAACATTCAAAGATAATTTTCAGTCAATGGGCCTACACTTGTGGGGACAACTTTGATCATTTTATTTCTTGGACTCCTATTAATAACTAATCTTATGAATACAATATACTTCAGACAGCCAGTGAGTTGCGGCGGCTGCCGTGTCGATCTTCGTCATTGGACTCTGCTGGTTGCAGTTGCTCATCTATGTGGTCTCCGTGGCTATTGCGGCTATCTCTGCGCGTCTGCCGTCGGAAGTTCTGCTTAATCTCGCGCTCCTCTTCGCGCATTCGGTCCTTAGTAGCCTGTTCGATGGTTCGCTGTATTTTCTCAGCAGAAGCCACCAGCTTGTCCGCCTCCAGTTTCACATCATTTGGTGATGTGCGGCTACGACTGCGATTGCGGTTTCGACTTCGACTGCGATGGCGGCTGCTGTGGTGCTCGCGCCGAGTATTGGACCGCCTGCGAGAGTGAGAACGGGATCGAGAACGCGAGCGGGAGTAACTGATGGACCGTGAACGACGAGTGGAAGCCAGCTTGCGGTTTTTACGCTGTGCCGGTGTCCTGCTGCGGCTACGCGAATGAGATCGACTATGGCTGCGTCTGGAACGATATTCTTATTAAACAATATTGAATTCCTTGCAAAGATCCTTTCCCTACCTCGATCGTGATGAGTACGACGATTTCCGATAGTGAGAACGGCTGCGACTCCGACTGCGCGACTGAGAGCGCCTGGAACGACAAACAATACTGAAATAGAAAACACTTGCCAATCCATTCTCCAGGCATGCAATACTTACCGGCGACCCCGAGACCGGCTTCGACTTCTAGAGTATGATGAATTGGAACGTGAGCGATTCCTAGAATGCGAAGACAACATTAAAATCTTGTTTTGTTAAATTAACGAAACAAATCGTACCTGGCACGCGAGGACTTGTGATAGTAATCATTATCCTCCTCGTCAGTATAGCGATCGTTGTAGCTGTAATACGAATCGAATCTTTTTCGGCCTCGTATTCCGCTACCGCGACCCCTTCCTCTACCCCGAATACGTGGTGCGAATCCACGGTAATTGCTAGAGACTGGGAACGGTGCTGGCGGTCGATACAATGCTCCGGGAAAGACACCAGGCATCCCGTAACCAAACATTGAAAGAGACTGCATCCACTCGCTGGCTGCCTCGGCACTGTATGCACCCGGTCCCCCAGGCACAGCGCCAGCCGCTATGGCAGCAACCGCTTTAAGGGGATTTATAGTGTCGGCTTTGGCATTCTCAGACTGTTTTGGGCCTGCGACGCCGTTGCTCGTCTTGTGTCTTTTGCTAGACGCCGCATCCTCGTCACTGCTTGCATCTAAATGCGCCAAGCTTTTCTTAGACTTGCTTTTCAGAAGACCCATTAGAGGAGTATTGCTCTTGATTTCCTGAACGATTTTACGCTGATCACAAACGAGTTTCTCTGTGGCAGCCTTGTACTTTTCCACCAGACGTCCACGCTGAATGTCCTTGGCATCATCTTGCTTTGCCGGACGATTCTTGTCCTTTTGCTTTAGCTGTAAGGGAACAACAAGTTTTATTATATTTAATTTATATTCATGCATCGAGCTGCCCTTAATTTAAAGCTGTGAATTCGATGCTAAGAGACCCCATTTTAAATTGTAAATTATTACTTTAATTGTTATACCCATTTCCCAATTTTTGGAATACCAAAAAAGTTTTAGATGAGTAACGCACATACACTTAAATTGCCCGCCCATATGCATGCGACGAAACTCTCGTCCTCTCAATCGTATACATTTGAGACCATTAAGATCTATAATATTTTATCAATGAATTAAAACTTCGTTTCGTTTTACTATATATCTACATATATCTTTTGGTATGACTAAGTATATAGAAATTGAAGTTTGTATTGAATGGATAATTCCGAATATTCGTAACATAGTTAGTTATTATTTGGTATCGGCTGGTAGTAAAGCGCGCTCTCTCTGTCTCTAACCTTTATTCAACAAATTTCAACAGTCTGAAGTTCTGTGACAGCCCAAAAAAATTAATGTACAAACAATGATAACGTTCTGGCAGCTTTATACGACCGTTTATATACATACATATGTACATATGTATAATTTAATCAAAAATATCCTTACCTGTATCCGCTCGAATAGCTTCTCTAGAGTGCGAATGCTCTCCAGCTTTCGTTGGGCTATCATCAGCTTGCGCTCCTCGACGCGTATCTTTTGCGAGATCTCCACCTGACCGCGCTCCTGGATTCTTTTCAGGTGCTTTTCTTTTCGCTTTTCCTCACGTTCACGTTGTTTTTCCGCTTCTGCTAATTTCAATTCTTCTTGCTTTTGCCTGTAATTTTTGGTTGCAATGTTGCGTTTTTTTTTGTTTTGCATTTGATTTTGTATTTGTGATTATGCATAATAAATATTTCTTAACTGTTCGTCTAGAAGATACAGAGAACGGTTGGCTAGAAGGCTCGCCTCGCCAGGTGCGACGCATATGATAAATATAAATGTAATATGTTCGGACATGGAAAACAGTATACAATAGAAAGTGCTTCACTATTAACAATAAAAACTATGCTTGAATGTTGAGCAAAAATGTTCGGCATTCCTTTATATTTTGCCTTCTTTCTTTGTTTACTATTCCCGCATCCAAACTCAAAGCTATTTTCAAACCTGTCGCGTTCCAACTGTTCGGCCTGTTGCTTGATTAACTTTTCCCGCTCCTCATCCTCGGCCTGAGCTTTTGCGATGCACTTTTTTCGCATACGTTCCCGTCGCTGCACGTGCGAGTCGCTGAGATGCTTTTGCTTGTCAAAGTTCACACTAATGTTGATAGCCTGGGTTTTGTCTACGAACTTGCGGACGAGCTTAGTGCCCCTAAACTCGTCCATAGCTCTTACAAAACTGGAGTATTCCTCGAATTGGACATATCTGTAAGAAGAATTAATATACAAATGAAATACGTAAAAATGTATATACGCATGCATGTTTTTTCTAACAAAAAAATAAAGTTTCGACAAGAACTCACGCTTCGAAGAGAACATCCTGCTCAAAGCTAAAAGTTCGCATGCCACTTATATCCGATTGCATGCTTTTCCGATAAGGATCACAGATAGGTATATCCACGGCGCGGACACGTCCAAACTTCTCGAAGATGCGTCTGAAGATGCCCTCGCTTGGCTTGACCTGCTCCTCGTGCTCCGTGTGCCGAGGACAAAACCAACGCATGGGCAGATGGCTCAGGTGAATGGTGTCCGGCCGTTCGCCCGCCTTCATTTCGTCCATATTCCGGGCATCTCGAAAATATGAGTCCCAGTCGTGCCGCGTGGGAAATTCATCTTTCGATTCGGTGCAACGCACCCGGAAGGATTCACTGAAGCCGGTGATACGCAGAGAGACGCCATCCAGCCGTTGGATCGCCAATCGAAGGCGTTTGCGATCATCCAGTTCCGCTTCCAGGCGTATGGTATTAACTGTGCTCTTGGAAACCTGGATAAATGAAGAAATATTTTCAAAATAAAGCCAAGGAGATAGACATTAATGTATGACACACCTTTAGAAGCAGAAACTTGTCTGGTTTGAGCTCAGCGCCCAGCTTGTCCATTATCTCCAGATTGGAGACGGATTTTCCCGACTTGATCGTCGGCAGCGATACGGAGATTTGCATTTTGGCCACCGGCTTGAGATACAAGCTGTGCGGCAGGTAAAGAGGAGAGCAATCTGACACATTTTCTATGCTCTGAATGTTGATCATTTGGTTAAAGGTGTGATTGATTTGTTTATTCGGGATTAACAATGTAATGGAGGGCAAAATATAGAAAGTAATAGTGTGTTTCTTTTACCAAATATACAGACTTAAACTATGGCTATGGGAAAAATCTCAAAGAACGCTCAGAAATATGAAAAAGAATTGATATGCCGCCCGTGAACCTTTCATTGGATTGGTGTTGTGTGCGTGTTGGTAAGGGAGGGGAAATTCAGTTCGCGTCCGTCGGAGTATTCTGGAGTCTGGTGGGTCACCTTAACCTTTGATCTCTGCTAATGCTACTTTAGTGTGATAAATGCTTTGACTTGTAATAATTGAATGCAGCGGTGCTTGCTAAAAAAAGAAAATTTGGTCGGATTAATATTTTTTCACTTTTCGCTAAAGATGCGCGACTTTCGATAACAGAACTATGCATAAGTAGAGATGAACTAATGACTAAATTGAGTAAAGTGATTTGGGGTATTTTTATCTCAAGCGCACAAAGAGATAAATATATAATATAAGTACACAAATTTTAACAGTTTTACGGATTTATTAGAAGTTCTCACGACTTTTTGGGTAACTTTTTTAAATATATCGCCTTTAAATGTCTAGTATAGAGAAATTTAAGTTTGAAGTATAGTTTGGATATTGCAAATATTATTTTCTTCAACCTCAAACAGTTTTTACAATACATATGTATATGTATAAGAACGCTCAGAAATATGAAAAAGAATTGATATGCCGCCCGTGAACCTTTCATTGGATTGGTGTTGTGTGCGTGTTGGTAAGGGAGGGGAAATTCAGTTCGCGTCCGTCGGAGTATTCTGGAGTCTGGTGGGTCACCTTAACCTTTGATCTCTGCTAATGCTACTTTAGTGTGATAAATGCTTTGACTTGTAATAATTGAATGCAGCGGTGCTTGCTAAAAAAAGAAAATTTGGTCGGATTAATATTTTTTCACTTTTCGCTAAAGATGCGCGACTTTCGATAACAGAACTATGCATAAGTAGAGATGAACTAATGACTAAATTGAGTAAAGTGATTTGGGGTATTTTTATCTCAAGCGCACAAAGAGATAAATATATAATATAAGTACACAAATTTTAACAGTTTTACGGATTTATTAGAAGTTCTCACGACTTTTTGGGTAACTTTTTTAAATATATCGCCTTTAAATGTCTAGTATAGAGAAATTTAAGTTTGAAGTATAGTTTGGATATTGCAAATATTATTTTCTTCAACCTCAAACAGTTTTTACAATACATATGTATATGTATAAGAACGCTCAGAAATATGAAAAAGAATTGATATGCCGCCCGTGAACCTTTCATTGGATTGGTGTTGTGTGCGTGTTGGTAAGGGAGGGGAAATTCAGTTCGCGTCCGTCGGAGTATTCTGGAGTCTGGTGGGTCACCTTAACCTTTGATCTCTGCTAATGCTACTTTAGTGTGATAAATGCTTTGACTTGTAATAATTGAATGCAGCGGTGCTTGCTAAAAAAAGAAAATTTGGTCGGATTAATATTTTTTCACTTTTCGCTAAAGATGCGCGACTTTCGATAACAGAACTATGCATAAGTAGAGATGAACTAATGACTAAATTGAGTAAAGTGATTTGGGGTATTTTTATCTCAAGCGCACAAAGAGATAAATATATAATATAAGTACACAAATTTTAACAGTTTTACGGATTTATTAGAAGTTCTCACGACTTTTTGGGTAACTTTTTTAAATATATCGCCTTTAAATGTCTAGTATAGAGAAATTTAAGTTTGAAGTATAGTTTGGATATTGCAAATATTATTTTCTTCAACCTCAAACAGTTTTTACAATACATATGTATATGTAT